>CAWUFW010015799.1:0-341554 GCA_963921515.1 Calotriton arnoldi | reverse complement strand
GCAGGGTCACCTTTCGTTCGACGCTGAAACAGCGCCTGGAGGAAAGAACAAAGGACCACATCTTGCAAACCAGCAAAATTTTCCAGATCCAACCATCGCTAGGGCACCCGGATCTCTTAAATTTAAGTGATCACATTAGATTAAATCATCGGACATCCCTTCCTAACCTACCGCAAAAGACTGTCCCATAGTTCCCAATATTTTGTGCGCTTACTTTTCCCTCTTAGTTTATTCCAATTTCTAAATTTGTCTACTGAGCGAAGCCAATCTTCTACCCTGGGAGGAGCTGGAAGAATCCAATTTATACACAGCTCACGTCTAGCCAATAACATTAAGGTAAATAGCAAATGTTTCTGGTTTTTATTTAAATAGATATCAGAATCTTCAATTTCCAAAATACCAAAAATAATTATAAAAGCGCTTACAATAATTGTGACGTAAAGAGCTTTATCAACAATCTTACCAGCTGCCTCCCAATAGGAGTCGAGGTGGGTACATGTGTAAAACATGTGAATATCGTTAGCTTTCATCTCATCAAATTTGGGACAATTCCTCACCACCTGTTTATTCAGTTTGGACAGCTTTTCAGGCGTCCAATAGGACCTCATGTAAAGTAAAAAGATGGTTTTCCTAAGAGGTGCAGAAACAATAATGTGCCATAAAAAAGTGCAGGATACTTGCCAATGTCGATTTGCAAATCTTGTGCCGGAAAGATTTTCTCCCAATTAGCGACTGGCGTGTCGAAATCGACCTCATTCCTCTCCATCAGGCACCAATACCACTTCGAGACTTCCTTTCGAGCTAGGTCTTTCTGTAACTCGTCTTCCAGCTTCACAGTATGATCTGAAGGTGTCACTTGGTCCTTAGACCAGCTGAGCCAGCTGGTAATACTTAAACCTGGATATCTCCTTATTTGTTCTTTTCTCCAGGGAGTCCCAGGATTTTAGGAGGCCATTTTCAAGAATGGTCCCCACTTCTCTATTCCGGCTCTTTTCAGTGGAATTGCTAGAGTCTTTCAAACATTCTGGCGTTCCCGGTGAATCCCATAAAGGTGCTAAGGGGCTATAATACGGGAACTTCCAAATTTTCCTCATATCGGACCAAAGTTTACATGCAGATCTCAGCACCTTCAATTGGTTTTTAAATACTTAGGATGGCCAAACTTGTAAAGACAGAAGTGCGTGCTCCGTTACAGCTTTCCCAGTAAGCGGGATACAGGTCATGTTTTTGAAAGAGAATCCTCACATTTTTAAAATAAAAGGCTTTGTAGCACATCCATGAGGTCTGGACTGGATATCCCCCTCGATTTTTCTTTTGACAAAGCTTTTTCCAGGCAATTCTTACAGCTTTAGAGGCCCAAATAAAGGAGTTAATTTCACTCTGGATCTTTTTTATCCAAGCTGGTTTTAAATTCCAGAGGAATAGCATTAAAGATGAAAGTGAATTTTGGTAAAATGGCCATTTTGATCACATTAGCTCGCCCCATGAAAGTAAGGGAAAGACAGCTCCATGATTTTAATAGTTTCCTCATCTCTTTCACTTTTAAATCTAAATTTATTTGGGCGATTTCATCAATATTTTTTAAATTTCAATCCCCAAGTATTTGATCTTATTTTAGAGGCAATCCGATGGCATCATCATGTTCCAGTACATGACCTCTGTTTTTGGTGGTTTATCTGATACCCGGAAATATTCCCAAATTCTGTTAGTAAAGAGGTAATGGTAGTAAAGGATTCATTTAGGGCGCTCATATAGATCATTAGATCATCAGCGTATAGTGCTAGTTTTAAGTTCCAGCCGTTAAAACTAAAAGGAATAACATCTCTAGAGGACCTTATTGTGTTGGCTAAGGGTTCTATGTAAAGATTGAAGAGATGAGGGAAAGCGGGCACCCCTGTCTAGTACCTCTTCTGATCCGAATCCTTTTGATAGCCTACCATTAATGAGAATATTCCCGGTGGGAGCAGAGTATATGTTCGTAATAGCTCTTTCAAAATTTTCCCCTAAACCAAATTATTTGATGACCTTTTGTAAATATACCCAATTGACGCGGTCGAAAGCTTTAGCTGCGCTCAAGGTAAGGACCGCTAAAGGAACTTTCTCTTGGGCATGCGATGTCAATGGCACCAATAAGCTGGTGGGTAGAGTCATGTAACTGTCTGCCTCTTATAAAACCCTTCTGATCATTATGAATTAACTTTTTAGAGAGGAGCCCCAGCCTCTTAGCCAGGATCTGTGAGAAAATTTTGTAGTCAGTATTAAGAAGGGATATGGGCCTATAAGACTCACAGTTTAGGGGATTTTTACCAGGTTTTAATATCAGGCTAATAGTCGCATCGTTCCAGGTCTTAGGGATTGGAGTGCCATCCAAATAGATGGAATTGAAAAAAACTGAGTAGTCTGGGGGCCAATAATTCTTTCAAGACTGAATAAAGCTCGTTAGGAGTTGCGTCGGGCCAGCTGCTTTCCCTCTCTTCAGGTTATTTGTCGCGTCCAGGACCTCACCCAATGTAATGGCAGCATTTAATGACTCACTGCAGTCTGAATCTACCTTCGCAATCTGAGATTCCCCTAGATAGGAGTCCACAGTGGGAAGAGCAGGAAAAAGATCTTCTTCATACAAGTGCTTGGAAGAAGTCTACAAGAGCTTCTTCTATGCTGGCGTTATCTTCTACCCTTCCTCTTCCATTGCTCTTATTAATTGCCATGATTTTATTTCTGTTAACATGGTTTTGAGCTTCCACGCTAACAATTTCCCACTGTTTTCCCCATACTACATAGTTCGATAGGCTGCTAGCCTGCCATCTTTCCCTTAACCTGTCTTCTAAATAAAGTGCTAACTCTTGTTTCTTTTTTAGTATATCGGCCTTTGCCTTATTCTATTCTTCCCCGTAGTGCAAGCATCCAGCCTCACCTGTTGGTTTAATATGTCAGCCTCTAATTGAGATATTTTATACACCTTTTCTTTTTGTTTTTATTTATTGCTAGACCTATTAATGCTCCTCTGAGAACAGCTTTGTAAGCATCCCAAATTAGGGTATTAGAGACCTCGCCTTCGATATTGTCGTTAAAATAATTTAGTGTTGTGTCTCTAATCTTGTCTACAATTTGTGAGTCTAAAAGAAGAGTACGGTCCAAGGTCCACCTTTTCTCGCCCTGGACAGACTTAATTTTTATATCTAACTGAACAAGGGAGTGATCAGACAGGTGAGCAGGCACGTGAAAAACCTTTTAACGTTCTTACACAAGAGTTTATCAACTAGGAAGGAAATCTATTCTTGAGGCATGGCCATATTTATGATTCCTGTAAGTAAATTTGTTCGTATTCTCCCCTCTTTCTCTCCATATGTCTATCAGCCCCAAATCTTCCATGAGACCATTCGAGACATTTTCTCATTTTAGGCAGGTTTAAAGCTCTGCCCAGGGGATGTCTATCCTTCTTAGGGTCAAGTAAAATGTTAAAATCCCCTCCTAGTATAATTGGTGTGGTCACTGTTATCATCTGCGAATAGAGAGATTGAAGAGGTATGGGGTCGTCTATGTTGGGGCCGTAGTACCCAACCACTGATAAAGGCATATCACCAAACTTTAAGTTGGCTATGACCCATCTACCTTTAGAATCTACCATCTCCCCTACTAACGTTAAATTGGATGTTTTTAATAATAATTGAGACCCCCTTAATGTTACAGGATTGGTTTGTACACACAGTCCTCCCAACCCATTTTTAGTGCTTAATTATTTCATACCACTCATCTTTAAGAAGATGAGTCTCCTGTAATATAATAATATCACTGTTTATTAACTTGAGGTATTCAAAAGATCTTATTCCGCCTGCCCCTTGATCTTAGCCCATTAAGATTCCAAGTCACAATTTTTAAATTGCTCATTACACAAGGAATTCGTTAATTAGCCTTTGATATAAGTCAGTCTGACCCTGCTTGCTCAGACTTTTGCATATCGGACAGTTTTAATAAAAATATTTCCCCTAATGCTCCCCACCCAGAAAAATAGATAAAAGTGTACAAAAAGAAAAAAGAAAACCCCTTCCCCCTCCCCCACCCTGGAGAACCCTCCTTCCTGTCATAGGGCTAACCTAGTTGCCCATTTGAGGTCCGCAGTCGTGTAAAAACTAATTTAGCTGGCATGGCTCAATCAATTTATCTACTGGTTTTCATTCGTTCTAGAAGCAAGTCCACCTCTTTCGGGTCTCTAATATTGTATGTTTTATTATTCCACATTATTCGTAAGAGGGCTGGAAATTTCATCTGGACTGAGTTGCTCCCTCAGCCTTTAGGTCTTGCATATACTTTCCTAGGGCCACTGTCTATCTGCCGTTGCCTTGGAAATATCAGAGCGGATTTTATAATTGTAACCATCTTTTGTAAGAATGCCCGAACTGAGAGCTTTAGACAGGATACGTTCCTTTAAAGTATAGGACTTGAAGTTAACAAGCACTCTCCGGGGGTTCTTCCTGTCCTTATTTAATCTGAAAGGGTCCCTATGCACCCTCTGCATGTCATCATTTATGGTTTTTTCGTCCAGGTCTGGGGTAAACTCTCTTAACAAACTGACTATAAAACTTCTTAGGTTCTGCCCTTCCTGACCTTCTGGAATATTCAGTAGCCTTATATTGTTTCTTCTAGAGTTATTTTCCAGAACCTCGACTTTCTCCCTGAGTTCCTTTTCGGATTGTGTCAGCTTTTCGATGTTTTCCTGGCAATATTTGACTTCTCCCTTGGTCTGCTCCAGGGCGGTCTCCACCACTACTACTCTATCAATTAATGCATTAACCTTGGATTCAAGGGCTCCGCAAGTGGCTTGGATTCTTTCCTGATTTTTTTCCGATTTTGCAAAGCTAAGTTTCATCTCATTAAAGAGAGAGCCCATCAATTTACCGATCTCTTCCTGCGAAGGTATCTCCAGATCTTGATCTTTGTTCTTCATGCACTGTTGTAAGTTTTCTTCCCTTGGTGGTGACTCCTCTCCGCCCTCGGCTTCTGTGAGGTTTTCACCCTCGCTGCGTTCGTCTCCCCTGTCCCTATCCATAAGAACTTGATATCTATTGGGAGATTCCATTATTGTTACAGTTGGCATAGACCCTGCCTGTTGGTTTACTTTGGTCAGACACTTCAGGTTTTGCGACCCACGTTCTAGGGTCGATTTGTCCTGAACCTTAAGAAAGGAGCGCAATGAGGGGGTTACTTTAAGATTAGAACCTTTCTTTAATTGTTTGCTTTTTGGCCGTTTTGCTGCTCTGGTTGAGACTACTACTCCTCCTCCTCCCTTGGGTTTCTGACCCTTTTTGCTTCTTGGAGGGATACCTCTCCTAAATCCCCATCCTGTGTAAGGCAAGATTCTTTATCTTGTGCCTGTGGACTTTCTGAGTCAGCATTCGGTGAAGAAATGTCACCCACTTTTCCAGGGACTGGATGGTAGTTCTGCTCTTTCCTTCTTAAAGCGTAACCAGTTTCTTTAAAGAAGCTGGTGGTGGCAGTGGCTGATACCGCTATCCTTGATGTCTCCCCTCGCAGAAAGTAATGCACCTTATCCTGAATTGCCAACGATTGTGGGGCAGGAGACGAGTGCCACCAGCTAATATTGTAGACAGCGCTGGATTGGTGTCTGAGGAAGACAATCCTCTTCTTTTGTTTCTACCTTTTTTCCTAAGCGAATTCATACAGATGGCAGCATTCGCTTTAGGGCTAATCAGGTTCAGAAAATTTAGGTGAAGCTATAATTTTAAAGTCTTCTTTATTTCCCCCTTTAATTTTAAGTAATAAGTTGGTCTTTTGCGACTTTCCTAGGGGGTATTGGTTCCAAACCTCCTTGAACTTTATAATATCTACTGGTTATATCACTTGAGCCGTATTTTAGGTATAAAGTAACTTGTTAGGATAAGCCTAAGTTAATTTGAATTTGTATTTTATTGCATGACCAATTATATTATGTGATATATTTTTTCCTTACCCCTGTTTCCTCTCCTTCCCCTCCCCCCTTTTCATTGCTCTTGCTTTTTATTATGTATTGCATTGATTCACTGTACTCTTTGTAAATTCATTTATTCATATTCAATAAATTTCCCTTTAAAACCTAGGGGTATTGGTGCAATTAGAGAAACTAGTGACCCCCAATGTTTTTGGAGAGTTTTTAAAGGTGGGTAGCGGGGGTTACACACATACCAGGATGAGGAAACTCGATAGGCCATTCTTACAGTCAGCGCTCGCAGGCGCTGAAAATCCGCTGCAGCTACTGCCCAGGGGCTCACCGCTTTCCCCGCACTGCCAAAGTGCAAGAACACCGGGGCCAGGCAGGACACGCCTCCGCCTCCAGCCTCGACCCGCTCCACCTCCTTGTGACGCCGCCTCCGTCTCCACAAACTCGGCTGCCGACAGCGCTCCGCGGCGTTACTCCCAACACGGCTTTTCAGGCACAGCGGTAGCACAGGGGCACGGAAGAAACTAAAATTTCCAGTTCGGTAAGTAAACTGCGAATGTTGTTGCCTCTAAGATGTGCCTTCAGAGCCCATATTTTTGATGATAGAATGCCACGACTGCGGAGCTCGCGACTCGGCTTACTAACCGGCCGCCATGTTCTCCTGCTCTGACCCGAGAGTCGGGGGGAGTGCTCCATCTTGTTGGACTGGGGACAGGGGTGCATGGTGGGAGTAGTAGTACAGGCCTCCCTCCCACAAATAGCCCTCCATGGCAAGATGGCTACCTACCTGTTACTTTGATGGTGGTGATGTAATGGCTGACACATGCTCCTGGGTGGGGTGGGGAGTGCTCCATCCTGCTGAGGTGTGGGACAGGGGGAATGGTGGGAGTAATAGTACAGGCCTCCCTCCCACAAACAGCCCTCCATGGCAAGATGGCTACCTACCTGAAGTTGTTTGTTGGGGATGTAATGGCTGACACATGCTTCTGGGTGGGGTGGGGAGTGCTCCATCCTGCTGAGGTGTGGGACAGGGGGCATGGTGGGAGTAGTAGTACAGGCCTCCCTCCCACAAACAGCCCTCCATGGCAAGATGGCTACCTACCTGTAAGTTTGTTTGTTGGGGATATAATGGCTGACACATGCTTCTGGGTGGGGTGGGGGAGTGCTCCATCCTGCTGAGGTGGGGGACAGGGGGCATGGTGGTAGTAGTAGTACAGGCCTCCCTCCCACAAACAGCCCTCCATGGCAAGATGGCTACCTACCTGTAAGTTTGTTTGTTGGGGATGTAATGGCTCACACATGCTTCTGGGTGGGGTGGGGAGTGCTCCATCCTGCTGAGGTGTGGGACAGGGGGCATGGTGGGAGTAGCAGTACAGGCCTCTCTCCCACAAACAGCCCTCCATGGCAAGATGGCTACCTACCTGTTACTTTGATGGTGGTGATGTAATGGCTGACACATGCTTCTGGGTGGGGTGGGGGAGTGCTCCATCCTGCTGAGGTGTGGGACAGGGGGAATGGTGGAGCAGTAGGCACAGGCCTCCCTCCCACTAACAGCCCTCCATGGCAAGATGGCTACCTACCTGTAAGTTTGTTTGTTGGGGATGTAATGGCTGACACATGCTTCTGGGTGGGGTGTGGGAGTGCTCTATCCTGCTGAGGTGTGGGACAAGGGGGCATGGTGGGGACTGCAGTGCTGGCTGCCTGTGCACATGCACCCATGGTAATGTTGCTAGCTACATTGGTGGTGATTGGGAGGGGGTGGATGTTGGATCTGTGAGATGTTTTTGTGAGTGTGTGGTGCAGATGAATGGAATTGGTCCTAGGAGGTGTAGCTTTGTAGTTGTGCAAGGCAGTACATGGCAGTGTGGTGGTAGTCATTTGTTTGTACTTACCAGCCTCCACTCCCCAGGTACTCCTGAGAGACTCTCTGGATGCAGTATGGCAAGCACCTTCTCCTCCCATGGGGTGAATGGTTTTGTTGGTATGGGAGTGCCACCACCAGTCCTGTCAGCCAGCTCACGGTTCTTGGTCCTCCTCTCTTTGACAACCCTCTTCAAGTCATGCCACCGCTTCATGATTTCCTTTCTGGATCTTGGGATGGTCCCTACTGCATTGACCTTCTGGACTATCCTTGCCCACATTTGAGTCCTTGTGGCTAATGGTGTCTGTTGGACAGGCTATCAAACAGTTGTGGTTCCACTCTGACTATCTCATCTACCATAACCTTCAACTCACTCTCTGTGAATTTGGGCATTTCATGTGTTGACATGGTGTGTGATGTGCAGAGGGGTTATAGGTGCAGGGTGTAAGTGGTGGTGGTGGTGGTGGTGGTGATGTGTATGGTGTGTGATGGTGCAAAGGGGTTAGGGGTGCAGGTGTGGAAGTGGTGGTGGTGCTGTGTGTGGTGTGAGTGGTGATGGTGTGTAGCTTTGCCTATCCTTTGTTCTCAGGGTTGGGCCCTTCACTTGTGGGGTAGTGCAGAGGATTGTGGTCAAGGAAGGGGCTGGTTTTATGCTCTGCTATGTTGGTGTGTCCACATGTGGTAGTGCTCTCAGGTGTGTTGTGGGTTGTCCTTGTATTTTTACAATGTTGTGTCATTGGGGTGTGTTTTCTGTTTTTGGGTGGCATGGCTACTTTGGTGTGGGCACTTTGTGGCCTTATTGTGGGGTTTTTAATTCGTCCGCCAAATTTGTCACGGAGCGTCCGCGGCGGTGACGCTGCTGCAGCTCTTCCGCATGCTCTCCCATTCATCACTGTGTAGCGACTGCGGCGGTCGGAAACAGCGGAACGTGCTGCGGGACCATCGGGGATATCCTAATTTCCCGTGCGGTGTCTCCGCATGCATCCTTGCGACGGGTTGGTGTTTTCCGCCGTGGATCTGTCCTGCCGCGGACGTGTTTGGCCATCTCCACACGCTACGGACGTTTTTCTCTCCCCGTTCCGCCGCGGTCGGTGTATTTTGGTGGTTGATCCTAATTTGGCCGCCGGTTTCTCCCGGTGCCGAGCGGGCGGTTGTTTTCTGCTTCCATGGCGGTCGGGTGATTTTCAGAGCCGCCATCCTAATGGGCCCCTTAGTCTCCACATACATAGCAGAAATTGTGAGACTGCAAACCCTATAGATTTCCTTGTATCGCTCTGCTCAGTATCCCTAATCGCTGCTCCATAGCTTGTATACCCAGAAGCTGACAAACTGGAAGAATCAATTTTTCCCGGCGTCCTGTGTACACTGTATACACTGAGCGGAAAAGCAAAGACATGTTTGATGGTCTCAATTGATTCCAGCACAGAAAAGGCAGGGCCCTTCCAGATTCCTTGATACACACTGCCATTTGGAAGTATAAGAACATAGAGGAAAGAGTCCCATAACGGAATTTCAGAGTATAATGACTTAGCTAAAAGGGGTCAACCTCATCAAGGAAGGGTTCCAGTTTAAAATATGCTTTAAAATCGAGAAATGAGAAGCTAGGGACCCTGTTTCCGCTTGCCCAAAATATGTGGCTAGGCTTATGCTGCCAATACAAACTCTTTAATGCAGCCTTGGTTACCCCACTGAAATCTGCAGGGGTGGTCCATAGACTCTTGCAGCCTAGCTATATAAAGGTTTGCTTGACATACCTAACCATTGATATTTTTAAGGCCCCAGGCGACCTAAGGACATCCTCTAGACCCTGCTGATAGGGGGAGCTCAGGGGTCAGCCAGATTCTGCACCAGTACAAAAGTGGCCTAAGCCCTATTTTTGCACTGAGCGCACTCTGTCCCAGGTCTAAACGCAGGGGAATAAGCGGGGTGCTAACATGAAGATTGATCACTGAATGTAAAAAACGGCTTTCGAATTTCTCGAGCTGCAATATTTGTGGCCCCAGGTTCCGCACTACACGATGCTGCCCCCACAGCTTGCATATTATAAATTTGAAGAGCTGGGAAATAAGGCGAAAATTGGTATACCCTTAGGGACCTTGAAATTCCACCACAGTACTGTTCAAGCCTCAGCCTGCATTTTACAATGTGTAGAACCTAATCGAATCGTTCAGTGAGTGTGACCCCTAGGAGTCAAAGATTAGAACTCACTCCAACCATACACCATGAGTTCCAGGGTTGGCCTAGATGTTGAACAAGGATTGAGAACCATATACTTGGTCTTGCCGATGTTGACCTCCAAGCCTCTGCCTGCAGAAGCACCCAGACTGGACCAAGAGCTTTTGGAGCCCCGTCAGAGATCTAGAAATCAGAAGAGTATCGTCCGCAAACAGTAAGGCCGAATTCTAACATCGGCAAGGCTCGGTGCATCATTCTTGCAGTCAGCCGAAGACGCCACCAGACCATTAATAAATAGCAAAAATAAGGTTGGAGCGAGAACGCACCCTGTCAAACTCCCCAATTAACAGGGATAGCATCCGTAAGTTCACCCCGAGTCCCACAACGTACCTGTGCAAAGTTGTCAGAGTGTAACCTAATCAAGACCTTCAAGAGATACTTGGGGATGCCCATTTCTTCCAAAACCTTCAAAGGACATCCCTAGAAACAAGGTCAAGGCTGACGGAAGGTCAACAAACATCACATAGAGAAGACAGCCCCTAAGTAGTACATGCTTCCAATGCAATAGCTGGAGTCGGAACACTTGGTCGATGATGCCAACGCCCTCTCTGAAACCAGCTTGTAGTGGTGTCAGTATAGTAGCGTCCCTGAGCCACTCACGCAACCTAGCCAGGATAACCCTACTTAAGATTTTCTACGTACTGTCGATAAGGCTTATGGCCAGTGATTAGAGAGGAGGGACCGAGAACCCTTTTTAAACATCGGAATTATTTCTGCCCCTGCCCAGGTGGGTGGCATTTGTGCACCTTCCAAACCAGCATTGAAAAATAGGATCAACTATGGACACTAAGGGGCTCATTATGATGCGCGGAAGGACCGCCACTGCCAGCCGTGCGGTGGCGAGTCCCTCCGCCATCGGGACGCCGATTCACCGCCCGCTAGATTAGGATGGCGGGCGGATCCAGACCGCAATCGTCACGATTGCCTGGCGAGCCGGTCTGCATACGTAAAATGGTGGTGGTGCCTAGCGGGCACCGGTCCGTAAATTACGATGCTGGCTACGGCCAGCCTTTCCATGGTGCGAAACCGCCATGGAAAGGCTGGCGGGTGGTTTCGGGGGCCACGTAGTGCAGTGAAATGCACAACCTGCATTATTGGCATCACGGAGGGTGCTGCAGTCAGGCAGCACCTGCCGCAATGTTAAATTGCAAGATGCGACCGCCATGGTGGTGGTCGCATCCCCTGAGCAGTGTCGGGACCGCCGCATGCATGCGGGCGTCCCACTCCCCGACACGATGGCGGACGGACTGAAGTCCGTCTGCCATCGTAATCACCCCTAAATGTACTTTTCAGCCTTAAATAAGTCCCATGGAACTTTGTCTCCAGCCTGGGGCTTTGTTTGGGATGATCCAGTCCAAGGCAGTCCTAACCTTAGAGTGAGTTATAGGATTGCTGTCATAATCAGAGAGGTCTAGGGGAGGATAAACTGGTTCAGAACCCACTGGCCACAGCCATATGTGGAATTCTCAGCAAAATCAGAAGCAGGAGAGTAGAGCTCAGAAAAATGGGCAACCCAATCTGCTGGCAGCGTATATTATTTTCCAGAGAGGAAAAATTCTCCAGACATCTATTAGCTGAGATATGCCAAAAGGAACAATGGTCTCTCTTCCTTGAGGGCATGAAGCATGGGGGCCCAGCTATCAAGGACCCAATTTTTCTTAGCATGGACTACAATGGCCTTGTAAGCTCGCCTAGCGTCTGATATCGGTGGCCTATCCTGGCCTTGAATGGCTTTAGATTGAAAGCGTCTGACTGCCCTACATGGACTCATTATACCATGATTTTGCAGACTTTTTCTTCCTGTGTAATTCTCGATTCCACAAAGGAAATATCCCTCAGTGATGTAAACACAGCATTGTGAACAGTACAAATAGACTCTACCATGGACTCATCTGCCTGGGATTGGGCCAAAGATCGCACAGCCTCAAACCCTGCTGCCACTATGACATAAACCTCTTTGATTACAACAGGGAACCCACAACTGAGCTTCATTTAAGCCTGTGCCTATTATTAAAGGGCTGAGCAGCCAATTAAAGGGTTCAGTGCAGCTGCAATGCCAGACAATCCCTAATGGGCTCAATGTCAAATCTAAGGGCATTGTCAGGCACTATCCTGCCAAGAGACAATACTCATATCGGTGAAGAGACAGAATATCGATGGAGAAATATCGAGTTGCATGAATATCGAGTCCAGAATATTGATGGTGTTAAATATCAAGGTACGTTTTTTCATTCTTAAAAATATCGATTTTTGTGTATTTTAGAAATATCGATTTTGAAAATATTAATGTAAAAAATATTGTTGTAAATAATACCGACTATTTGTATTTTTTTGTTTTTGTTTAGTGTTTAAACTCTTTTTGTAATATTTTAGTAGTAGTTATTTTATATGTATAAATTTATTTTTTAATGTTAAAATGTATGTTTTTATTGTATTTTCACTTATTTTTAGGAGCGGGATGTTGGGTTTATAGGGGATAAGGGTGGGGAGTAATTTAAAAATATTTGTTTAAAGTATTAATTATTTTTTTAATTTTATGTAGAATGTTAGGAGCAGGATGTTGGGTTTATAGGGGATAAGGGTGGGAAGTAATTTAAAAATGTTTGTTTAAAATAATTTGTCAATTTAAAAAATATATATATTAATGAAAAATTAAAATAAATTATTAAATTAAAAATGTAAAATGAAAAATATATATTTTAAGGTTTGTTTTTGAGGTGTAAATATTTTCATGTAAATTATATAAAAATGTACTAATAATATTTCTTTAAATTTAAAAATTATTTAAATAAACATGTCAGTAAAATTATGTTTATTTTTATGTATATATTATTTTTATTGTAGTTGTTTTACAAATGTTTAAAATATTAATACACTTTAAAAGATTTTAAAAATTTGGAACAATTTGGAAATGTAAATGTTTTATAAAAAATCAAGGGAAATTTAGAATTAAACATTTAAATTTATTTCAGTTTTTGTAAGAAGAGAAAAACCCAAATTGTATTTACAATTTTTAAAATTTTTGAAATACTGTAATTTCTAATATGTAGTTTCTTTTAAAACAAATTGGGTTTTCTAAAATGTTTTTAACAATTTTTTGGAAATGTTTGTGATAAATTTTGAAATTAAAAAAAAATTGTATATTTTTATAAATGTATGTTTTTTTCATAGTTTTGTAATTTTAAATTTTTTATATGTTTAAAATTTTTACATTATTTAGCACTTTCCCTTAGTTTATTTGTTTTGGAGTTTGAATACTAATTATTTGATTTAGTTTATTATCCAGCACTTTCCCTGAGTTTAGTTGGTTTGGAGTTGGAACAGTAATTTTTATGGTTTATTATCCAGCACTTTCCCTGAGTTTAGTTGGTTTTGGAGTTGGAATAGTAATTTTTTATGGTTTATTATCCAGCACTTTCCCTGAGTTTAGTTGGTTTTGGAGTTGGAATAGTAATTTTTTATGGTTTATTATCCAGCACTTTCCCTGAGTTTAGTTGGTTTTGGAGTTGGAATAGTAATTATGTTATGGTTTATTATCCAGCACTTTCCCTGAGTTTAGTTGGTTTGGAGTTGGAATAGTAATTTTTTATGGTTTATTATCCAGCACTTTCCTTGAGTTTAGTTGGTTTTGGAATAATAATTTTTTATGGTTTATTATCCAGCACTTTCCCTGAGTTTAGTTGGTTTGGAGTTGGAATAGTAATTTTTCATGGTTTATTATATAGCATTTTCTTAGATTTTATATGTAAATTAAAAATAAGAAAGGAGATGTATGTTATTTTTTACTGTTAACATTCTTATTCACAAAAATATGTATTTATTTTAGTTGTTCAGCAATTAAGGGCCTGAGTTCCGATGCGGTTAGGAAAGCATTCCCACCTAGGGCCCGATTCCGTATGCAGTTAGAATAGGCCTCCTAATGACATTTGCTCCATCCGAATCGGATTGGGTACGTGTCTTCCCAACCGAGGCCAGTTACGATGCGGTTAGGAATATAAGTTCTCATAGAAGTCAATAGGAGTCAACCAAATCGTATCTGGAAGCATCGGATGCATCATACTGGTCGGTCGGACTCTCCTGATCCGAGTGGTCGGAAACCATTTCCAAACCGATTCGATCTGAAGATTTCTAACCGCATCAGAATCGCCCTAAATTGTTTTTATTCAGTTTTATTATACAATTTTTGAAAATGTTGAAAAAGAAGATTAACAAATTTTGATGTTATTCAGAATAGATTATGAAGTATAAAACATTTCAACATATATTTTTAATGTACATTTACAACGTTACAAATATATTTTTAAATACATATTTTTTAAACAGTTTTGAAAAATGGTAAATATTTATTTAAGCATAGTCATGTAGTAGTAAACAAATTATATTTTCAGTATTTTCATTATAGACTTTTTGATTTTTGTTATTTATTATTTATTTTAAAGAAAAGTAAACATTTTAGTACATTTGTTTTTACATGTTTTTTAATACATTTTAGATAATTTTATTTTTGTCATAAAATTATATAATATGTATTTTACACTGTTGTAGTTTGTACATTTAGGGGCCCATTACGATACCCGGCGTAAAATAATCCGCCAGGCATGGAAGCGGCAAAAATCCGCCCGCACACACCGTCTGAACACCGACCACGCCATTACGATTACACAAACCGAAACCGCCATCGGCGGAAAAATCACACAAGATACCGCCCGCCATCGTCCGAGTCGGAGTCAAACCGCCCGCCACGGACGGAAACACGCACGACAACACAAAACCGCCCGCCCTCACGGCCGACACACCGCACGTGAGATTACGATCGCACCGCCATGAGCGCGGGAAAACTACAAATATACCGCCCGCCAGCGCAAACAACGCCGATGAGAATCGACACGGCAGAAGCCATGGCGCCCACGTCCCTGCACAGAAACCATCCGCTGACAAAAACAATCGCACACAACATGGCCAACAAGTCCACACAGCAAGGCACGCACAAATACACAAGCACAGTACACATCCCGAAAACACCCCCCTGGACAAACAAAAACTACAAAGGCCAGAACACCAGACACAACACACCTGAAAACAACAGACCATGAGGACACACCCACATAGGTAAGTACAAAAGCAGCACTCCCACAGACCACAACCCCTTGCAACATTGCAAACTAGAGAGGAGAGGAGAGGACACAGTGACACAGCAAGGACAGCAGCACACCACAGAAACGCACACATCACAACCACCACCACCACCACCACCACCAAACACCGGCACCACAAACCCCCTGCACATTACACAACACACACCGCACCAGCACCACAAACACCATGGCACCACAAAGAATGCCCAAGTTCACGCCCATGGAGCTGACGGTCATGGTCGACGAGATTATCAAGGTGCACCCACAAATCTATGGGAACCTGGTCCAGCACACACCACTAGCCACCAGAAACAGAATGTGGAACCGGATCGTAGACCAGGTCAATGCAGTCGGGACCCTGCCCAGGAACAGAGTTGAAATCAACAAACGGTGGAATGACGTCAAGAGCCTGGTCAAGAAGAAGGAGAACAAGAACAGAGAGCTGGCTGCCGTCACTGGCGGAGGGAATCCCGCGCTCTTCAAGACCTTCAAAGCGTGGGAGGAGAAGGTGCGAGTCATAATACATCCGGAGATCCTCGCCGGATTAGCAGGGGGAGTGGAGGCTGGTAAGTACAAACTAATGTATACCAGCACACCGCTATGTACTCACATGCACTACCACCATGCCACAGCTCCCAGGGACAAACACCCCCATGTCCAGCACACAATACACAACACATCACACACACATGCAACAGACACCACCACACACAGCCCAAACCGAACAACTGTAAGATACGTGGGGACATGTGTACACTCAGCCAGCCACGTAACCACCAACAGGTCCCCAAGTATGCCAGAAGCGCCACAACGAGCACCCACCACACCCATGTGTCCGCCATAGCTGCACTAACCGACAAGTAACAGGTAAGTGGCAGGAACACAAAGTGCAGTGGGTGGGAGGGTGGACAGCCCAAGTACAACACACACCAGGCCCCTAGTCCCACAGCACAGCAAGGAGGAGCATCCCCCACACCCCACAGCCACGTGTCAGCCACCGCAGTGCACACCGACAGCCGAAAGGTAGACATCACGGTCCACAACAATCGGTGTCAGTGGGTGTCCAGCCACCACCACGACCCACAACACCCCCCCACCCCCACAGACCTGCAACATGGAGCACCCCCCGCTTAGAACCATGTGGCATCCAGTACAGTGCATGCCCGAACAACCTGCAGGTGGGAAACTGGACAGGGCTGGATTACTGGAGGCATGAGGACCGTAACACGACCAACACATGGGACATGTCACGTAGCAGACGAACACGCAGCACCGCCCACCGTCACGAACAAGTGAACAATGTGCACACGGACATGAACCACAGACTCACACCTCACATGACCCATCACAGACACAGCAACACCCAAGGAGCCACGTCTGCATGCACAAGCCACACTGAATATAGTACCACACGGCAGCCACTGTGCAACTCATCACACACAACCAAAACACCATTGAAGTCCTGTCCATGTAGCCCCTACTGCCTGTCAACCACACACCCCACAACTACGCCTATGTAAGACAAACAACACTAGACGCAACAGAGCGGAACAACATAAATGCACACGAACACCACTGAACCCATCAAACACACAGACACACCATGCACATACAACATACCATCCATCCCATCCGTCAGCCCCAGTCTCATGAAAGGCATGTCATCCGCACAGCTGCCACACATACAGCAGTCACGCTAAGATACATGCCCATGACCAACCATGTGCCAGAAGTCAATGAAGCGCACGCCACACTGTGAGCAACAACACACAACATGGGCCACCCCCCCCGAGCACTGCAGTGATGCACATGGCACAGGGCAGCACGCACACCAAGGAGATGGGACAACTGCAATACGTTGGCTGGCACACAACCAACACTCACTCATAACGATGCGTCCAATGCCATGTCCAGTAATCACAACAGACAGCAAATATGCAGGCCATGTCAGGCATGCACACACCTCAGACCATGCACTGTCATGCTGCCACAACACATGTCACGTTCAGCACCCATGGCTCACAGCATGTACCCCAAAAGCATATTCCCTCCCAAATGCGAATCTGGGGCATGGCCCCCATGTTGCCATATGCGTTCCTAAGCGTTCCATTTGAACCCCAAAAGCATATTCCATCCCAAATGCGAATCTGGGGCATGGCCCCCATGTTGCCATATGCGTTCCTAAGCGTTCCATTTGAACCCCAAAAGCATATTCCCTCCCAAATGCGAATCTGGGGCATGGCCCCCATGTTGCCATATGCGTTCCTAAGCGTTCCATTTGAACCCCAAAAGCATATTCCCTCCCAAATGCGAATCTGGGGCATGGCCCCCATGTTGCCATATGCGTTCCTAAGCGTTCCATTTGAACCCCAAAAGCAAAGTACAAACCAGACCCAGGATGGGCCAGGAGCCCGCATACACCAGAGTCACAATAAGTAGGGGCACAGCAACACACCCATCGGCATGGCCAATCCGTCCCATGCCACATGTGCACAGCACACAGTCCCATTGCCAAGCACACACAACTACAAATGGTACAGCCACACACACGCCTCCGGGAAACCCATGTACGAGATTGCACGAACTGTTAATGTCAGACGACAAATACATACTTCGCAAGGTGCAACACAATAACAAATCTCATTCTCTCCACAGGTGACGAACTGCTGGATGCTGGGGATGGAGCCAGCAGCCAGCACAGCCAGCCTACAAGCCCCCAACGAGGACACACGGATGTGGAGGATCTGTCCTCCTCTTCGGACACGGACCACCAAGCAGGCCCATCTGGTGTGGCAGGGCCCAGCCGCTCCCCAGGACCCCTCCTACCCACCAACTCATCATCCAGGGCTGCTGAACATTCCCAGCCCCCTGCTGCCACTGTCGTTGCGGCCACACCCACGGACATTGCGGCCACACCCACGGTCATTGCGGCCACACCCACGGTCATTGCGGCCACTACCACTGCCGCAACCGCCACCATCGCCGCACCGACCACCACCGCCGCCACCACCACCACGTCTTCGCTGGCACCAGCCCCAGCGCAGGTGGTGGCCCGGCCGACTGGATCCACCCTGGGAGCCACAGCGAGGACCGTGGTGAGCAATGTGGCTAGTGGGCAGGCCGGTGGCAGCAGTACCGGTAGGAGGAGCAGGGTCAGGGAAACGCAAGTCTCCCCTGGGAGCCATGCCCTGCCTCAAATGGCCAGAGTCCTTGGGGCCTATGAAGAGGCCCAAGGACAATGGGCCAGGTCTGCTTCAGACACGCAGGAGGTGCTGGGGGTGCTGAGGTCCATGGACGCCCGTATGGGCCAACTCGTGGACCTCATGGGCCAGCTGGTGGTGAGGTCACAGCCAGGGACAGCAGCTCCACCACCGCCACCACCTGCCGGGGCGCAGGGTCGAGCAGCAGTGTCCAGTTCCCCTGCGTCCACAGCCAGTGAGCACACCTCACCCCCCACCAGCAGGTCGCCACCACACACCCCCCCCAAACATGGAAGGGGCCGTCCGAAGTACAAACAGATCTCCCGGGAGGACTACGCACGCTCCAGACGCAAGTGAGGCAGCCAGCCAGCCTTCCTTGACCACCCACTGCATTGACTTGGACTACGATCCCACTCCACACAGCCATCTGGATGGCATGTGTCTGTTGGACCATGGACATGGAACCAGTGGGTACACCCTGAGCATCACGCAGCCATGACCGACAGCTCATTGTCACTGCACGCACCACTTTTGTCATCACCTTACACACAATCACATGTCACAGTTTGAAATAAATGCACCTCTTACACAAACTGCTGTTTGTGCCCTGTGTTTTATTTGTACGGAATACAACGGCCACCTTGGGCGGAAAGGCACCTGATGCGTGGCATGGCAATGGAACCGGAGGGCCTGTAGGGACCTAGGGGTGGGAGACAGAACAGGAGCACATTCAATGAGTGTGTCACACACCCATCACACAGTACATGTCAACAACTACAAGCAATGTACACACATCGCACAGAGCAATAGGGCACAATGCCACAGCCACCAACAGTGGCATACTACCCTGGCCATGGAGCGTTGACACACAGCACGCAGTGAACAAACGGCCACCCTGACACAGCACACACACACCTGCACAGATACAGCCACATCAGCCGGCGTACATGGACACTCACCGTCAAGTGAAGTAGTGGGCGATGAGCTGCTGCCGCACATTACCAGCTTCCTCCTCTCCGCTGTCCTCCTCACTCGAGCTGTCCTGGTCTGCGGGCTGGGGCCCTGGTTGATCTCCGTCATCCACGATGAGAGGGATCTGCTTCCGAATGGCCAGATTGTGCAGCATGCAGCACGCCACCACTATCTGGCACACCTTCTGTGGGGAGTACGCCAGCGCACCCCCGGTGCGGTCCAGGCACCTGAACCTGGACTTGAGGAGGCCAAAGGTACGCTCGACCACACGTCTGGTCCTCCCATGTGCCTCATTGTAGCGATCGTCTGCTGGGGTGCGAGGATTCCTCAATGGACTGAGCAGCCATGCCCCATTCGGGTACGCAGAGTCACCTGGGTGTGAGGGACACAGAGAACCGTTGCTATTCCAACTGGACAGGGGACAGCATCGCACAACCAGCACGCTACACCACTCCACATACTCACCGACAATACAGCCACGATCCTGTTGCAGATTGGACATCAGTCGTGGCAAGATGCTGTTGCGCATTATGTGTGCGTCATGGGCCGAGCCTGGGAACTTTGCACACACGTGGGTGATCACCATGTCCGCAAGGCACACCACTTGCACATTCAGGGAGTGCGTGTGCTTCCTGTTGCGGTACAGGTGCTCAGTGGCCTGTGGTGGAACAAGGCCAACATGTGTGCAGTCAATGGCTCCAACGACGTGTGGGATTCTGCCAAGGGCATAGAATGCACCCTTCACTGCCGCCAATTCACGAGCCCTGGGGAAGCGGATGTACCTGTTTCGGTACAGCATCATGGCTGCCAGTACATCCCTCAGCACCTTGCTGAACATGGGCTGGGACATCCCTCCTCCACTGCCCACTGTGTGCTGGAATGACCCAGTGGCGAAGAAATGCATGGCGGCCATCACCTTAGCCGTGGGGGTGACAGCTGTCGGATACACCCTGCGGGGACGGAGATGGGGTTCCAACATGGCACACAGTCGATGCAGGGTTGGCCTGTCCAGCCGAAACTTCCTAATGACCTCTGTATCGTCCATGTCCGCCAGCAATTGGTATGGGCGGTCAATGTTCGGTCTCCGCCTAGGGAAAATGGCAGTGGACACATGTCAAAGCAACACAACACATAGCAATTTCGCATACACATCACTGACATGACTGAGCAGGCACATGAGCCACAGCCCAGCTGTCAAGCTGGGACGGCACGGCCACAATACACTTACACAGGTCTCCCAACAATGGCAATGGCTAGTGATACAAACCACTGCCATGTGCATGCACATGGGGATCTAGGCCCCAATGACTTGCGGGGCGTGCTGATGGGGACTGACTGCATATTCGTCAAGCGGCAACGCCACGGCAACATGAATGTCTGCTGAGCATGGAACTGCTTCCGAGGCTGGATGAGTATGGCACACGACGACGACGATGTGGGCACAGGCTGAGCGGCCAAAACAAGTGGGACCTGTGGCACGAGGGGATATGAGACAGTAGTAGGTGTCAGCACTGCACCCTATGTACAGCACTGTACGGATCACACCTCCCGAAACATTGACAGGTGTCCACATTGACAGCCCCATGCCAAGACGGCTGTGTGCTTGCAGTCACACGTCACAGGTGAGAGGTTACATTGCACGTGCCAGGTGGCAGACGTACATAGTGGGAGCTGGCATGTGTGTGCATGTGTCTCCTGTTCAGGATCCACCAGATGGGCGCTGACTCTGTACTGACCATTGGACACAGCATGTTCCGTGGAAGGCTTGTGTGTGTGGGATGGTGGCACTGGATGTGCCTCCGTTGGGTGGGGGGCCATGCACAGGGCGGGTACGTCGATGATTGCGCATTGTTGGTCACGGTGGGTGCACCCACTAAGATGTGTTGCCCTGTGTTCAATTCCTATGTCCGCATGATGATGGACTGTAGATGTGGGCAGACTACACATTGGTCGATGTGCTGTCTATATGCATGTGCCTTCACACCAGGCACAGCTGCCCCTGCACATGTGACCCCTGCTGGACTCGCTGCTGGGTCTGTGGAGCTGATGCACCTTCTGTGCGTGGGGCGGACAGCTCTCCTCACTTCCCACATTGCGCATGTCATGACTTTGCCGCAGGTGACATGGATCATGGAGGGCCCACATGTACGCGTGGGTAGGCTACACATGATTGTTCACTGGTCGCCACCCCCAGTCAGTGTTTCGAATGGGAAGGTTGTCGTGCTGGTGGTATATTCGATGTGGCGGATGGGCGGGCCTAGGTGCGGGCTTACATTCCGGACATGGGGGGTAGTTGGATTGGCGACTAGTTGCAGT
The DNA here is from genome assembly GCA_963921515.1 of Calotriton arnoldi. Classification (NCBI taxonomy): domain Eukaryota; kingdom Metazoa; phylum Chordata; class Amphibia; order Caudata; family Salamandridae; genus Calotriton; species Calotriton arnoldi. The sequence continues at coordinate 319,900 of CAWUFW010015799.1, read as the reverse complement.
ACACACGGGACACGTCTCTTCCTTTCCACATCTGGGTCATCCCTTGTACTCACTGACAGTGATACAGTCATCTTCGCCCCAGCCCTCATGTCCTCCCTCGCTCCCCCAATATGCATGTGCACCTGCGAGGCTAGCGCTTGCACAGGCAGCCCCAAGCTCGCACCAGAGAGGGCAAGGAGTGTATGTGTGGGTCCAGTTGCACAAGTGGGCTGTCTCAGGGTATGATGTGTTACGGGACGCCGTCCACCTGCGTGGTGCCCCAAATGGAGACCCGGCCTGCATGGACTATGCATCACAGTCTTCGCCTTCCGGATCCGCCACCTGCGACACCCAGTGGCTGTGGCTGCCCTTGCGGCCAGGCCGCGTCCGTCTGTGACTGATGGCCCACACATTCACTCTTTGGCCTCTCTGGGGAGGGCTCGGGGGTGGTGGCGCACGCGCTTGCACTTAGTCGCAATGGCATGTGTCGTGGTTGGTATGATGGGCAATGGATGGGATGGTGCGAGCCACCTCCCGTGACGTCAGTGCTGCTCGTGCTGTGGTGCGTCCCCCTACACTTCCATCTGACTTGTGCCATGCTAGACGTTGAGGTACTATTGCCTGCGTGATATGACCAGGAGGAGCGCGAGGAGACCTCTCACACACCATGCTCCACTGCCATCCCGTGCCCTGTATCGCCTGTGCGGATTGACTATGTTGGGGTTACACCTGGTCGACTGGGGCTGTGTGAGCCTTGTCAAGGGGCATGGCGGGCGCATAACAGGATCCAGCTTGTCCACAGAGGGTGGGCTGAGGTGCGCCTGGTACCGCTTTGTACGTGTGCCCGGCTGCTGTGCACACACGTGTTCACTCCCCCCGACAGGTGTCCTCTCACAATGCCCAGGGAAGCGGTGGTGTACTGTTCATGACCCCTCCCAACACGGCGTGCTCCAACTTGGCATGTGCGCATCTACCCGTCACACCCACCCACCTGAGCACTGCGTCCATACGACTTCACACGACACATGTGTGTCTTCCACAGTTGTGCTACTCATTTGCGTTGACATCCAATACCAGTGGACTACATGGTCATGTCACGACTGCCGTGTACTTCACATACTCTCATCCTCTCTCATTCGTACTTGTGAAATGAGTCAGCGGAGACAGTTTTGGTTTCAAACATTATATTGAGTCTTCTGTCCTCTGTGATGCAGTATAGTGGACACTACTGGCAGCGGAATACATGTTGAGGATATACTGAGCATGATTGCAAATGGGATAGGGTGTGGGGTTACATGTGATTGGCTGTTGCATGTGGGATGTGGGCTTCAGAGTTACATCTGCTTGGCCAAGGCTGTGCTAATGTACATTTACGTATAGCTGCGGAGCTGCGGACTTTGACACAGACGGTATACATGTAGCCTACCAGACCGCTTGGCATCATGGGCACAGTCCATCTCAGTTCCATGTGACAGGTTTGCTGCGGTTGTTCCTCATGCACGCGTGCATGTGAGATGACATCAGGGCATGTGCTTGCATGCATGCAGCGGCGTGCCACTTGTTGTTGCAATGTGGTGGTTACTGGACATGTCACAGTCACTGGGGTCGTGTTGTAGTTGTATGCACTTGTCGTCCATGCAAAGGTCCTGGTATGGGATTCCCGGGGCGGGGGTGGGAGGGGTGCAGCACCCACAGACTCCAGGCGACCTATTCATGTCCACTGAGCGGTGTGTGTGTCCATGGGCGCTGGATCCATGTCGTGTCCTGGTTGTTCGTGCAGTTCCGTCCATGTGGGTGCGATACACAGACCCCATGCCACTGCCTCCCACGATGCATGCGGTGTTCCTGGATGTGATGGGGAACAGTGTGCATGTCCCGGTCATATCCGATGTCATGGCGATGTCGTTGATGGTGTGGTTACAGTTGCCGGTCGTTTGGTATGGCTGTTGTGGTGGTGACTGGCCAGTCCGTGCGGAAGCTAAGCATGGGTGCGGGGTTGGACATCATAGGTCAATCGGGGAACCTGCGTTGTGGTCTGACGAATTTACAGGTTGTCAGGTATGCGATGCCGTCCAGCAGGGCTTCCATGTCATTGGTGGTGTACATGTTTGCCAGCCAATGTAGCGGATGGTGGCTGTCAAGGTGTTGTTCGTAAGTTGTCCCTTGGAGGACCATGATGGGGCATGCTGGGTGACATTCGATGTAGCTGTTCTCGATGATCCGTCGTGTGGAGGCACAGTGGTCCCATTTCAGTGCGGGTGCGATGTTGGCCACATACGCCATGCCCCCATAGGCAGAGCAGGCCCTGTCGTGTGCGTCCAGAGGGAGGAGTAGTGGTAGCAGGTCCGCCTTTAGACATGCCGGGTTGGAGAGGCACATCTCCACGGGATGCTGGTAGGGACACCTCCGACAGTAGAAGACGGGCATGACGCAGCTGAACAATGTGATGCAGTAAGTCAGTCGGTAACTTACGTTCAGCAGGGACAGGAGATCGCATCCCAATGTATGTATCAGGTTGGTTTTGTACAGCTTGAGCTGTCCGGCGTAGTTGGGTAGGTGTGTTGCGGTTGCCATTTCGCAGCGGTGCGTTGTGGTGGCGTGCTCCGGCTGTGTGTGCAGTCTGCAATGTGCACGCTCCGAGGTTGCTGTGAGCTCTGTGTAGTCGTAGGGAGACAGGACTTGTGTTCTGTTGGCTTGTGCGGAGGACACGGGCCCTCATCCCACATGCTTCTCAGACAGTTCAAGGTCAGTGATGTGTGACTCCTTCCAATTAACTTGCATGTGGCCGACATGGGGGAGTGTTTTCTTTTTCTTCCCCGTCCGTTGTGTGCTTCTGTGATATGCGCTATCTGCCCTGTGGTCGGTCTCCTCGGCATGCCTGTGTTGGTCTTTTCTTGGACAATGGCTGTATTCACCGGCTTCTTTCGTAGGGCTGTGGTTTCGGAGTTGGAATGGAAGGTCATTCAGTGCTGTCTGCTCTCCCTTGTGTGGGCGGCAGGCTGCCTTTCCGCTCTGCGTTGGGCCTTGTGTGTGAATGTTATTCTTGGGCCACCTGTTGTCGGTCCCCGGGCTCTTTGGTGTTCCGTTTTATATGTCTTGTTCATATGTGCAGGGTGGTATGGGTGTTTCAGTGTGGTACTGGCGTTCCTCTTCCCGAAGGGGCCCTGCTTCTCCTAGTTGGTGTTGCCGCCGCTGTGTGCTACGCCATGTTTGTTACACTGGGGTGTGTCCTGCTGTTGCGTGACTTCACTGACATGTGTGCGTCGGTTGTGTGGCGTTGGGTGTTGTCCGTGAATTGGGCGTTGGGGACATGTCTGTGGCAGGCCTGTCACGTGTCATGTGCGTTCGGGGTGGGGCTGATGTGTGTGCTGCTTGGTTGTGTCCCTGTGTCTGTGTGCGACGCATGCATGGCGCTGCGGTTGGCCTCTGCGTTGTGCGCATGTGTGGCGGCGTCATCGCCGCTTTGGGGCCGTGACGGGGTCGTTGGTTCCTAGTCCCAGGTGGTGTGTACACATGTGTTACGCGATGTTACGATTTGGCCTGTGTGTCATATGTGGATGCAATGGTGGATGTGTAGTGTACACGCGCTGGTGGGGGGTTGTCCGCTTTTCCGCCCTTGCACTGTGTGCGCTGTTTGTGTGCACTTGTTGTGTGTGTGCCTACCTGCGTCTCCGCGGTACGTTGCGTCCTTGGTGGTGCATCAGCAAGAGCATGGGGAGGGCCTGCAGTGCTGGATTCATGCTCGGGGGAGCCGCTTCTTCGTTGTCCGTGCTCGGCGTCCGTGTTACCGCTTCGGTTTGTCGTACGGTATCTCTTAGCCGTGGGAGCCGTTTGTTTGCGGCATCGTAATTTATGCGCCGGGCGGGACGTGATTTCGTCGGGCGGTGTGTGTCAATTGTGCTGCGCCGCTACGTGTACGGACGCACTTTGATGGCGGACGGTGTTGCTGGCTTGCCGGCGGTGTTTGGCCTACTTTTCGCATCGTAATTGGGCGGGCGTGTGGACTGCTGCGTGCCGGCGGTAACTGATGGTTTTTGCATCCGCCAGCACGGCGGTTGTGCTTCCGCCCGCCATCGTAATGACCCCTTAGTTTTTATTATTTATTATATTAAATATTATTATTGTTATAAAATAATTTTAATATATTAAATAATGTACACATTTTTTAAAGAATATGGGGCATATTAGCAAGGGCCTTATCGCCGCTTTAGCGGCACTTTTTGTCGCTAAAGCGGCGATATTTTTATCTCCTGATTACCAAGGTGTCGCTAATCGCTGTTAGCGACGATTCCCATGCGTTAACAACCCCCTAAAATATCGCCGGGCATCGCTGCAAAAAATATTGCTAATGATATGCCAAGTAGGCGTTCCCTACCAAAATAACTGGAAAAACTTCGCTAATCCTGCATCGCGATATTAGCAATGAAGGCTGCGACCCGCGAAGCGATAAAAAAAGCACGCTAAAGCCCCTTAGCTGGAGATAAATAAGAACTGCTCAAACCAGTTCTAAAAACTGAAAACTGGAGATAAAAGGAGGCATAAAAGGGAGACTAGCCCATACACACAGCTGAGGGCCCACAGACGCCATGGAGGCACTCATCATACAGCTCGGAGTCCCACGAAGGCAACAGCCACCTCCCCCAGGACCACCACCGAGGCAGCGCCGAAGACGACAGCGGCCACAGCGCAGACGTCTCATCCTTGGTGACCTGACCCCAGAAGATGTCATTGCCCACTACAGGCTCAAAAGGACCTCCATTGAGCACATCCTGAACCAGATAGCTCACAGGCTGATGGCACAAACACAGCGGAGAACCAATATCCCACCACAGACCAAGCTGCTGGCTGTGCTGCATATGTTGGCCTCAGGGACATTTCAACCAACAACGGCTAGAGTCGGAGGAGTGTCCCAGGCATCTTTCTCAATATTCCTCCCAACTGTCTTGGATGCCATAATCAGCCTGATACCCCAGGAACTCCACTTCCCCAACACCATGCAGGAACAGCTTGAGACCAAGCAAGGATTCTATGCCATAGCCAGATTCCCACAAGTGTTGGGTGCAATAGACTGTACACATGTCACATTAGCGCCCCCTGCGGACACTGCACACGTATACCGCAACAGAAAGCACAGCCACTCCATGAATGTGCAGGCAATAGTGGATCATCGTGGACTGTTCACCAATGTCGTTGCCAAGTTCCCAGGCAGTGTGCATGATTCATACATCTTCCAACAGTCCATCATAAACCAGCGCTTCCAGGATGGGACCTACGGAAATGCAGTCCTAGTTGGTAAGTACCAATACAACATATCCGTAGCCTAAACATTACACACATGCAATTAAGAAATGTGCTAAAGTCCACATCCCAAATTCACATACAACATGTCAAACAACATCTGCACATACCAGACACACCAACACCAGAAAAAGGGGTAACCATAGCATGACATGTCAATGAACCCAATTAAAGGGTCAATATCCCTGAACCCCCCCAAGCAAATGAGGGGACATGTGGGAAACATGCATGTGCGACAGAGACAGATGACTCATAATGAAAGTAGGAACACAAGTCCCACTGTGCATGTGTCGTGCTGGACAGGTGGGATGAAGTACACATCAGATGTGAATATGTTGCCACAAAGTGAGTATATGTATCCCGGCTGGACGGCAAGGACTGTGTGGGACACAGTTGCACACGACAATGTTGGGAAGCATGTGAAGGCACCATGTGCAATGTATGTTTAGTGGTCAGGGCATATGATATGGACGCCAAGCCCGGAATGAGCACGTAGTCCAGGGAGTAGATGTTGTTGTGTCCGATCCTGTTGATGTGGTTGGTGAAGTGTCCCTGAACCCAATGGTGCTGGCATGTGAGGGGGCTGCTAACTGTCCATATTCTTTGTTAGCATGTTACTGGAAACAGCATGTGATGTGTGTCGCCGCAGGCCAGCCAGCAGCAGCTGCACAGAATGTCTACTGTGTTTTGTGTGCCCCATTGCACCATACCATGCCAATGTCAATTACTGTGCGGATGGACAATTACTGTCAGATGGGAGTCGAGCCACTCATGTTACCTAGCAGTGCACTCAATAGTTTTAGCGTGGTGGAGGCAGTCACAACCAAGAGCCGAAATATTAACCAAACATTTATGTAAGCATCCTGAAGCAAAACATGGCCAACATGAGACAAAACATAACACCAATGACATGACATAAAACCATCTACATCAACAACACATCCAGCACAGCTAATGAAGTATTCTTTTTGCCCTCACATGTCACAGGGGACAGAGGTTATGCACTAAGCCCATGGATGATGACACCCCTCCGAAACCCCAACACCCAAGCACAGAGGCAGTATAATGCGGCACAGATACGCACCAGGTCCATTGTGGAGCGCACGTTTGGTGTGCTAAAGTCACGTTTCCGTTGCTTGGACATCTCAGGTGGCAGACTGCTGTACAGCCCAGCAATGGTCAACAAAATAATCATGGCATGTTGTGTGTTGCACAACATATGTGTGCGTACCAGAACACCATGGATTCAAGTGCCCGCACCACCAGAAGAAGAGGATGATGATGATGATGAAGAGGCAGGTCCAGCACACCCGTCAATGAATGCAGCTGGGACTGCCCGAAGGACCAGAATCATCAATAATTTCTTCAACTGAGTACAGAACATTGTGAGCGTCTCCCTCAAATGTATGTCATAGCTGAATAACAACAAACCTGGAGTGTGTCAATAAAATGTCAAACACATATACCCTGTCTGCCTCTCACTGTCTGGCATGGCCACTTCCATAATATAAGGTGTACGTTGCCCAACATGTGCTAAGAAAAGTACACTACTCCATTGTACATGGGAATGTGTCCACAGTCCAGAGATGCTTTGCGGTGTGTAAAATATATAAGATGGTAGTCTACATGGTGCTACATCAGCTAGCCAATGCAAATATGTTGTTACTTGTGACTACAAATCATGAAAACTAGGCTGTTGTGTGTGAAGATAATGTGAATGACAGTCTGCAGTCATTGCCAAAAGAAAAGTCCGGTTTTGTGTGTGCGTACTGTGACCATTCTAGACAAGTGGCGTCTGAAATGGTAGTAGACATGCAGAGAGTGTGTGGAATCTGGCAAAGGATGACGGTGTAGGTGTGGAATGGGGCCAGAGCACCAAAGAGGGCATGTAAGCTATACAAAATGCAAATAGGGTGCAAAATGTAGATGATCAAGAAGAAGTGTGTGCGATGGCTCAAAATATCCAGACATGGTGTTGAAATGGGGCAACACATGAAAATAGCTTGTAAAAGTTGGCTAGGCATGAAATTAGGCCGTAAAAGGTGGCTAAATATGACAGTAGGGTTTGCAATGGGGCAAAAGATGATAAAAATGCAGAAAAAGGGGCTAACGATGGAAATAGGGGGTACAACGGGGCCACAGACGAAAATCAAACAATCTATCAAGAAATAACTCGGAGAGTGCACTGCATATCTGCGAGGGTCTCAAGGCTCTGGGGGGAAAAAGGGGGCGCCACTGGTCTAATTGCCAGGTCCTGAGTAGCCTCACGAAGGTCAGCAGGTCTTGGGTCTGCCGTAGGCTTAGTGGGAGGATGTTCCAGGTCTTGTTGGTGAGGTGGGAGAAGGAGCAGCTGCCGGTGGTCGTACTGCGGACGCAAGAGACGGTGGCAAGGTCGGTGGAGCAGATTTGGCGTTTGGGGATGTAGAAGGAGAGTCGTCTGTGGAGTTAGGCTGGCATGGTCGAGTCATCTACTGAGGAGGGGCACGGTGACTGTACTACTTGTAACTGTCGGTATCCACCTGTAGATCATGCGGAGCATGCGGAGGGTGTCGAAGCAGGAGGAGGAGACTGTGTTGACTTGCTTGGTCATGGAGAGTGTTGAGTGGAGGATGACTCCCAGGTTGCGTGCGTGGTCGGTGGATGGTGTGGCTGCCCCCAGTGCTGTAGGCCACCATGAGTTGTCCCAGCCTGAAGGTCGTGAGCCGAAGATGAGGACCTCCGTGTTGTCCGTGTCCAGCTTCTGTCGGTTGAAGCTCTTCCAGTTGCCGACGGCCTGCATTCCTTCGTGGAGGTTGGATGTGGTGGTGAGGGGGTCCTTGGTGAGGGAGAGGATCAGTTGGGGGTTGTTGGCGTTGGGGATCATGTAGAGGTTGTGCAATTGTGCGACGTGTGCGACCAGGGCCATGTAGATGTTGAACTGTGTAGGGCAGAGGGATGATCCCTGGGGTACGCCGCAGATGATCTAGGAGGCCATGGACCGGAAATGGGGAGGCGGATGGTCTTGGTCCTGCCGGGGAGGAAGGAGGTGGTCCATTCCAGGGCCATGTCTCGGATCCCAGCATCCTGTATGCGTGTGCGTAGTGTGCGTTGGCAGACAGGCCCAAAGGCAGCGGAGAGGTCCAGTAGGATGAGGGCCGCCGTCTCACCCTTGTCCAGCAGGGTCCTGATGTGGTAGGTGGCGGCAATGAGGGCAGTCTCGGTGCTGTTGAACCCCGACTGGGATGGGTCCAGGATGCTGTACACTTTGAGGCATCGGGTCAGCTGTCTGTTCATGATCTTCACGATGACCTGGGCCGGGAACAGAAGCAGGGAGATGGGCCGGAACTGTCTAAGGTCTCTTGGGTCCACCTTGGGTTTTCGGTGTAGGGCGTTGAACTTTGCGTTTTACCAGCTCTCTGGGAAGGTCGGGGTCTTGAAGGAGAAATAGATGGCGTTGCGCAGGTGGGGTGCAATGGAGCTGCTGACTGTGTTGAAGATGTTGTGCATGAATGTGTGTGAGTGGGAGCTGGAGTGGAATGTGCACCTGCACTTGATGGTGTAACCGATGTTCACGTTGGCCCAAGCTAGCAGGGTGTCGTGGTTGATGTAGTGCGGAGAGCCTGGTGTGCTGATGTCAGGCGGCACTGTCTGGGTGTTGAACCTGTCGTGGATGTCTGCGATCTTGCAGTGGAAGAAGGTGCCGAGGGAATTGCACAGGGGTTGCGACGGCGGGATGTCGATGGTGTTGGAGCAGGGGTTGGAGAGTTCCTTCACGGTGTTGAGGAGCTCCTTGTCGTAGTGTGTGTTGTTGTTGAGGGGTTCTTTGAGGGAGGTACACCTGGCAGACATGATGAGTTGATGGTGTTTGTGGATGGCGTCTTTGTGGGCTGCGTGGCTGTCCGGTGTCTGTTCACTGTGCCATTCCTCATCAAATTTCCGGCTGTTTTGCTTGGAGGCTCTGAGTCCTGGGGTGAACCAGCTGCCACACTTGCTGGTGTTTCTGTAGGAGTGTTTCTTCAGTGGTGCGAGGCTTTTTGCACAGTCGTCGATCCAGCGTCTGAGGTAGCGCGCAGCGTCGTCAGTGTCGGAGGGGTCGGTGGGTGGGCTGAGAAAGAGGTGTGCATGGAGTTGGTCCTCTGTGGTTTAGCTCCAGCAGTGGCGGGGGATCTGTTGTGTGCGGTGGTGTGTGCTAGGTTACTGGAAGGTGAAGTGGATGCAGCGGTAGCTGTCCCAGAGGAGTACGGTGGTGTGGCTGAAGGAGACGTGTGGGCCTGAGGATAATCCGGGGCTGAGCGTGTGACTGGCGGATTGGGTAGGGGTTGTGACGAGCTGCCTCAGTCCGAGGTTAGTGAGGTTGACAATCAGGGTGGTGGAGTAGCAGTTGTCGTTGTACTCAAGGTGAAAGATCAGGTCTCCGAGGAGGACGTAGTCGGTGGTGGACAGGGCGTGCGTGCTGATGAAGTTTGCGACGGAGTGGCTGAACTTGTTTTGGGGTCTGGGGGGGTGTACACGAGGGTGCCTCTGAGGGTGGTGTTGGGGTCTGTGTGGATCTGGGAAGGCATGTGTGTGGCGGTGCTGAGGGTGTCATCTGTGCTGCTCGAGGCCCTGATGCTGTTCTTGTGGATGATGGCGATTCCTCCTCCGACTCTGTAGTTGTGGTCTCTGCGGGTGATCCGGTAGCCATCAGGGATGGCTATGGCGATGTCGGGTGCAGAGGAGTCGTTCATCCAGGTTTCCGTCAGGAAGGCGACGTCTGGGGATGATGTATCGAGCAGGTCCCAGACCTTGACGGAGTGTTCGGGTGCGGAGTGTGAGTTCAGTAGGATGCTATGGAGGTGCTTGAGGTCTCACCTGGTGGGTGGTTTGGTAGTGCTGAGGCAGGTGTAGCTGCAGTCCCGGCAGGTGATGGGACCATGTGTGAGTTTCGGGGCCGCACAGAAGCAGGTGTGGCTCCGTCCGGAGTTGAGAGCGTGGAGTGTGCTGGCATTGTAGCGGCGGCGGTCGTCGTGGTGGGTACGGGGACCATGCGTTCTGGCACTGGCCGCGGTCCTGGCGTGTACGTGTGCCTACGGGCCTGCCTCATGCGCAACTTTGGCTGGCGAGCGGTGTGCCCACTGAGCACGGTTGCGCAGCGTCTGCCAGACATGGGGTGGTGGGAGGGAGGGACAGCTGGGAGGCGGGAGGCGGGGGCAGCAAATGTGCGGTCAGGGGTGCAGCGCCGCAGGGACGCAGCAGCGGGAACTGGAGCGGCTAAGTGAAAGGAAGGCAAGGGCACCGAATCACGGGAGCAACAATGGTGACAGAAGGTAAAAGGGTACAGAGAGGGAGTACAGGCACAGGGGGTAGCCAGATAACAGCAGTTGCAGACACAAAACTAAACAGTAAGGGCAATACTATGCGTGACACTGACACGAATACAAACCTAAGGCCTACCACTGGCCAACAGGGATGAGGCGCTGGTGGTAGCCTGCGGGTGTAGGAGGCCGTCAACTCACCTCAGCAGCGGCAGCTGCGGCAGGGTCCGGACACACAGGCGGTGCTGTGCGGAGGGTGAGCAACCAACCAAACAAGGTCAGGGGACATGAATAGGGTGTAAAAAGTGCCAAATTATGTAATGAGGGGTAAAAATGGGGCTAATTCTGGAATACTAGCCTGCAAACTTGGAAGAAATTGATATTTGTGCGTAACATAAATGCTCATGGTGTCATTGGAGTGACAAGCAACAACCACATATACCCACTGTACTTGGACATCAATTTTGCAATCATGTACATTAATATTGCAATGACACAGCATCAATGTACTGAATTCATGTTAGCGTGAAAAGTTTACCGCTAAACAGACTCAGCGACATAAATTATTCCCGCATGCTCACGCACAACGTCCCAAAACAACGCGCGACACTTCCACACATTCAAGGTAAACGTTTGCGACTCCTCGCGTCACGATTACAGACGCTAAGGCTTTAGCGACACCATTGCGAGCCTTAGCGTGCAGAAAATCGTCGCAATAGAAAAAACGGGCCGCAAACAGACAGGAAGTGATGTCTGCATGCTTCCTGTCTACTGGAGTAGTGTTCTGCTCTTTCACTTTCACTTTTGAGCACAATGCTTTGACTGTGGAGAGTGAAGGAGGTGTATTGTTGGTGTGTGCTGCAGAGTAGAGTTTTGGAGTGTTGCTGTGTCCCCTGTCTAGTGTCTGTTGTGTGTTTGTGTAGTTTGCAAGTGTGTGTAATTGTGTCCTGTGCCATTTTTTGTCGGGTGTCTGTCCTGGGGTAGTTAATATTAATAGTTGTTGGGGTCAATTTAGAGGGTACTTATATTTTGGTAGTGGGTGGTCAGAGGTTGTGGAGGAGATGCCGGCTGTGGGCAGGGAGGGCAGGTTGTCAGAGGCGACGCTGGGGGGTTTCTGTGGCTGGTTAAGTTTTACCTGCCACTGATGTTGGAGAGGGGAGGGCGTATCCTGCTGGGATACAATCTCACGGCCAGGAGAATGAAATGGGAGCGGCTGCAGGCACAGATGCTGAGGTGTTTCGGAGTAGACCGCAGTGTGCGTCAATGGAAACACCGGTGGCAGGACATGCTGGCACGTGAGGCCGACCTCCTGGACTACGTGGGAGTGATGCCAGGCCTACGGTGTGGTAAGTACACATACAACATTTATTTGCATTGAGTGTGAGGACTGAAGGGCACTAAGGGGCATATTATCAAGAGGTGTATCGCCGCTTTTCGGCACATATCGCCGAAAAAGCTGCGATTTTATTATCGCACAATTTACAAGGTCTCGCTACCATGCAGTAGCGCGAGTTTCCTTGCGATAACAGCCATTTTTTTCCCCACTTTGCATGTCAGCAATAGACATCGCTGATGACATGCAAAGTGGGCGTACCTTAGAAATACTACATGACAAACCCTCGCTACCACAGCTTTGCATTAATTACAATGCTGCACCGGTTCCGCAAAGCGACGTCAAAAGTAGCGCTAAGGCCCCTTTTTCGCAGGTATTTAACTCCTGCTAATAATCTGACTCAACCATACTATGAATGGGAGGTGGATTGGAAGGTTAAGTCCACATCTCCCGATTACCAAGCATTTCATTAGCGCAGTCCCCATATCGCTGGATTACGTACGCTAATGATGCTTATCGCCGTCTATCGCAGGATTTCACATCGCATGTGAGAAAAGTGTTGCTAATACAACGCTAACAGGGCGATGTAATCCGGCAATAGATGGGGAAAATTAAACACGCGCTAAGTGCGTTCTGCGATAATTATCAGGGGTTGTTGTTAATATGCCCCTAAGTGTGTTCCCCCGCCTACAATGTGTGTTATGGATGTTGTCTGAGGTGTGAGATGCATCACGATGTCTAGCAACCTATTGCTTGTCTGTGTCACCAACTGCGCTGTTGCCACACCTAGTCCTGGGCCTGGCATTGCATGCACACTGAATTGAAGTGCCTGCAGGCAGTATGATGGCGCATATTGAGTAGGAAATGCGTTTTAGATTGCCCATTTGTTGTTGCGTGTTGTAGGACATCACTGTACCTTGCCGGTGCACATCGTGGTGTCAGCAGGGTCTTTGCTACGCATACCTGACTGGTAATGTGGAATGCAACCATATGCATCGATGTGCATCAATACCGCGTTGGCACCAGCATTGATACAACTGGGCTGAGGGCTGGGTCGTTCATGGGGAGAGGGGGTTGTGACCTAACAATGGGCCTTCCACTGAGCACATGGGCAAGTCAGACAATTTGCAGATGTCAGTTTCAAGAAATATTAGCCTTTTGGATGCTGGTCTCCTTCCCTACGCAAGTACTGTGCCAGCATGGTGATGCTGCAAAGTGCAATTGGACAATATCTCCATGTTGTCTGATGAAAGGAACACCGACTGTGCATCACATTAGCGGTGCAAAGTGGGGCTGCACAAAAATCACAAGCACAGAAGCGCCATAGCATGTTAACGCTGCATTGTCAATCAGGTGAAGAAAGGCCGGCCATGCTAGTGCAATGATAGTCAGCCAACATCCCGCCATTCTGGCTTGGTATTATGCCCCAATGTTTCGTAAAGGACATGTGTAATAGTGCATGTACCACACATAAATATGGCCATATGCAAGGTGTGATGTTCAGAAATCAAGGAAGTTATGCAGGCAACATTTATTGTGTCGTGTCAGCTACACTGCCCCTTGGACTTGATCACTGTGTGGAGACTCGTGTTAATGCGCTGAATGGTCCAAGTAAAGTGCCCATCTCCACATAGTCTAATTCAAATGACACATGTGCAATGGTGTAGTGCAATCGGCATCAACTCATATGTAGACAGTGCATGTCAACCATCATGATGCTTGTAGTGATGGTGCCTTGTGGCTCACTGCCCCAACCGTCATGCTCATGGAAGCAAGCATAGCAGGCCAGTTAGTCCAAAGATCAGCTGTCACATGTATGGTGTCAATGGCATTCGAAGTTGGCACATTCATGTACTGTGTTACCAACAGGGAATGCCACACCACAGTAATGTTGCGTATCTTGTTGTGTAGATGATATGAATGTGGAATCTGAGTCATATGCATTGCAGGCTGATACACATCTTTTTCCTCACTCCTCCCACAGATGGACGCCCACCAATTACGCAGGGGGACATCGACAGCTTTGAGGACCCACACGCCACTGGTGAGTTTGAACTTTGTTCACTGACATGTTGCAGTGGCATGGATGACTGGCACACATGATGTACGGTGTAGACTGAAGTATGGGTGTGTCTCACGGCTGGCATGCCTACAGTGTGACAATGTTGTGTTGAATGCAGCAGTGTGCACCATTCGGCAAGTGACTCTGGACAAATGCATCAGTTTTACTGTTGTGACCTCTCCGTCACCATGCAATGATACCCTGTAGGAGTGATGTGCACATCCTCCATCTAAGACCCTGTTCCTACGTGACTGTCATCATTGTTGCGTTGTCAATGGTGGTATGGCTTCAAGTCTGAAGCTGTACCATACATGTCGATGAGGTACACAGTCACGCTTTTTGGGTTGTGTATGGGGTGTGCATTCTGGCCTGTGATTGGTGTGACACAGCAACACCCATTCCCACGTAGCCTGTACTTGAGGTGCTACTGTAGGAATCTAATCTTACTGGGCATGTATCTCCAACATTCGCATCCCTGGGGTTGTTGTGATTGATGAGCTGACATGTTTAATGCCCCCCATGCGTGACATGTAACTGTGACCTGCCCTGTGCTGCCTACATGGCATGCACGACGACACATGGTGTGTCTGTGCACAGCAAAGTTGCTGTCACTGCACATATCTTCACATACGTGGGGACATATTAGCAAGAACGGAGATGAACTTCACGCCCCTTTAGCGGCAGGAAACAGCAGCTGAAGCTGCGAGAATGGGCTTGATGATATGCGTTATAGGATTCCTATTGAAGCCCAGGTGTGATATCCTGCACAGCTAACCTGGCCTCCTCTGGGTATTCACAGACGCATATCATCAAGCCGATCCTTGCACCTTTAGTGGCAGTGTCCTGCCACCAAAGCAACGATAATTTTATCTCCACACTTGCTAATGTGGCCGGTGATTCTTCCCCAATGTATCCCTCTGTTGTGCATCAGTTCGCATAACACACGTGAGTCTGAATTTGTCAGGTCAGGTCAATTTGTAGGCCAGGAGCAAGGGCCAGGTCAGGATGGAATGTGTCGTAGTAATGGCAACTCATGCGGCAGCATACTGCAATTACAGTGTGATGAAGGCCTAGATGATATGGCCTTGGGTGTCACCAAAGCTGCCGAGGGCCACACCAGTACATGTGCAACCATAGGAAATGTCTAGGGCATGGTATCAAGTCCATCATCCCCACTTCAGCAGCATGTACCACATGCAGAATGTTCAATTGATTCCAATATTAACTTGCTATCATGCCCCTAAGTCCTCCATACACATGATCTGATCTCCCTGCTCGCAGACGGGCTTGCACTGTGCAGCTAGATTGCCTGTGTTGGCATAGTTGTGAATAAGCACACACATGTCTGACACCACACATGCTGCCACAGGGCAGTACACCTGCCATGCAGGCATGTGTCACTGGAATGTGATGTCCATTCATTTGCCTGACTGCTAATCATGTGACTCCAATGTGTGCTGTCTTGGTATCTGTACCGTGCCTCACACGTCTGTGTTCTCCTTCTACCTGCCTCACTGTAGTTGCCCAACCAACCTTTGGTACACTACGTTTTTCCATGCGTAAGACATCACTACCCGTAGAAACACACACCTGTGAACACTGCCATCACTGACCACGTCCCGCCTCCAAGCCACTTGTCCATGCCCCATCCCCCACTGTAAGGTGTCGCAGTGCAGTTTGACATCAGTAATGCCCAGCGCACGACGGGGGCAGGCCCTTTCTGCACACATCTGTGATCAGCACGTGGGCAGCAGCAGGAACCCAGGACATGTGTGATAGGGCAGATATGACTCCCCCGCACTACAGGCACTCCAGGCACGGTGACACACACCTGCTGCCGCTGATCATGGGCAGACACAACACATGGAGTTCACGTGCAGACTCGGCCACAGATCTGTCACCTAGAACAATGCCTACGCATATGCAGCCTAATACCAGACCAACTGTTACCACAACCTGTGCTCCCTGCTACGGCACACCGCAGAGGTCTGGCCCTGGTTCGTAAACTTCCTGGTTAACGTCACTTTGGTTTCCGGAAGGTGGTGCAACACCACCTCTGGAAACGAAAACTCCACTGCCCATACCCAAGGCTACTAGATCCAGGAACAGGACAACACACACCAGCCAGGACAAGGACTCACCATTGTGAACCAGACCACCCTCTGTCCATCAACATCCAGCACGTATGTCCACCACTGGAACACAGGGCACATCCACTGCCATTTCCAGGCCAGGCCCAGGACCTCGCTGGGCCTCGCCATCTCCAACAGACCGTCAACCCCTGCCTACCGGGCCCACACCAACACCACCACTCCCCTAGATGGCCACTGCAACGTTGGACAGGGACTGCTGCTCAACACGCCCACTCACATGGCTGGAGACACCATCCAGGCAATACCTGCAGGCGGGACAGACATCCATTGTCAGCCACTATCCCCAGGCCACATAGTCAGGACCCAACTGCGTACGTTGCACTCTGTACCCCTCCACTGCACACAAGCTCACACCACTCCCACCACAAAGGCACATGGGCAAACTGACTGAGTGACTCCTCAACGCCACCCGCACAGAGGAAACCATCAATGACACAACTAACACCACCTCCACTGCCAAGGATTTGGACAGCAGGATCAGCAGCTGCCCTGAGAAGCTTGCTACCCCCAAAACCTTGTCCGTAAAAGGCCTCTGGTGGCCAGCAGGTTCAACACAGGAGTACAAGAGGCCAGACGTTCATGTAGTTGACTAGGGACAACTTGCCAGACCAGTTGACTGTGGAGAGTAGGATCAACAAAAAATGTGCCCTGTAGGGATGTCTCCGGCGCATGTAGCACATCAAAAGGCCCACCTTCACTGACATTTTCCCAGAACACATGTGCAACATCCCGGAAACTGATCACGGCTCATGCAGAATTTTGCTTAACAGTTATGTACCGTGCTCAGACCCACGCCCTACAACATCTGTGGGAGAGTGGGATCTGCCTCTTATGGTTAACCCCACTTTTTCATCAGATGAACACTGTCTTTGACCGAGACTGCCTGGGCTGCTGCTAAACAGGAACCCAGCCTATCTGCTCCCTCTTCTAAATTGGTGCCATGTACTTTGGGTGCACTCCAGATTGGGTCCTGGGACGCCCTAATGATTCCCTAGTATATGTTACACTAGGTACCTGGGGCATAGGTTCCCCCGTGCCCTAGCAGGGTCTGAAGCATGTATTGTGCCACCCCTGGGAGGCTATCCGAAATGACACCACAGGTCTGCTACTGCAGCCTGGGTGAGGTGGTGCATGCACCCCTTGCACAGATGTAGGTTCACTATATCTAACCTATCACTGCACACGAACACCTATGAGTCACCCCTATGGCAGGCCTTATCAATCCTGAAGGCAGGGTGCTTGGTCATATGTGTGAGGGTACCCCTGCATGACCAAGGCACCCCTGCAGCATTCAAAATCTATCCTCCGGGGTTGTCAGTGGTACAGACTGACCATATACTCTTACATGCATTATGACCCAACGGTAAGTGCTAGCTTTGGACTGGCTGCACGGAAACATGTAGTGTTTGGTGTCAAACACCTTTGAATCATATCCCCACACCAGTTGCTGGTATGGGAGTATGATCCCACCCTTTTAGAGTGGGAGACATGACTGCACTGTAGTACATGGTTGAAACTTAACGGAGCCCTAGCCTCCCAAAATGAATGCTGCCACCTCTGACACAAGTCTGGCCTCTGGCTGCTGACCTAAACTCCAGCAGGGTAGTGCGGGTCAATAGGTTGCCAGTTGCTGGGAGGTGTGACCACCTCCCAGACAGGTCTAGGTGTATTGGGGGCTGGGTGGGTGCACACCAAGAATGCTTGGAAGCCTGCACTGGAGGCACATTTGGTGTCCCTGTGCAAACCCCAGGACTAACTGGTTACCGAGGCTGCCTGCCCCAGCACTGGCACCAAACTGGACAACAGAAATGGGTGTAGCCACCCCTCTTTCCTGGCCCTCCCATAGGTGGGTCCCCAGAGTATGTACAACCCCTTTCTACAGTATGAGTTAGGGAACCCTGTTAACAGGACTTGAGGGTACCCTGGACAACACTCTGAAGCTGAATCATGGAACTTCGACTCTTCACTCAGGAGTACAGGACTGAAGCTATCTCCCTTGGGGTCAAGGAGTGACTCCCCTGCTAGGCAGGCACCTACAAAGCTAAACGCTGGTTGGCATCTCTGAAGCTCCCGCCAGATTCCGAAGTAACTGCAGCCCAGGGAAAGGATGTACAGACATCTCTGTGCTCGAGCTGAGTCACCAGCAAAGCTGTGACCCACAGCCTTAGTGAGTAGCATTGAACCAGAAGTCCTGGTCACCGTGCACATTTGCAGGTGCCTTGACTTTCTGACGTCTCTCAAAGTCCTGCTTTGTGTTACTTGTAGCCCACACCTAGAGCACCATCTGCACCAAAGCTTGTGGGCCCACAGTCCACGGGTGTTCTGTGAGCCTGCGTCTTGCTTTTCCGCTGAAGGCACCTTCACGGTCCCTGGTCCGTTGACAGGTGGGCCCCTGTGTATGCAACTCTGATTTTCCTTGCCTTACCTGGTTGCTCACGACGTGCCCTGACTCCCCACCAAGTGTTGAGTCCCACAGACCTTGCTGCTCTGCACCGAAGCCTCTTTCTCTTTTCTGCGTGGGTGTCACTTGCCAAGGCTTGTTGGGTCCAATCCGGATACTGACGCCGCAGCACTCAACAGCCTTTGTGGGACAGCTCGAATCCAGCTCCTGGTCATCGTCCACGGCTCCTGGTCCTCTTGGCTGAGGAGCCAAGCTTCACCTCTTTCACCTGTTGCACCCTACATTGCTGGGCAATCTCCGATTGTGCCCCCTACTCACTGGCCAGTGACCCAGAGTCTGTCCCCTCTGCTGTCAGGTTCTTCTCGACTCCGATCCAGGCTTGATATCTTTGGGAACTTCGCATCTTCCAGGTGGCAGCAGCACTTCTTCGCAAGCCACCACTGAAAACTACAACGCAAGCAAACCCCATTTGGCACCTTTGCACCCGGCTTCCCTGGGTGAGGTAACAAGTACTCCGGTGCTCCCGTGGGTGTTGGCCCTGGACACCTCTAAGTCCAAAATGGTTTGCTCCTTGTACACTCCTTGGTGTCCTTCAACTTAGGATTACCAACCAGTACTTCACTGCACATGTCCCCCATCGGACCCCTGTGTCACTACCTTGGGTGGTTCCTTGTGGTCCCAGCAATTCTACAGGCTATAGGCCTTGTGTCTAGTCAAGTCGTGGTTCTTTTACCACTTACACAGTATATGGTTTGGTACGCCCCGGTGGCAAACTGTACATTGTGCTCTTTACTGTCATTTGCATGTGTGTCAATTATGTGCTTTGACCTCTAGCCTCATAGGGAGACTGGTAGGGAATCTTTCTGAACGTAATTATCTATTTTGTACATATACCTTGGGTGGATCTCCCTTCATTTGGCCATTCAGGAGATCATAGACTGGTAAAGCAAGCTGCTTGACACTCCATCGAGACTTAGCCTGAAGGCCGCTCTCCATAGCTACCACTAGGATAGCTTTCATATAGGTTGTCTTTCACCAATCATCAATGAGGGTTAGTTTGGACTGGTGCAAGGTGCCCACTATCACTAGTGGACAGCATATGCCAGGCCAACTTCCCACAACATCGACATGGCCAACCTCTACACCATTGTCACACAGCATGGACTCTGCATTGTGGCCTAGGCAGATGACCCCCAGCACATCCTCTACATAATTGAGGAGGCCAAACACAACACACCCTGTTACCAAGGAGAACTGGGGACTGTTGCAGTCTGGATGTGAGACAGCAGTTTGTACTCAAATTGGAGGGAAGCATGTCCCTCATCCTTGACACCTGCACCTCCGCCAGAACTACACACGGTGGCCCCCTGCCCTTGTAGCCCCCCACCCCAAATGACCACACACCACACATGAGCATAATCCTCCACTCCTCCTTCTTCATACGAGCTATGCTGTAGCCTCCACAGGCCTCAACAACCTTAGCTTCTTCCAATCTCAATAGTAATGGAACCCACACAACTGTGTAAGGACCACCATGCACACACTCCTGACCTGCAGTCCAGCAGATGTAATGGCACGACACGCTTGGGAGTACATGACCCATCTGCAAAAGCTAGGAAGCACCCTGCACGCCACAGCCAGACTTAGCCTTGGGTCACTGCATCACGAGCACAGTAAGGAACAACTACAAGTCCTCCATTGGCTCACTGGGTGGATGCGGGTCACCTTCACACACCTCACCCACACCTACAATACCCTAGCCAACCTTGAACACACACTCCTCTGACATGTGAGTACCCTTCCACATGCACACGTGCCACCTTGGCTACCACAAACTTGTCCTGGCAGAGGTGCTTCGCTGCTGCAGACACAGAACCGGAGGGTGGCCATTCTCCAACACCACAGGCAGGGCATGGAACATTCTCCCAGTGGAGCACATTCACTCCAAAGACCCGGACATGTTCAAGTGGGACCTCAAGTCCCACATATCCTACCTAGTTTGTGCTGTTCCCACCACCCCAGTGCCTTGTGAGCCTCGCAGGTTGGTAGTGTGCTGCATGCACCCCTGATTGTTTGAGGATGATGACGATGATGGTGCTACACACACGGGTACGATGCCTGCGTACTAACTTTGCTTGTACTTGTCTCCTATTGCCTCTGTATGTTAAGTCCATATGATTGCACAGTGTCAACCAGGATTTTGTCTGTCACTGCATGTACCGTGTCATGCACTGTCATGTCAGTGACCCCAGCATGTAGCCACTGATCCATGTTTCTACAGATCATTGTCCAGGTCACTTGCTGCCTCAATTTGGTGGCGCTGTGGTGTGAGCTACGTGTGACATAGTTTGTGTATGGCAAATGTGCACAGTTAATGTTGGAGATGTGTACTCGACTCACATTTGGCTTTGTGTGTGTTTTACAGACAACATGACACCCGGCCAGAAACACGCCTACGAGGTGCGTCTGGAGCGGTACCTGCATGTGAGGAAGGTGGCCAGAGGCTACCGCAATATGGGCCGGCGGTACCGCGAGGACCGGCAAAAGGGGACCTGGAAGGCATTGCCCGGATCTGCTGCCGAGGCCCCACAGCCCACAGCCGGACCATCAGGCGTCAGTGGCGTGTCTCAGACCTCACAGGTGGCACCCCCTCCTAATGCTCCACCCACAGCACCTGCCATCGCAACATCATCAACTGGGGACCATGTTGTCCATTTCACCCTGCGCAACCAGCAGACACTTGAGGACATTGCGCTAAAGCAGGACGTGATAGCAGGAAAGGTGGACGATCTGATCACACGGGTGGCAGCCATTCAGCAGCACCTTGGACTGCCATGATGGGTGTGCCTGCAGGACTCCATCCCCCTCTTCCTACTCCACCCCGTTCACTTCCTAGTCCCCCTTCTGTTGCTGTGTTTGGCAAATTTACGATTAGTGTAGGTTTAGAGTAGGATTTAGCTAGTGTTAGTGTTGTAGTTAGGATAGTTATTTTAAATGTTCTTCTGTATTTGGGGATAAGTTTCCTTTTCCTTTGGGTGTGGGGTTGATGTTTTTAGTGTTCTTATTTCCAAGAATACAAAAGATTATATATGGTTGTGTAGGATACATGTTTAGTTAGTCTATGTATAGGTTAGATGTCTTTGTCCCGTCTCGTGATGTGCCTTAAGGGTGGGAGGGGGTTGATGTCTACGATGTGTTGTTGCGTGTTTAGGATTAGTTAGGGTAGGTAGTTTAGGGAAGTTAAGTTAAATTATTCATTTTAGATGTGAGTAGGGTGTTCTTTGGAATTAGTCTGTTTTATAGGAATGAGAATTTTTCATACTGTTTTAATAAATACTTTGCGTTATTTTAAGAGCTGCTTGGACTTGTGTCAGGGATGGGGCTGTACAGTGTGGCTCAGGCCATTGTATGCTACCTTTTGCCATCACTGGACTATGTACCCAAATTGCAGAGTATGCACATGACATGTCATCTGTCAGTGAGGATTAGTGATACATGCCTTAGATGTGAGCTCACTGAGCTTGCTTGGATGCCAGGGAGTACATGTGAAATTGATTCCTCATGTAGGGCCAGTAATCTGTGACGTGCAACATTGACTGTGTGACGCACTTCTTGCAACTGCACATGTGGGTATTTTTTAAATTCTCCTGATGTTATTCCATGGCAGGTGAATTCAGTTAGCTACTATCATCCATGACAGAGATTGAAGGCTGTGCATAGTTCAGGGGATTCCATCACATACCCGCATGTCGGAGACTCCTGGCACAGAGTCCATCTACATTGCACTGACATGGCCACACTTACCACATGGTGCCAGTGTGGCCGGTTCCTGAACTAGGTAATTGACATTGATTGTCTTCTCACTCCCAGGACCATCAATGATTTGTTTGTCATCTGTGTGCATTGTGTACAGGACATGGCACTGCAGTATCCTGCTTTACAGATTTATTCAGCTACTAAATGAGGTGTTCACAATTGTCGTCAATGACACAGTGGATGTGGGAGTGGTGCTTTCTGCTTCACAGTGTTTACATCTCCAACATCACTACGGTGAATCACTGGAATAGTGATGTTTTGACGTTCTCCTACATGTCGTTTGGCTTGTGGCACACTGTTCTGATGCACACTAGGGGTAAATTTAGCATTGCTCCCTGTGGTGACAGTGTAATGGCAACTTGTACCTGCCGTGACTCTGGCCTATGAGAAATGCAGATGCCACACTTGAAATGTTGTCGTGCATTGGACCATGTGCTGGTTGCAGTGGCAAATACAGCACTAGACACATTGCCCAATACAGTGGGAGTGGTCACTGCATGAGAGAGGTGAAGTATGTGTTGCAATTGTATGGGTAAGGGGGGCTGGCTGACGGCTTGCAGCTTATTTTATGTCCCCATGTGCCACTCTACTGCATTGCAGCAGACAATGTTTTGACATATGTGTGTGGTAGAAATGTGCCCTTCCATGTCTCCATCAATGTGGATGTGCTGTCCTGACTATTGGAATGTGACGTGCAATTTGCACAATACCAACAGGGTGAGTCCAGCAGGTAATGTGTGATTATGTGTGACGAGACATGTCACTTTACTGGTGTTAAGGGTGACACAACCCGTGGACAGCAACTGATTTGGACATGTACGGCTACAGGATTTGGGCTGATGTGACATGCTCCTAGATGGGTAAATTGCTACGTCGTTGTGTACGTCCACTTGGGGCACCACCAGTTCACACATGCAGCCCCATATCTCATCATTTCTGTACCTGTTCAAACATGTACACTGCTAGTAATTACCTTGGTGTCCCTTCTAGGTGACTCATTGTCCAAGACTTTCCCATTACTTTGATGTTAGCATTTGAAAACATAACACACAAACGTGTAACTTGTAAGGTTTATTTGCAATGGTGTTGGGGAACAGGACCAGTGCATGGCCAGACATTCACACATATCATGTGTGCCCATTGGAGGGCCAGACAGAGACAAATGGTGGTAAGAGGTCCAAGAGAGGAGGTATTGTTCAGTCCACAGGCTGTTTGAAGTGGCATCGGCAAGGAACGAAGAGATATGGCAGTCCATGGGGGCGTCCAAGGTGGTACTGGGGGACAGTGGAAGTAGGTGGGAAGAGTTGAAGCGTGGCATGAGACTGTGCACAGCACCAAGGAAGAAACTGCCCTCTTGACACAGATGGATGCTACCGCTTTCTCCTCTGCAAACATGCACTGTCATCCTCATCTTCATCATCTGATGTGTCATGTGCCTCACATGTTTGTGATGGTACTGTGGGTGCAGCACTGTGAGGCACTGACACATCAGGTGGTGGAGATGAGGATGTGGAGGCAGCAGCAGCAGCCATCTGCGCCAAACCTTGCGGCAGTGAGGAGGCGATGAGCTGGTGCAGGGCATGGTAGATCCCAGCAACCTCGCGCCTGTGGGTAGCCCTGGCAGCTATGTCTTGGGCCTGCATCCGCTCCATGCTCTCCATGCACCTGCAGATGTTGGCCAGATCCTGGCTGGCACTGCTGGAGCCACTCTGAGTTGACAGTGCTTGTTGTCTCAGGAGCATGACTCCAGCGATGTCAGCCATGGACCGTTGGAGAGCATTGAAGGGGCTGTGGGTGTCTGCGAACTTCTGCATGCAGTCCCGAATGGGACTGAGACACCCACGTATGGCCTCAAGTGTGTCTGCCAGGTGCTCAAACCCCACCCGCACCTGTTCCGCCACCTCCCGCTGGATCTCTACTACCTGGCGTTGGAAGGCCAGGGTAGTGGCATCAGGCTCCTGGGAGGTAGCTGTGGCAGGAGGTGCATGCTGCATGTTGGTTTGTACAGGGGGTGGGGTTGGCGCAATGGTGCTGGGTTGCCCTGCTCCTGGAGGTGAGGGGATGATGGCGTCAAGCAGGCGTTGCAGGGCTTCCTCATCTATGGTGGTATACCCGTCCTCGTCATCAGTGGGGTTTGGGCCAGGCTGCTGTCCAGGGGGTGCTGTCTCTCCCTCTGCAATGTGATAGAGGAGAAAGTGTTTAACAGTGTTTGTCATGTACAATGTAGCATTGAATGAATTTACTAGCAAACAGCAGAACAGTGTACAGTCATACTGTGTTTGAGGGGAGTCCTTTTAATTGCAAGATGGTTTTGATTTAGATGGGGTTGCTTCTGTGAAGATGTAGTGGTACATGATGGTCTCACAGGGCCATATTGGCAGGACGCACAATGATCATGTCACAGCTTTGGCCACAGCATATGGCAACGACCACGGCGATATGGTGCATCATGATATGTGCAATAGACTTCCTATGTGAGGCCAGGTTAGATGTCCTGTACATCTCAACAGTGGGCATATTGGCATGTGAGAGGTAATTGGTTTTGCCAATTTTGCTGCATGGTACTGGAGCGGGAGCAGCAATGATGGGCATGACGATGTGTCCTTCAGAATTCCAATGGGGGGCCTGGGTGCATGTTGGCTGGAACGGTGTTAGATTTGTCACCACTTTAGTGGCATGGTACTGATGCAGCAGTGACTATGGTGTTCTTGCAAATGTGCGCTTGAGGATTCCAATGTCAGGCAAGGTTCACACCAGAACCCAGCCTTCTATTGGAATTCTGAAGGGCATATTAACAAGACCATCATTGCTTCTTTTGCGTCAGATTGCTGCTGCCAAAGCAGTGATGGATTTAACGCCGTTCATGTTGTTATGCACCTTGGGCTTCCATTGGAACTCTCATGCACATATTGACAAGCCCATTTTTGCTGATTTAGAGGCTGTTTCCTGCTGCTGACGCAGCGACACTTCTAACGCTGTTCTTGCTAATGTGTCCCTGGTCTGCTATTTCTATCCTATTGCGCATGTAATGCTGCCCCTCATGACTTATTTTTTGGCGATTCCGGCCACATACGCAGCAGTTGTTTTGTGTTGCTTCTTGCTACTATGTGCTACAGTTTACTATTGTGACAGGAGTAGTGGGACAGTGTTTTCATTGAGGCCTCCCAATATGTGTGTTCTGTTCATTTATGTGAGTTCTGCACTTTTCCACACGGAGTAGTCATTGTTGGTGGGCCCTGATCTGTCTGTATATGCACTGCATTGCATGCTGGTGGCACACACTGCTTGGTTTGTCAGCCCGTATCGCATTTGCCTTGTTGGGCCTTTGAGTTCTGTGGATTGAGAATGATGTTGCATATTGGCAAGTACGGCGTTACAATATTCCCCTTTTTCGCGGATGGAAACTTGCACTGATGCAGCGATGATGGACTTGCCAATGTGCCCTTGAAAATTCCAATGTGAGCCCAGCTTTACACCAGACCCTGGGCTTCTATTGGAATTCTCACGGGTATGTGTGTGAGCCCATTTTAGCAGCTTTAGTGCAAGTTTGCTTACGCTGACCCTGCGATAAGTTAAATGCCATTCATGCTGATGTGCCCCTGCATTTTACTTAAGTGACACAGTTTGCTTGCCGTGTGATGATGTTGTATGGCACATGAGGGTGTGACTGTCAAGTGACTTTGTGGGTTATGTTGGATGCTGTATCCTGTGTGGCAGATGTGTGCAGTGTGGGCCATTTTGTCTTGAACTGCGATGTACTTATGACCCCTTGGGGTCATGGGCAACTATGAGGGGCTAGATAATGTGCCACGGTGTAACTCTCACATGTGCCTGGGGTCACACAGGGGACTGGACTTAGGATGGACTTTTCTGTGGGATTTCATGGCACCTCTTGCCACCATTGCACAAACAGTTTCCAGCTGGCCAGGCGGGGATGATTGGGTCAGCGTTCTTGCTAATCTTTCACCACATCTTATGGACAGGCAAGGAGGCACATTGCATGGGAATGCAGGTGTTGTGTTATTTGAATATTGTGGACATCACCACACACATATTGTATTTGGCTGCACACAGACACATGCAACTCTGACACCACAATGTGGATGCAGTGTTGATGTTAATGCTCATGTGCACACTTGGGCATGCCACATCCTCCATCAGCACACCAGCAGCATTGGCCATATTTGCTTGTGTGCTCTGCAGGTATGTGCTTGTGTGCATGTGTCAAGCTGGCAAAGCAGGCACCAGCTTGGACACTACTCAGACACATGTGGGCAATGCTGGCAGTGTACTGACGTTGGTGGAAGCATGCCTGTTCATGCACATGAGCACAGACATTCACAGCACATCCACAACATGGCATCCGAGTGACATGTGTACTTGTGCAGGCTATTCATATGTGTGTGGTGTTGTGGCAAGGGGGCCATTTGGGTACTCAGCCACATGTCAAGTAGTTGTGCGACTGTGTGGTTTACAACTGCACATATGGGGTGCTCTGACATTGTACTTGGACTAGGTTTGTGTGAGATTTTCTGTGCACATTTTTTTTTTTTTTATATGCAAGTTTTATTGTTTTTAAAACATATTAACAATCAACCAAGGCACGGAAGTCACAAGTATGAGTTCATTACATAAGCATTATACCCCCAATCATGCTCCCCATTAAATTACGTTGGCAGCGTTTGGAGTCAGGTTAATCTGGACCCTCCACATTCCCCAACCACTTCCCCCACACTTTGCGGTATTTCTTGATGCACCCCTTTGCTTTATATAGGGCGTTTACTTGGGTCGCACACCAGTCTACCCCTCTTCGCCACCTCTCCAGGATAGGTGGGTCAGGGCTTATCCAGCCCGCCGCAATGTCCCGCTTGGCTACCATCATAGCTGTGTTGTGAAATAACTTTTCACTCCTGGACCCATCCAGCCCATCCGTAATACCCAGCAAGGAGTGCTGAGGGTCGTGAGGCACCTCCCACCCTAATACCTCCGTTAGCTCCGCTTCAATGGATCCCCAGAACTGCCCCAGACGGGGGCATAGCCAAACCATATGGAAGAAGTCGGCCGGGGTATGGTTACATCTTGCGCATGACGCATCTGGGCGCAAACCCGCTCGATGCAGACGCAGGGGAGTGAGGTAAGCAACGTGTAGGTAATAAAACTGGATCAACTTGAGTTTGGCGGAGACAGTGACTATTCTGGGGGCCATAAGAGCATCTCGCAAATCCACCTCGTCGAGGGGCCCACCCATTCCACCCATTGATCCCTCAGCTTGTCCAGGGTTGTGGGAGTGTTGTTAATTAGAGTACGGTAAATGCGGGAGACCCCCCCCCTCCCCAAGTCACCCATCGTCGTCTGAGCCTCGATGGGGCTGTAGTCGGGGAGCCTCATGTCGCCCGTAATGTGTATGTGGAGGGCATGTCTCAACTGCAAATATTTATAGAACTGGGATGAGTGTAGGGAATAGCGCGTTTGGAGTTCCTGGAAGGACAACATATGGTCCCCTGCCCATACGTCCCCTAGCTGGGAGATGCCAATAAGGTCCCAAGTTTTGAACCCCCGCAGTCCACTAACCTCCCGGAGCCAAGCCCCCTGCCAAAGAGGAGTACACTGGGTCAGCTTCCCGGTCCACCCAGTATGACGGAGCGAGGCCCGCCAAGCTAACAACACAGAGCGTGTCACATCAGGTAATCGGGACGGAATGGGCTCCCCATACAACATGGCTTGGATGTCCATGAGCCCCAATTTGCTCAGTTCGAGCCTATAGGCTGGGTCCGACCAGCCTCCGTTGAACCAGTCGGGGACTACTGGGAGGCGTACCGCCAGGTAGTACAAGTACAGGTGCGTCATCCCCTTGCCGCCATCGTAGGAGGGAATTTGGCAAACCAACAGTTCTGTGCACATTTTGATCTGGCTGCCTCACACTATGGGGCATATTGGCAAATAGCTTGTTGAAATCATCACCATGTTAGCAGCAGGGAAGTGCCGCTAAGAGGGGCGATAATGGGCTTACTAATATGTCTTATGGCATTCCAATGGAAGGCCAGGTTAGATGTGCAGGACATCTGACCGGGACTTCAATTGGTATTCCATGGCGCATATTCGTAAGCACATTCTCGCGGCTTTAGCGACACTTTCCTGCCACTTACACAGTGATAACTTCTACATGCTTCTTGCTGATGTGCCCCTATGGTCATTTTCATGTGTTATGTGGCCAACAATGCTGTAGCTTTTGTGGCAGGGGACAGCTGCTTCAACGCACAGGGGCCATGATGATCTGCCCTGTTGTAACGTCATGGCATGCAAGGTGCTGTTGTGCACCTGTACAGAGACGAAGGTATACCCACCCTTTTGAGAATAATAAAGGCCCGCAAAGGGGTCCTATGATAATGATTAAGTAAACAAAGCAATCTCATGCACGCAAGGAAAAGACAACAATAGAAACAATGAGTCGTTTTGTCTTTTTTATTAACAAAATATCAAAAGATTATCACAAAATAAGTCTTATATTACAAAGAATTGATGCATATGAATGAAATACATTAAAGAAAACACAATAAATACAGTGCCCCACAAACACTCATCATTCATGCATACCCACTCATATCATTCATATGAGCTCAAAACATCCAGCAGACATACTCAGAAATCAGCCAACATAGAAAGAAAAACATCCCACATTAAAAAGAAAGCCCACAGGATAAGTAAATATTCTAGTATACAGGTCCAGATAGAAGATAAAGAATGGATTGAGGTATTAAAAGGACAAACGCCGACGCGCGTTTCGGTGGAAACCCTATTCACGGGCCACACCTTCCTCAGGGCAAATCGTAAACACTGACATAGATGCCGTGGGGCACTCAGTAAACCTAAAATGATATATATATATATATATATAAACATATAATTTGCAATATTCTAAAACAGACATCATATTCAATGCATGCATGAGAAGCTTAGAAAGATATGATATATCGGGATACATGAATAAAAGTCCAGCAACAAAGGCCAGAGAAACGAAAAAGGAAATGTGCATCACCAAGAAATGAAATAAGCAAACAAACACACCGAAAATAGTCAGGTGCGATTCAAGAAAAGGAGTAAATCATAAAGAGAATATGTGACAGTGGTACTACAAACTACAGATAGAATACACACCAACCACCAATCCGGAGTTATTCCTCATAGTTCCAGAAAGACATAGTAAAGACCACGTGAAAGTACTCCAATTGAACAACAAATGTTCTTTAATTAAAGACCCATAACCATAGCAATAAAGATAAATAAGTAGACATACCAATTGAGGTATTCTGGACAAATCATAATCCAACAGCGACAGACTAAAATGATAACCAGATCGGTCTATGGATGATCAAGGGAAGCAACCTTCATCTCTGCAAAGCAGATAAGCAAACCCAAGTTGCAAATAGACCGTATAGCACTGTAAATCAAGGCTTAATGACATGAAACAAACAATAACAACCTACCCGATAAAATAGGTCCAAATGCATGTTTGGCAAAGAATCACATCTATACTGCTTCTGCCAGGTCGTATTTAATAATAGTTCTTGTGCGACACACCAAACAATCGTGGGTCTTAAAGAAAATACCAAAGAGGAAATAATTAGAGAAATCCTGAGCGCGATAATCAAGGGTTAAAAAACAGCCACCGCACCAAGGCGTGTGACTCAATAAAAGCAGGACTAATCACAAACATCCTAATTCAACCATTGCTGTCGTTTGTGGCAGGAAAAATCTCTCAAAGTGAGTTAAACACGCAGTTCTCTCAACCCCAGTGTACCTCCACACAATTACAGGGCCTGCATAGCGAAGCGCGTCTCACTATACCGTATCTCATAGCAAGGATCATTACCTGGATATAAGACCCACGCTCACGAATACGGGTAATGGTATCGCCCGTTTCCTTCTGCCGTCTTCCTTCAGGGTGTACGAAAGCCAGCTGGATATAAAGGACGTATCGGCAATAAGCCCGCCAAGAATCAGCAAGTAAACACAAACAAGGGACCCATATAGTTCATGGGAGATAGGCACCAGAAAAAACGGCGGCCATTTCTAACTAGTGAAAGGGTATAATTACCAAGGAAGGGATTATCAATCCACGACTATTCCATCGAGCCAAAATCCTAGACTCGATATGTGATCCTCTCTCAGGGAAAGGAAGGTAAATAGTAAAGGCGTCACCCATATTTTTACACCAACCAAATCAGAAGTGGATATGACTTGGCATGGGTTATGCAGACATATCGCCCATAAGTCCACCAGGAGGCAACATATAAACATGGACGAGGGACTCAAAGAATAGGGAAAGATAAGATGACGAAAACATGGCAGCCATCTATGGATAAGGGAGATCAAATTCCTCCAGACAGCAGATATTGCAACAAAAAAATGTATGTAAGGTAACTCCAGGCCAAAACAGACCACACAATAATGGGAAAGTAAACAAAAACATAAATAATAACTCAAACTCAAGGGGGATCTGTGAAGCAACACTCACAAAAATAATAAAGAAACCGCGAAATACAGGAATAGACAGGCTGGAGAGTCAAAATAGAGAGTTGCTATATAATAGCATTCTCCCAAGGACAATGCTCATTAAGGCCATTCTTTACAGAATTCCAAAAATAAATCCAAAATACTTCGCGTTTTTTCCTAGTCTGCGTGGGATCCTTTCCCGGAGGCACCTTAATTCTCTCAAGAATAGACCATCTAAGGTCTAATTCAGTATGTTGATTACTAAGCCAGTGCTCCACCAGAGGTGTTGATGTCTTTTTGGTGCGTATGTTGGATTTGTGCTCGCCAATTCTATATCTTATTTCACGTCCCGTCTCGCCAATGTAGATGGAATCACACGGGCATGTAATGATGTACACCACATTGGATGTCCTACAGTTCGTCATTTCACAAAGTGGTATGGATTGTTCCCTAATCTTGATGACGTCACCAATCATAGCATTGGCACAGGCCTGGCAAGAACCACATCTGTGGTTGCCATAGATGGGATTAAGACCTGTAATAGATTTCTGGCACAGGCCAGAGGTTGGAGTTATCTTGCCTGTTACTAGATGATTTTTCAGATTTTTATTTCTCTTAAATGCAAAGAGGGGCTTGGCAAGTTTAGACTCACTGTTATCCAGATTAAGCAGATACCAAAGGGAGTTGACCGTGTTCCTAATTTTATGATTAATGTTGGAATGTTTAGTAACACAGACTACTCTGTCCATTTTCTTTCTTTCCTGAGTTTGAAACATGGCCTCCCGGTTAAAATATCGGGCCCGCTTAAAGGAGTCCTTGACCAGTTTATTTCTCAGGATATCTGCTTGCTGGAGAAAATCCGTGATGTTAGTGCAATTTCTCCGAAGACGGAGAAATTGACTAAAGGGGATGCTGTCTTTTTGGAAACGGGGATGGTAGCTCCCATACTGCAATAGGGAATTTCTGGCAGTGGGTTTAGTGTACAGGGACACAGATAGTTTATTGTCATTATGCTCAACCCAGACATCCAAGAATTCCAATTTACTTCTGCTGGAATGGGCCGTGAATTTCAAATTCACGTCCGCAGCATTGATCCATGAGATGAATTCATCCAGAGAGGTGGAATCACCTACCCAGATAAAGAAAATGTCGTCAATGAACCTAGACCAGGCTCGGACATTTTCATGGAATGGGGCGATTTCATTGTATATATGGACTCGTTCAAATTGGCCCATATATAGACACGCCACACTCGGGGCACAGGACGCTCCCATACTGACTCCTTGGATCTGATGAAAAAAGTTGTTATTAAACTCAAAATAGTTCTCACCAAGGACCACTTGGAGACACTCCAGGATAAAAGGGGCATTGGTGATATCAGGTTCATTGAACAAAATTTCCTGTATAACTTTCATAGCTCCATCTTGTGGTATATTGGTGTATAGAGACTCCAGGTCAAGTGTGACTAGGAGTTCTCTATCACAAAAATACTGCAATCCTTCAATCTTGGAGATGAAATGTCCAGTGTCTCTAACAAAAGAGTCCAATTTTTGGACTAAGGGTTTGAGGAATTGATCCACATATTTGGAAAGGGGTTCAGTGGCTGCCCCAATGGTGGATACAATGGGTCTCAAAGGAGGAGACGTCAGATCTTTATGCGTCTTAGGTACCCCATAAATAATGGGCATCCTAGTATAAGTGGGTGTGAGATATTCAGCTTCACTCGTGCATATGAACCCCTGTTCCACAGCTGCCTCTACCAGATGAACAATCCGTTTTTTAGAGCATGTTCAGGATTTCTCAAAATATGTTTATAATGTTGAGTGGATGAAAGAAGGATATTCATCTTATCAATATAAGTGGAGGTATCAAAAATCACAATTCCTCCCCCTTGTCGCAAGGCTTGATAGTCAGTTGTCTGTTGTTTTTTAGAGACAGTAGGGCAGAATTCTCTGTTCTACAGAGATTATCAGTAGGTCTAGGAACAAATTTAATTACTTGTTCAATTTTCAAAAGGACTGCTTTCTCAAAGATGGCCACTTCCGGGCCAACCTCGTCCAAAGTCGGAGTAAAGTTAGAGGGGGTTTCAGACCAGAAGAATTCAAATCACTCTCCAGAAGAGTTCTCATGGAGAAGAATTTCCTAAGTCTAATTTTTCTAAAAAATGAATAAAGATCTTTCATACATTCAAATTTATTAAAACTGACAGAAGGAACAAAGGAGAGGCCCCTAGATAACAATTCCAAAGCATCAGATTCAATGGTAGAGGAAGACAAGTTAAATACAGGGATGTTTTTTAAGTTCTCCAGTATTGCTGTTGTCGGGTCTGGACATACATATGAGGTTGACTCTGACCACGATTGTAATTCCTCGATTGGGGGTTCCGTGTTTTGGGGCGAAAGTTCCCTCTGCCTTGGCCTAAAAAACGATTAGGCATACTGGATCTCTCTCCAGGTACTTGTCTGGGCTGATAATTGGGATTATATTCAGACTCATAATTTGATGGTCCCTCACCATCCGAATCTGTAGTGTCTGAAAAAGTGGTAATTCGCCTGTTACCCCATCGTGGAGTTTCAATATGGGTACCCTGATTATCAGAAGAGGTATAGAAGTTGGTGGATAGGTACGGATAAGCTCGCTCTAGGGAGAAGAGTCGTATATCCTTTCTGAGTTTTTCTGTTTTTCTTTTAGTGAGATATTCAGAAAAGGAATCTAACTCTTGGCTGATCTCTTCCAGCTTCTTCTTTCCAAGTTCAACAGAATTATCCCTTTTTAATTTTTCCTCAAGGTCTTCAATCTCCTTACCGAGAATAGCTATGACCTCCCTCGCGGTCTCAATAATTAACATAATCCAGTCTCTTGAGCAACGGTTGGCAATGAGTGCCCATTTCTCAAGAAACTGGCGTATGTCAACAAAGAGACCGGGGATGTTTCGGACTCTCAGTCCAATAGGAATAGTGCCTGCCTTCAGATACTCAAGCATGAATTTAGCATGAAATTCAGTGCGTTTGGACTTTTTTTTAATATCTAATAGTTTGTTCCATTCTTGTTCAAGACCCTTGGATAGATTGAACTGGTTACTGCTCTCAACTGTCGACCCAATCATGTTGGCAAATTCTTCATCCGTGAATCCGAATGTTTTTATGCTCGCCATGTTATCACTAAGGAGATAAGATTTAACACACCCAGGTGATAAGGGAAACAGTAACAGAAAAAATATTAAAGAAAAAAATGAGGAAAAAAAAATTAGGTGAAAACTATTACCAAAATAATAAAGAAAAGAAGAGAAATGCACTTTCCAAAGGTAGCAAACCTCCACAGCAACCAGGCTGTGACGTAATAACAGGGAAGAGGAGGGACCCCTAATAGAGAATAAAGGTGGGTAACATAGGGGATCAGTTAAACAGTACAGAGACGAAGGAATACCCACCCTTTTGAGAATAATAAAGGCCCGCAAAGGGGTCCTATGATAATGATTAAGTAAACAAAGCAATCTCATGCACGCAAGGAAAAGACAACAATAGAAACAATGAGTCGTTTTGTCTTTTTTATTAACAAAATATCAAAAGATTATCACAAAATAAGTCTTATATTACAAAGAATTGATGCATATGAATGAAATACATTAAAGAAAACACAATAAATACAGTGCCCCACAAACACTCATCATTCATGCGTACCCACTCATATCATTCATATGAGCTCAAAACATCCAGCAGACATACTCAGAAATCATCCAACATAGAAAGAAAAACTTCCCACATTAAAAAGAAAGCCCACAGGATAAGTAAATATTCTAGTATACAGGTCCAGATAGAAGATAAAGAATGGATTGAGGTATTAAAAGGACAAACGCCGACGCGCGTTTCGGTGGAAACCCTATTCACGGGCCACACCTTCCTCAGGGCAAATCGTAAACACTGACATAGATGCCGTGGGGCACTCAGTAAACCTAAAATGATATATATATATATATAAACATATAATTTGCAATATTCTAAAACAGACATCATATTCAATGCATGCATGAGAAGCTTAGAAAGATATGATATATCGGGATACATGAATAAAAGTCCAGCAACAAAGGCCAGAGAAACGAAAAAGGAAATGTGCATCACCAAGAAATGAAATAAGCAAACAAACACACCGAAAATAGTCAGGTGCGATTCAAGAAAAGGAGTAAATCATAAAGAGAATATGTGACAGTGGTACTACAAACTACAGATAGAATACACACCAACCACCAATCCGGAGTTATTCCTCATAGTTCCAGAAAGACATAGTAAAGACCACGTGAAAGTACTCTAATTGAACAACAAATGTTCTTTAATTAAAGACCCATAACCATAGCAATAAAGATAAATAAGTAGACATACCAATTGAGGTATTCTGGACAAATCATAATCCAACAGCGACAGACTAAAATGATAACCAGATCGGTCTATGGATGATCAAGGGAAGCAACCTTCATCTCTGCAAAGCAGATAAGCAAACCCAAGTTGCAAATAGACCGTATAGCACTGTAAATCAAGGCTTAATGACATGAAACAAACAATAACAACCTACCCGATAAAATAGGTCCAAATGCATGTTTGGCAAAGAATCACATCTATACTGCTTCTGCCAGGTCGTATTTAATAATAGTTCTTGTGCGACACACCAAACAATCGTGGGTCTTAAAGAAAATACCAAAGAGGAAATAATTAGAGAAATCCTGAGCGCGATAATCAAGGGTTAAAAAACAGCCACCGCACCAAGGCGTGTGACTCAATAAAAGCAGGACTAATCACAAACATCCTAATTCAACCATTGCTGTCGTTTGTGGCAGGAAAAATCTCTCAAAGTGAGTTAAACACGCAGTTCTCTCAACCCCAGTGTACCTCCACACAATTACAGGGCCTGCATAGCGAAGCGCGTCTCACTATACCGTATCTCATAGCAAGGATCATTACCTGGATATAAGACCCACGCTCACGAATACGGGTAATGGTATCGCCCGTTTCCTTCTGCCGTCTTCCTTCAGGGTGTACGAAAGCCAGCTGGATATAAAGGACGTATCGGCAATAAGCCCGCCAAGAATCAGCAAGTAAACACAAACAAGGGACCCATATAGTTCATGGGAGATAGGCACCAGAAAAAAACGGCGGCCATTTCTAACTAGTGAAAGGGTATAATTACCAAGGAAGGGATTATCAATCCACGACTATTCCATCGAGCCAAAATCCTAGACTCGATATGTGATCCTCTCTCAGGGAAAGGAAGGTAAATAGTAAAGGCGTCACCCATATTTTTACACCAACCAAATCAGAAGTGGATATGACTTGGCATGGGTTATGCAGACATATCGCCCATAAGTCCACCAGGAGGCAACATATAAACATGGACGAGGGACTCAAAGAATAGGGAAAGATAAGATGACGAAAACATGGCAGCCATCTATGGATAAAGGAGATCAAATTCCTCCAGACAGCAGATATTGCAACAAAAAAGTGTATGTAAGGTAACTCCAGGCCAAAACAGACCACACAATAATGGGAAAGTAAACAAAAACATAAATAATAACTCAAACTCAAGGGGGATCTGTGAAGCAACACTCACAAAAATAATAAAGAAACCGCGAAATACAGGAATAGACAGGCTGGAGAGTCAAAATAGAGAGTTGCTATATAATAGCATTCTCCCAAGGACAATGCTCATTAAGGCCATTCTTTACAGAATTCCAAAAATAAATCCAAAATACTTCGCGTTTTTTCCTAGTCTGCGTGGGATCCTTTCCCGGAGGCACCTTAATTCTCTCAAGAATAGACCATCTAAGGTCTAATTCAGTATGTTGATTACTAAGCCAGTGCTCCACCAGAGGTGTTGATGTCTTTTTGGTGCGTATGTTGGATTTGTGCTCGCCAATTCTATATCTTATTTCACGTCCCGTCTCGCCAATGTAGATGGAATCACACGGGCATGTAATGATGTACACCACATTGGATGTCCTACAGTTCGTCATTTCACAAAGTGGTATGGATTGTTCCCTAATCTTGATGACGTCACCAATCATAGCATTGGCACAGGCCTGGCAAGAACCACATCTGTGGTTGCCATAGATGGGATTAAGACCTGTAATAGATTTCTGGCACAGGCCAGAGGTTGGAGTTATCTTGCCTGTTACTAGATGATTTTTCAGATTTTTATTTCTCTTAAATGCAAAGAGGGGCTTGGCAAGTTTAGACTCACTGTTATCCAGATTAAGCAGATACCAAAGGGAGTTGACCGTGTTCCTAATTTTATGATTAATGTTGGAATGTTTAGTAACACAGACTACTCTGTCCATTTTCTTTCTTTCCTGAGTTTGAAACATGGCCTCCCGGTTAAAATATCGGGCCCGCTTAAAGGAGTCCTTGACCAGTTTATTTCTCAGGATATCTGCTTGCTGGAGAAAATCCGTGATGTTAGTGCAATTTCTCCGAAGACGGAGAAATTGACTAAAGGGGATGCTGTCTTTTTGGAAACGGGGATGGTAGCTCCCGTACTGCAATAGGGTATTTCTGGCAGTGGGTTTAGTGTACAGGGACACAGATAGTTTATTGTCATTATGCTCAACCCAGACATCCAAGAATTCCAATTTACTTCTGCTGGAATGGGCCGTGAATTTCAAATTCACGTCCGCAGCGTTGATCCATGAGATGAATTCATCCAGAGAGGTGGAATCACCTACCCAGATAAAGAAAATGTCGTCAATGAACCTAGACCAGGCTCGGACATTTTCATGGAATGGGGCGATTTCATTGTATATATGGACTCGTTCAAATTGGCCCATATATAGACACGCCACACTCGGGGCACAGGACGCTCCCATACTGACTCCTTGGATCTGATGAAAAAAGTTGTTATTAAACTCAAAATAGTTCTCACCAAGGACCACTTGGAGACACTCCAGGATAAAAGGGGCATTGGTGATATCAGGTTCATTGAACAAAATTTCCTGTATAACTTTCATAGCTCCATCTTGTGGTATATTGGTGTATAGAGACTCCAGGTCAAGTGTGACTAGGAGTTCTCTATCACAAAAATACTGCAATCCTTCAATCTTGGAGATGAAATGTCCAGTGTCTCTAACAAAAGAGTCCAATTTTTGGACTAAGGGTTTGAGGAATTGATCCACATATTTGGAAAGGGGTTCAGTGGCTGCCCCAATGGTGGATACAATGGGTCTCAAAGGAGGAGACGTCAGATCTTTATGCGTCTTAGGTACCCCATAAATAATGGGCATCCTAGTATAAGTGGGTGTGAGATATTCAGCTTCACTCGTGCATATGAACCCCTGTTCCACAGCTGCCTCTACCAGATGAACAATCCGTTTTTTTAGAGCATGTTCAGGATTTCTCAAAATATGTTTATAATGTTGAGTGGATGAAAGAAGGATATTCATCTTATCAATATAAGTGGAGGTATCAAAAATCACAATTCCTCCCCCCTTGTCGCAAGGCTTGATAGTCAGTTGTCTGTTGTTTTTTAGAGACAGTAGGGCAGAATTCTCTGTTCTACAGAGATTATCAGTAGGTCTAGGAACAAATTTAATTACTTGTTCAATTTTCAAAAGGACTGCTTTCTCAAAGATGGCCACTTCCGGGCCAACCTCGTCCAAAGTCGGAGTAAAGTTAGAGGGGGTTTCAGACCAGAAGAATTCAAATCACTCTCCAGAAGAGTTCTCATGGAGAAGAATTTCCTAAGTCTAATTTTTCTAAAAAATGAATAAAGATCTTTCATAAATTCAAATTTATTAAAACTGACAGATAGGGACAAAGGAGAGGCCCTTAGATAACAATTCCAAAGCATCAGATTCAATGGTAGAGGAAGACAAGTTAAATACAGGGATGTTTTTTAAGTTCTCCAGTATTGCTGTTGTCGGGTCTGGACATACATCTGAGGTTGACTCTGACCACGATTGTAATTCCTCGATTGGGGGTTCCGTGTTTTGGGGCGAAAGTTCCCTCTGCCTTGGCCTAAAAACGATTAGGCATACTGGATCTCTCTCCAGGTACTTGTCTGGGCTGATAATTGGGATTATATTCAGACTCATAATTTGATGGTCCCTCACCATCCGAATCTGTAGTGTCTGAAAAAGTGGTAATTCGCCTGTTACCCCATCGTGGAGTTTCAATATGGGTACCCTGATTATCAGAAGAGGTATAGAAGTTGGTGGATAGGTACGGATAAGCTCGCTCTAGGGAGAAGAGTCGTATATCCTTTCTGAGTTTTTCTGTTTTTCTTTTAGTGAGATATTCAGAAAAGGAATCTAACTCTTGGCTGATCTCTTCCAGCTTCTTCTTTCCAAGTTCAACAGAATTATCCCTTTTTAATTTTTCCTCAAGGTCTTCAATCTCCTTACCGAGAATAGCTATGACCTCCCTCGCGGTCTCAATAATTAACATAATCCAGTCTCTTGAGCAACGGTTGGCAATGAGTGCCCATTTCTCAAGAAACTGGCGTATGTCAACAAAGAGACCGGGGATGTTTCGGACTCTCAGTCCAATAGGAATAGTGCCTGCCTTCAGATACTCAAGCATGAATTTAGCATGAAATTCAGTGCGTTTGGACTTTTTTTTAATATCTAATAGTTTGTTCCATTCTTGTTCAAGACCCTTGGATAGATTGAACTGGTTACTGCTCTCAACTGTCGACCCAATCATGTTGGCAAATTCTTCATCCGTGAATCCGAATGTTTTTATGCTCGCCATGTTATCACTAAGGAGATAAGATTTAACACACCCAGGTGATAAGGAAAACAGTAACAGAGAAAATATTAAAGAAAAAAATGAGGAAAAAAAATTAGGTGAAAACTATTACCAAAATAATAAAGAAAAGAAGAGAAATGCACTTTCCAAAGGTAGCAAACCTCCACAGCAACCGGGCTGTGACGTAATAACAGGGAAGAGGAGGGACCCCTAATAGAGAATAAAGGTGGGTAACATAGGGGATCAGTTAAACAGTACAGAGACGAAGGAATACCCACCCTTTTGAGAATAATAAAGGCCCGCAAAGGGGTCCTATGATAATGATTAAGTAAACAAAGCAATCTCATGCACGCAAGGAAAAGACAACAATAGAAACAATGAGTCGTTTTGTCTTTTTTATTAACAAAATATCAAAAGATTATCACAAAATAAGTCTTATATTACAAAGAATTGATGCATGTGAATGAAATACATTAAAGAAAACACAATAAATACAATGCCCCACAAACACTCATCATTCATGCGTACCCACTCATATCATTCATATGAGCTCAAAACATCCAGCAGACATACTCAGAAATCATCCAACATAGAAAGAAAAACATCCCACATTAAAAAGAAAGCCCACAGGATAAGTAAATATTCTAGTATACAGGTCCAGATAGAAGATAAAGAATGGATTGAGGTATTAAAAGGACAAACGCCGACGCGCGTTTCGGTGGAAACCCTATTCACGGGCCACACCTTCCTCAGGGCAAATCGTAAACACTGACATAGATGCCGTGGGGCACTCAGTAAACCTAAAATTATATATATATATATAAACATATAATTTGCAATATTCTAAAACAGACATCATATTCAATGCATGCATGAGAAGCTTAGAAAGATATGATATATCGGGATACATGAATAAAAGTCCAGCAACAAAGGCCAGAGAAACGAAAAAGGAAATGTGCATCACCAAGAAATGAAATAAGCAAACAAACACACCGAAAATAGTCAGGTGCGATTCAAGAAAAGGAGTAAATCATAAAGAGAATATGTGACAGTGGTACTACAAACTACAGATAGAATACACACCAACCACCAATCCGGAGTTATTCCTCATAGTTCCAGAAAGACATAGTAAAGACCACGTGAAAGTACTCCAATTGAACAACAAATGTTCTTTAATTAAAGACCCATAACCATAGCAATAAAGATAAATAAGTAGGCATACCAATTGAGGTATTCTGGACAAATCATAATCCAACAGCGACAGACTAAAATGATAACCAGATCGGTCTATGGATGATCAAGGGAAGCAACCTTCATCTCTGCAAAGCAGATAAGCAAACCCAAGTTGCAAATAGACCGTATAGCACTGTAAATCAAGGCTTAATGACATGAAACAAACAATAACAACCTACCCGATAAAATAGGTCCAAATGCATGTTTGGCAAAGAATCACATCTATACTGCTTCTGCCAGGTCGTATTTAATAATAGTTCTTGTGCGACACACCAAACAATCGTGGGTCTTAAAGAAAATACCAAAGAGAAATAATTAGAGAAATCCTGAGCGCGATAATCAAGGGTTAAAAAACAGCCACCGCACCAAGGCGTGTGACTCAATAAAAGCAGGACTAATCACAAACATCCTAATTCAACCTTTGCTGTCGTTTGTAACAGGAAAAATCTCTCAAAGTGAGTTAAACACGCAGTTCTCTCAACCCCAGTGTACCTCCACACAATTACAGGGCCTGCATAGCGAAGCGCGTCTCACTATACCGTATCTCATAGCAAGGATCATTACCTGGATATAAGACCCACGCTCACGAATACGGGTAATGGTATCGCCCGTTTCCTTCTGCCGTCTTCCTTCAGGGTGTACGAAAGCCAGCTGGATATAAAGGACGTATCGGCAATAAGCCCGCCAAGAATCAGCAAGTAAACACAAACAAGGGACCCATATATTCATGGGAGATAGGCACCAGAAAAAAACGGCGGCCATTTCTAACTAGTGAAAGGGTATAATTACCAAGGAAGGGATTATCAATCCACGACTATTCCATCGAGCCAAAATCCTAGACTCGATATGTGATCCTCTCTCAGGGAAAGGAAGGTAAATAGTAAAGGCGTCACCCATATTTTTACACCAACCAAATCAGAAGTGGATATGACTTGGCATGGGTTATGCAGACATATCGCCCATAAGTCCACCAGGAGGCAACATATAAACATGGACGAGGGACTCAAAGAATAGGGAAAGATAAGATGACGAAAACATGGCAGCCATCTATGGATAAGGGAGATCAAATTCCTCCAGACAGCAGATATTGCAACAAAAAAATGTATGTAAGGTAACTCCAGGCCAAAACAGACCACACAATAATGGGAAAGTAAA
The DNA here is from genome assembly GCA_963921515.1 of Calotriton arnoldi. Classification (NCBI taxonomy): domain Eukaryota; kingdom Metazoa; phylum Chordata; class Amphibia; order Caudata; family Salamandridae; genus Calotriton; species Calotriton arnoldi. The sequence continues at coordinate 277,975 of CAWUFW010015799.1, read as the reverse complement.
CAAAAACATAAATAATAACTCAAACTCAAGGGGGATCTGTGAAGCAACACTCACAAAAATAATAAAGAAACCGCGAAATACAGGAATAGACAGGCTGGAGAGTCAAAATAGAGAGTTGCTATATAATAGCATTCTCCCAAGGACAATGCTCATTAAGGCCATTCTTTACAGAATTCCAAAAATAAATCCAAAATACTTCGCGTTTTTTCCTAGTCTGCGTGGGATCCTTTCCCGGAGGCACCTTAATTCTCTCAAGAATAGACCATCTAAGGTCTAATTCAGTATGTTGATTACTAAGCCAGTGCTCCACCAGAGGTGTTGATGTCTTTTTGGTGCGTATGTTGGATTTGTGCTCGCCAATTCTATATCTTATTTCACGTCCCGTCTCGCCAATGTAGATGGAATCACACGGGCATGTAATGATGTACACCACATTGGATGTCCTACAGTTCATCATTTCACAAAGTGGTATGGATTGTTCCCTAATCTTGATGACGTCACCAATCATAGCATTGGCACAGGCCTGGCAAGAACCACATCTGTGGTTGCCATAGATGGGATTAAGACCTGTAATAGATTTCTGGCACAGGCCAGAGGTTGGAGTTATCTTGCCTGTTACTAGATGATTTTTCAGATTTTTATTTCTCTTAAATGCAAAGAGGGGCTTGGCAAGTTTAGACTCACTGTTATCCAGATTAAGCAGATACCAAAGGGAGTTGACTGTGTTCCTAATTTTATGATTAATGTTGGAATGTTTAGTAACACAGACTACTCTGTCCATTTTCTTTCTTTCCTGAGTTTGAAACATGGCCTCCCGGTTAAAATATCGGGCCCGCTTAAAGGAGTCCTTGACCAGTTTGAAAGGGTATCCACGGTTGACCAGTTTATTTCTCAGGATATCTGCTTGCTGGAGAAAATCCGTGATGTTAGTGCAATTTCTCCGAAGACGGAGAAATTGACTAAAGGGGATGCTGTCTTTTTGGAAACGGGGATGGTAGCTCCCGTACTGCAATAGGGTATTTCTGGCAGTGGGTTTAGTGTACAGGGACACAGATAGTTTATTGTCATTATGCTCAACCCAGACATCCAAGAATTCAAATTTACTTCTGCTGGAATGGGCCGTGAATTTCAAATTCACGTCCGCAGCATTGATCCATGAGATGAATTCATCCAGAGAGGTGGAATCACCTACCCAGATAAAGAAAATGTCGTCAATGAACCTAGACCAGGCTCGGACATTTTCATGGAATGGGGCGATTTCATTGTATATATGGACTCGTTCAAATTGGCCCATATATAGACACGCCACACTCGGGGCACAGGACGCTCCCATACTGACTCCTTGGATCTGATGAAAAAATGTGTTATTAAACTCGAAATAGTTCTCACCAAGGACCACTGCTGTTGTGCACCTGGTCTGGTTCATGGTTCTTTTGGCTCATATTGTCATGACACTTAATACTGCTTTGTCATCAGGTTCCTGCCACTACAGGGCCAATGATATTGGCGTCCTTACTGTTCCTATGGCCCTGGGGGGTATATTATCAGGGATGGCGTTATGCTTACCGGCACTTTGGCAGCAGGGAACTGTTGTTTAGTGGCAATGATGGGCTTGCAAATATGCCCTTGGGTATTCCGATGGATGACCAGGTTCACACCGGAACATGGTCTTGTATTGGGATTCTCAAGGCATATTATCTTGCACATTGTCGTCACTTTTGCAACAGTTGCCAGCCGCTTAAGCGACGGTATTTGAAAAGCTGTTCTTGATTCTATGCCCCTGTGTGTTGTCTGATGTTCTATTTTTGAATGGCGGGGCATACTGGCAAGACCAGCGTTAACATTGTCGGTCTTCTGCGGCAGTGTGATGTCGCTAAAGTGGTGATAATGGGATTGCTACTATGCTCTTGAGATTTCCAATGGAGGACCATGTTCACACCAGGACATTGTCTTCAATTGGAATTCTCAGGGGCATATTTGCATGCCCATTGTCAACACTTTAGCGGCATTTTCCTTCCGCTGAGGTGCCAATAATGTTAATGCCAGTGTTGCTAAAGTTGCCCGTTATTGTGTCCCTATGCCACCATGCACAGGGGTATCCAAAACATGTTCCACACTACATGTGGATGCACACTAATTTTGTGTTCATGGTACATGGGTGCCACTGTACCCATCCACCCCCTTCCCCCTGTCCCCATTTGATGCTCACCCTGGTGTTGTTGTGTCTGTTCCACTTCTGCGCTATCCTGGCCCACAACTCCGACAACACTCTCCTCACTGATGACATGGGACACCTGCTCCTCCAGCTCATCCAGGTCCTGCTGTGGAGCTGGGCCACCACCTCCAGTCTGCCTTGCTGCGCTGAGGTTGGATGCCAGCTTCTTCTTGGTCTTCTGCTTAGTGTCATGCCAACGCTTCTTGCACTCGTCCACTGTCCTCCTCCTCTCTCCGCCAGCATTCACCTTGGACACGATGCCCTGCCATATCTCTTTTTTCCTTGCCATGGTCACAGTGGAACTCACAAAGAGTTCCTGTTGATGTTTGGTCACCTCTTCAACAAGGACCTGGTTCTCCATTGGACTGAACTTGGGGTTCCTCTTCCTCTTGGCCTTGACATGGGTCTCTGCCTGGCCCTCCTGGGTGTTGGTGTTGTTGTTCCTGGCCTCTGCACTGGTCCCCGCTTGCTCTCGTGTCTCCACAAAGCTGATCCATGTTTTTTTTTGGTTTTTTTTCTGCTTTGCGGGCGTTTTTTATTTCTTTTCTCGCGTTAAGCGCGCTAAAATCAAGGCTGGTGCCTATTAGCGGGCGGAAATTATCGCTGATTGGCTCATCGCTGCTTTTTTCACGTTGGCGTGCGTTATTTTATCGCCGTCACGGAGATTTTAACGCCCGCCCTTTCCGCTGGGGATTGTTGCAACGACGCTTAGCGACGTGTTGCTAATACGTCGCTAAGCTGGCGATAAAATCTGGCGATCTGTAGCGTTAAAATAAATCGCGCTAAATAATGTTAGCGATAAATATCGCCTGTTTTTGCTAATATGGCCCTATATTTTTATATCATATATTTTTTTACTTAAACATTGTTATATTGTTTGCACATTCACAATACTTTTCTTGTAATTTTATATTTTGAAAGTAAGTACATCAAAGAAATATATATTCTAATATATATTAAATATTATATTTTATGTTTTGTGTTAATATAATATTTAATATATATTTTAATTTTTTTTGTATATTTTTTGTATATTTTTATATTGTTTTTTCAAAATATAAAAATATGTATTTAATTTTTGGATTTTTTTATTACTTCCCCATTCTTGTCTATGGGGAGGTAGTCTTTTTTCATTTTGATTACGCGGCCATTTTTTTTTTCTATTTCCTTAATTTTCTGTCTATCTGTTTTGTTTTTAGGTCATTTTGGAAGAAGGAACCTCGCGGTTGGGAGATGTGTTTCGTCGCTTAAGGTAAGTTTGATTTAATTTACTTTTAAGGTAATTTTAGGGCAGGGGGAGGTAGTAGTAGTGTAGTTAGACTTTTTAGGGTGTTAAATCTTCATTTTTTGTGTAGTTTGGAGTTGTTTTGGTAGTTTAGTGTTTGATGTGTTTGACGTAGTTTGAAGAGTAGTAGAGTGTTATATAGGTGTCCATTACGATACCGGGCGGAATAAAATCTGCCATCTACCATAGCGGTAAAAAACCGCCCGCCTACACCCTCTGAATACCGACCGAGCAATCACGATGTCGCGAAGCGAACACCGCCCGCGGCGGAAAAAAAACACAAAATACCGCCCGTCTATGTCCGAGTCGAAGTCCATCCGTCCGCCACGGACGCAAACCCGCACGACAACCCAAAACCGCCCGCCCTGACTACCGAGACACCGGCCGTGAAATTAGGATCTTCCCGACATGAGCGCGGCAAATCCACAAATACACCGCCCGCCATCGTAAACAACAGTGATGAAAATGGACACGGCGGAAGCCCTGGCGGCCACGTCCCTGCACAGAAACCATCCGCGGACCAAAGAAACACACACAACATGGCCAACAAGTCCACACAGCAAGCAACGCACAAATACCCAAACAGAGTACACATCCCGAAAACACATCCCCCTGGACAAACAAATAAACTACAAATCCCAGAACACCAGCCACAACACACCTGAAAACAACAGCACATCATGACACACCCACATAGGTAAGTACAAATGCAGCCCCTTCACAGACCACAATCCCTTGCAACACTACAAACTGAGGACGAGAGCACAGAACACAGCGAGACAGAAAGGACAGCAGCACACCACAGACACGCACCCATCACCACCACCACCACCAAACACCGGCCCCACAAATCCCCTGCACATCACACACCACACACACACACCGCACCAGCACCACAAACACAAAACCACACACCATGGCAGCACAGAGAATGCCCAAGTTCACTTCCACTGAGCTGACGGTCATGGTCAACGAGATCATCAAGGTGCACCCACAAATCTATGGGAACCAGGTCCAACAGACACCACTAGCCACCAGAAACCGGTTGTGGAGCAGGATCGTAGACCAGGTCAATGCAGTCGGGAACGTGCCACGCAACAGAGCCGAAATCACCAAGAGGTGGCACGACATTAAAAGAGTGGTCAAAAGAAGGAGGCCAAGAATCGGCAGCTGGCTGACAGGACTGGCGGAGGAAATCCCGCGCTAATTAAGACCTTCAAGGCGTGGGAGGAGAAGGTGCGAGGCATCCTACATCCGGAGAGTCTCACCGGAATACCAGGGGAGTGGAGGCTGGTAAGTATAAACAAATGTATACCAGCACACCGCTATGTACTCACATGCACTACCACTATGCCATAGCTCCGAGGACAAACACCCCCATGTCCAGTACACAATACACAAGACATCACTCACACATGCAACAGACTAACTAACAAAACCATGGGGGCATGTGTACAGTCAGCCAGCACCGCAACACCCACCAGCTCCCCTTGTACTCCAGATGCGCCAGAAGGAGCACTCCCCACACCCACACTCATGTGTCAGCCATAGCTGCACTAACCGACAAGTAACAGGTAAGTAGCCGGAACACAAAGTCAGTGGGTCGGAGGGGGACAGCTGAAGTACAACACCCACCAGGCCCCCAGTCGTACAGCACAGCAAGGTGGAGCACAGCCCACACCCATGTGTCAGCCACTGCAGTGCACACATTCAGCCGACAGGTAGATATCTTACCGTACATGGAGGGGTTTCTGTGGGTGGTAAGCCATCACCACAACACACAACACCGCCCCCACTCCCACAGACCAGCAAGATGGAGCACCCCTCCCTCCCAGTACCATATGGCATCCATTGCATTGCGCCCTCCAAACCAACAAGTAGGTAGAGTACTGTACAGGGCGGGGTGTCTGTAGGCATGAGGACAGTATTACGACTAACATTTGGGAAATGTCACGTAGCAGAGGAACACGCAGCACTGCTCCCTGTCATAATCATGTGACCAATGTGCACACGGACATGTATTACAGAGTCATAGCCCACATGAGCCATCACAAATACAGCAACACCCATGGAGCCACGTCTGCATGCACAAGTCCCACTGGAGTACTGACCCACACGGCGGGCACTGTGCCACTCATCACACACATCAGCAACACCATCAAAGTCCTGTCCATGTAGTCGTTACTGCCTGTTCCTCACACAACGTACAACATCGCCCATGTAAGTCTAACCTGTCTAGAACTAACAGTGTGGAACCCCAGTAATGCACATAAACACCACTGGACCCATGAAACACACAGCCACACAATGCACATCCAACATACCATCCATCTAATCTGTCAGCCCCAGTGTCATGAAAGGTATGTCATCGGAACAGCTGGCCCTCACACAGTAGTTCTGCAAAGATACCTGCCCATCACAAATAATGTGTCTGCAGTGACTGAAGCGCACATCACACTGATTTACAACATACATAATATAGTCAACACCCCAAGAGCACTGCATTGCTGCACATGGCCGAGGGTAGCACGCACACCAAGGAATTGGCCCATCTGCAATACGTCGTGTGGCACACAACCATCACTCACTCACTACAATGCTTGCAGTGTAATGTCCATAAATGATAACAGTGAGCAGATATGCTGGGGATGTCAGACATACACACACCTTTATCTCTGCACTGTCATGTTGCCAAAACACATGTCCTGTTCTGCACACACATGTCACAGTATGTACCCCAAAACCATATTTCACCTCAAAAGCGTTGAGGGGGCTGTACCCCCTTTTGCCATCTGCGTTTCTAAGCGTTCCATTTGAACCCCAAAACCATATTTCACCTCAAAAGCGTCTATGGGTCTGGAGCCCGCATACACCCAAGCCACAAAATGTAGGAGTACAGCAACACACACTGATTGTCATCGCTAATCCGTCCCATGCCACATGAACACAACACACAGTTCCATTGCCTTGCCCACGCATACACACATCGTACATCCACAGACACGCCACTGGGAAACCTGTGCACGACAGTGCACGAACTGTGAATGTCAGACAACCAATACAAACTTTGCAAGGTGCAACACAATAACCTATCTCATTTTCCCCACAGGTGCCGAACAGCTGGATGCTGGAGAGGGAGACAGCAGCCAGCACAGCCAGTCCGCAAGCCCCCGACCCGGACTCACGGATGTAGAAGACCTGGACACCTCTTCGGACGAGGACCACCTAGCAAGCCCGTCTGGAGTGGCAGGGCCCAACCACTCCCCAGGGCCCCTCCTACCCACCAACACATCACCCAGGGCTGCTGACCAGTCACAGACCCCTGCTGCCACGGTCGTTGCGGCCACCACCACCGCCGCAACAACCACCACCACCACGCCATCCCTGGCCACAGCACCTGCGCAGGGGTGGCACGCCCGTCGTGCTCGACCCTGGGAGCCAGACAGAGGACCGTGGTGACCAATGTGGCGAGTGGGCAGGTCGGTGGCAGCAGTACCGGTGGGAGGAGCAGGGTCAGGCCAACGCCATGTGAGCCTGGGAGCCAAGCCCTGCCGCAAATCTCAAGAGTCCTTGGGGCCTATGAAGAGGCCCAAGGACAATGGGCAAGGTTGGCTGACGACACGCGGGAGGTCCTTGGGGAGTTGAGGTCCATGGACGCCCATATGGGCCAATTCGTGACCCGTATGGACCAACTTGTGGACCTCATGGGCCAGCAGGTGTCGGGGGGAGGGCCCAAGCAAGGCCAGCCACACCACCGCCGCCACCACGTGCTGTGGCGCAGGGTCGTGCAACATCTAGTTCCCCTGCGTCCACAGCGAGTGAGCAGTCCTCAGCCACCACCAGCAGCCCACCAACACAACCCCCTACCAAACGTGGAAGGGGCCGTCCGAAGAGGAAACAGGTGTCCAGAGAGGACTACGCACGCTCCAAACGCCAGTGAGTCAGCCAGCCACCCTGACCACCTACTGCACTGACTTTGACTACGATCCTACCCCACACTGCCATGTGAATGGCATGTGTCTGTTGGACTGTGGACATAGAACTTCATGGGTACACCTTGACCATCACGCAGCCATGTCCGTCAACTCATTGTCACAGCATGCACCACTTCTGTCATCACCTTGCACACAATCACATTTCACCGCTGTAAATAAATACACTTTGATCACAATCTGCTTCATGTGCCCTGGGTTTAATCAACGATGTGCAACCGCCAACATGAGCAGGAATGCCTCTGCTGTGTGGCATGTAGATAGGCCAGGAGATGTTGTAGGGACCTAGGGGTGAAAATCAGAACAAGAGTCCATTCAATTAGTGTGTCACACACCCATCACACAGTACTTGTCACCAACTACATGCAATGTACACACATCTCACAGAGCAACGGGGCAACGGGGCACAATGCCACAGCCACTGTCAGTGGCATACTACCCTGGACATGGACCATTGCCAATCAGCACTCAGTGAACAAAAGGCCTCCGTCACAATGCACACATACACCTGCACAACTACAGCTACATCAGCTGTCGTACATGGTCACTCACCTTCAAGTGAAGTAGCGGGTGATGAGCTGCTGACGCACATTCACAGCTTCCTCCTCTCCACTGTCCTCGTCACTGGACCCGTCCTGGTCTGCAGGCGGGGGCCCGGGCTGATCCCCGTCATCCACTATTAGGGGGATCTGCTTGCGAATAGCCAGATTGTGCAGCATGCAGCATGCCACAACTATCTGGCACACCTTCTGTGGGGAGTACGCCAGTGCACCCCGGTGCGGTCCAGGCATCTGAATCTGGACTTCAGGAGGCCAAAAGTCCGCTCCACCACACGTCTGGCCCTGCCATGTGCCTCATTGTAACGGACATCAGCTGGTGTCCGAGGATGACGTAATGGGCTGAGCAGCCAAGGCCCATTCGGATAAGCAGAGTCACCTGGGTGTGAGGAATACCGAGATTAGTTGCAATTCCAACTGTCCCCAAGACAGCATCGCACACCAGGCACGCTACACGAGTACACATACTCACCAACAATCCAAGCACGGTCCTGTTGCAGATTGGTCATCAGACGTGGTAGGATGCTGTTGCGCATGATGTGCGAGTCATGGGCCGATCCTGGAAACTTCGCACACACGTGTGTAATGACCATGTCCGCAAGGCACACCACTTGCACATTCAGGGAGTGGAAGTGCTTCCGATTCCTATATATGTGCTCCATGGCCTGTGGTGCTACAAGGCCAACATGGGTGCAATCGATTGCACCAACAACGTGGGGATCCGTCCAAGGGCATAGAAATCACCCTTCACTGCCGCCAATTCACGAGCCCTGGGGAATCGGATGTACCGGTTCCTGTACAGCACAGGTACTCCTAGTATGGCCCGCGGGCCGCCAGCGGCCCGGCAAGCCTTCCTTGGTGGCCCGCGGACCTTGCAGACATCGTACCTGTGTGGTTTTTTTTTGTGTTTTTTTTTTAAAAGAGTGTCAGCAAACACCGCCGGTTGCAGCAGCGCGGAGTCTGAGAGAGACTGCTCTATGGGGGCCGGACGATTCTTTAAAGACCATTCACTTGTTAATGAGGCTTTGTAGCTTCACCTCTTCTTAGCGCCCTGCATCTCCACTTTGACTGAGTGGAGATGCAGGGGCGCTAAGAAGAGGTGAAATACAACAAAGCGTCATTAACAAGTGAATGGTCTTTTAAAGACCTGTGAAGTACTTGGGTGCAGCTGTGTGTGTTCCCCGGAGGGAAGCTGTCTCAGCCCCGGCTGACACACACGCAGGGTGAGGTGACGGAGGACAACAGGGTGTGAGAGCCGGGTGAGGTGACGGAGGGCAGCAGGGAGTGAGAGCAGCAGGTGAGGTGACAGAGGGTAGCAGGGAGTGAGAGTCAGGTGAGGTGACGGAGGGCAGCAGGGAGTGAGAGCCGGGTAAGGTGACGGAGGACAGCAGGGTGTGAGAGCCGGGTGAGGTGACGGGGGGCAGCAGGGAGTGAGAGCCAGGTGAGGTGACGGAGGGCAGCAGGGAGTGAGAGCCGGGTGAGGTGACGGAGGGCAGCAGGGAGTGAGAGCAGCGGGTGAGGTGACAGAGGGCAGCAGGGAGTGAGAGCCGGGTGAGGTGACGGAGGGCAGCAGGGAGTGAGAGCCGGGTGAGGTGACGGAGGGCAGCAGGGAGTGAAAGCAGCGGGTGAGGTGACAGAGGGTAGCAGGGAGTGAGAGCCGGGTGAGGAACGGAGGGCAGCAGGGAGTGAGAGCCGGGTGAGGAACGGAGGGCAGCAGGGAGTGAGAGCCGGGTGAGGTGTGCGTTAAGAGCCTGTGATGTGATGTTTTCCGCCAGCCTGTAGTCAGAGGGTTGATCCAAGGCTAGGGAGCTCAGGCCTGGTCTCCGCTCTCACAGCATAGCGCACAAATGCTCGCCGCCAGGTTGGCGCTATATATAATTGATGCATGCATACCTACATGGACGGGTGACTGGCGCCAAAGGGGGGCTTTGATCTGACAGCTCGGGGGTGAGAGTCAGAATTAAAGCCAGGGACAGATGTGACCCCAGGCCCAGTGGTGGGACACAAACCCCGGGAAGCAGCAAATTCGGAGAGAAAACGAGCTGGTTTTTACATTACACAGGGAGAGGGGGGAGTGGGGGGGGCTGTCTCTGGGCTGGTGACAGGGATGTGTAGACACAGTAGGTGTGCACTGCCCGAGGCACAGAGACAGATGGAGACAGAAACAGACAGAGACAGAGATAGACAGAGACAGACAGAGACAGGGACAGATTGACAGATAGAGACAGAGCCAGATAGAGGCAGAGAAAGATAGAGGTAGATGGAGGCAGAGATAGGGACAGACTGACAGAGGCAGAGACAGATAGAGGCAGAGACAGACAGCGATAGAGACCGAGAGAGAGACCGACCGAGAGAGACAGAGAGACAGAGACAGAGAGAGACAGAGAGAGAGAGAGAGACGGAGAGAGAGAGACAGAGGCAGGGACAGATAGAGGCAGAGAGATAGAGGCAGAGACAGATAGAGGCAGAGACAGACAGAGATAGAGACAGAGATAGAGACAGGGACAGACCGAGGCAGAGAGGCAGAGAGATGGAGACGGAGACGGAGAGGGAGACGGAGAGGGAGACGGGGAGGGAGAGGGAGACGGAGAGGGAGGGAGAAGGAGGGTGGGAGACGGAGAGGGAGAGGGAGACAGAGGGAGAGGGAGACAGAGGGAGAAGGAGGGTGGGAGGGAGAGGGAGAGGGAGACAGAGGGAGACAGAGAGAGGGAGACAGGGAGACAGAGGGAGACAGAGAGAGGGAGACAGAGGGAGGGAGAGGGAGAGAGGGAGAGGGAGACAGAGGGAGGGAGATGGAGAGGGAGACGGAGAGGGAGACAGAGAGGGAGACGGAGAGGGAGACGGAGGGAGAGAGGGAGACGGAGAGAGACAGAGAGGGAGACGGAGAGAGACAGAGGGAGGGAGAGAGGGAGACAGAGGGAGGGAGAGAGGGAGACAGAGAGAGGGAGACAGAGAGAGGGAGAGAGGGAGACAGAGAGAGGGAGAGAGAGAGACAGAGACAGAGAGAGGGAGGGAGAGAGGGAGACAGAGAGGGAGACAGAGAGAGGGAGAGGGAGGGAGGGAAACAGAGAGGGAGACAGAGAGAGGGAGAGGGAGGGAGGGAGACAGAGAGGGAGACAGAGAGGGAGACAGAGAGAGAGAGGGAGGGAGACAGAGAGGGAGACAGAGAGGGAGACAGAGAGAGGGAGGGAGACAGAGAGAGAGAGGGAGACAGAGAGGGAGACAGAGAGGGAGACAGAGAGGGAGATGGAGAGGGAGACGGAGAGGGAGGGAGGGAGACAGAGAGGGAGGGAGAGAGGGAGACAGAGAGAGGGAGAGAGGGAGACAGAGAGAGGGAGAGAGGGAGACAGAGAGAGGGAGAGAGGGAGACAGAGAGAGGGAGACAGACAGAGAGAGGGAGGGAGACAGAGAGAGGGAGGGACAGAGGGAGACAGAGGGAGACAGAGAGAGGGAGAGGGAGGGAGGGAGACAGAGAGAGGGAGAGGGAGGGAGGGAGACAGAGAGAGGGAGTGGGAGGGAGGGAGACAGAGAGGGAGACAGAGAGAGGGAGAGGGAGGGAGGGAGACAGAGAGAGGGAGAGGGAGGGAGGGAGACAGAGAGGGAGACAGAGAGAGGGAGAGGGAGGGAGACAGAGAGAGGGAGGGAGACAGAGGGAGGGAGACAGAGGGAGGGAGACAGAGGTGTGAAAGGCAGGCAGTCTTCTAAGACCCTCAATGCTGCCCGGTGCAGGGTTCCACCTCTAATTCACTTTGGGTTCGCTATCAAAATAATGAGGCAAGCGCTGGAAACTGGAAGACAAGAAAAAGGTTTATTTCTCATGAGGAGATCACGTCAACTGCAGACACCGGGATGTCTGAGGGAGGTGTTCTGCTGATAACTCCTTTGGCTCTTCCTTTTATACAGGTTTGACACAATGCATTGGTTTCATCAACATGGTTACACAAGCTTGGGGTCCCCGCCCCAGGCAGGTTGTCACACAAGCCCAACAGTAATTCTCTTCCCACCCAGGTCAAACAGACAATCTTATCTTGCAGCTGGACCTTGCTTCAGGGTCTAAAACATGTGAGACCGGCCAGATCTAAGAGTCCGTTCTGTTGATAAAAACAGGTCCCATTGTTGGTAACAACAAGTCTTGCTGTTTGCAGTGCAATAAATCATGTTGCAAGAGTCTTTTTGGTGTTTGGAACCTGTTTGTGTAACTAGGTGCAGTGAGGGGTAGAGTGTCCAAAGGTTTGCCTGAAAACAGAGATGAGAGGAAAAACGAGTTTGTGGCAGCAAGTGGCGCTGAGGTTTGTTGCGGTAAATAGAGTTTGTAGCCCCCAGCACACGTACCAGGTCGGTCAGAGGGATGCTAGTAAGGGCAGGGTGAAACAAAGGTGACCAACAGAGTACAAAATGGCTGTGATAGATTAAAATGACTGCAACTTATGTGCACATAGAATTCCACCACACAAGATGGCGCAGGTAATGTTCACGATTGTCGTTTTGCTTTTAACAGTGGCCCCTTTGAACATAACTAGCCAGCTTGTCAGTCTATTTCGATCTCCATAATGTCCTGTATCTTTTGATCATACATTACTCTCATTTTTGTTAGCTGAGTGTCCATAGTCTTAGGGTGCAAGGTAGTTATGCAAAGAGAACACAAAGGTGGTATACAGTGTATACCCAAACAACAACCACATATTGTCAATACTGGGACAAAGAGAATCATTGATATTTTCCAACCCCACTCCTTCAAGATGCCCCAAAGCCAACTTCCAATTGTCCAAGTCTCTGATCCTTGATGAATTTCTGAAGATAGTCTATGGAGATGTTCGATTGCTTCATAGACAGAAGGTGAATTATCAGGAATGTATACACAGCAGCTGGCACCGATGATGCGGCATGCTCCTCCACGGTCCGCTAGTACCACGTCCAGGACCATGCGATTTTGCAGGGTAACCAGACGGATCGCTTGGAGCTCAGCAGTGTTGTTGGTGAGGATGCCAGCAGTGACGTTCAGGGCGGTCTCTACCGCTTGGGACAGATGTCTGATGGCTCGGCTGTTTGCCATCGGACCCCATAGCGGGACGAGCCCTTTTGCTGCGTCGAGGAACTGTGATGAGGCAGAGTCTGCTTGATCAATGTCTTTAGAACGCTTTTCTCGATGATGCTCTGCAGGGGCTGTGTAGGTTGGTGGCAAAACAAAGGCGATGTAGCACGTGCCCCCCCAGTTTCTTGGGAGCCAGGTGTAGGCTTTGGTTCCACAAACAAAGTACATATTGGGTGATGCAACAAGCGCTGGGGGTTGGCAGTGTTCAAAGTCCTTACAATGCTACAGGTGCTGTGACCCACATTCTTAGTCCCACGGCCTTCAATGCATACAAGGCCAGAGACGTTCACCACAGATAGGGCCACAGTCAGTGTTGCAGCAGTTCTTTTCTTCAGGTAGGAAAATGTGGCTCTGTTAGGATTATTGAACACTTGCATTTCCACTCGTTCTTTGGAGGGGACATTAATCTGGAATGTCGCATTGAAGGTGTGAGGGCAGAAGGGGGCGGCTGTCCTTCCTGTTTTGTTTCGCCAGAACTCGTTGTAGAACTGGGCGATTGTTCCGTCGGAAGTGGCATTGTCTTTATAACTTTCTTGTAGGAGCATCATCCAGGCAAGGCAAGATCCGTGAATAGAAAAGGGCGAAGGGATGAAAGGGATGGAATGTTCAGTGGCATGTGGTAACAGCCCACAGACCCAACAGTTGGTAGCATTGGTGGCAAGATTGTGCTGGTGCAACATCTGCACGAAAGAATTATTCCAGAATTCTTTGCGTCGTTCTCGGAGATGTGGCGGTAGTGATACCAGGTAGTGTTCTTTCTTGGTGGTTGGTTGCATGGTGGGTGACAATGTTCTGTATGCAGGTGCATTCTCTTCAATGATCCAGAGTGCGACCATTAGCAGGAGACAGGTGAGAAATGCGGCTACAAGTGCAATTGTCTTTGTGCTGTGCAGGTTAGCAGTCTTGGTGTCTTTGCGGTGGTTTTGCAGGTGTTCAGTTTCTTCCATCATCTTCGAGGAGCTCAACAACTGTTAGGACCAAAGACGTTTGTCTGGCGCTTTCCTGGTAGCGTTGTTTGACTGTGCTACTGATCTGAGACCTTGACTTAGTTAGTGGCCTGGTCGTTGGAGCTCCCTCCTTTCGTCGATCTTAGGTTGTACCCTTTCCTGGATGACACCGCGGGGTCGGGAAATTCTGATAGTTCGAGGGTGTCTTCTTGTGGGTAGCAACTCAGAGCTGGTCGGTCTCTCGCGAGTACTTCCTCTTGCACCTCCACCCCTTCACAGGTTGCCAGAGTTGGAGGGACTCGTTTGCAATGATGAGCGTGCAGCCAGTTTCGTTTTCCTTCCAATCGGAGGGCAGTTCAGGTGGTGATCAGGACTTGCCAGGGGCCTGTCCACCTAGGCTCCAGATTCTTCTGCTCTTTGGAAGTTGCGAATCAATACATGGTCACCTGGCTTTATTTCATGTCCCGGGCCCCTGGATACGTCAGGCAAGGCTTGCTGCACCTGTTGGTGGATAATTGTTAGCTCGTTTGTCAATTTATGCAAGTAATCCGACATTAATATGTTCGGGACATTGTTAATGGAGGTGGGTCTTAGTGCCGCCCAAATGCTCATAGGCCTGCCGAAGACCACCTCATACGGGGTCAGTCGGTGTTTGGTTGGGGTGGAGCGCATCGATAACAATGCCAATGGGAGGGTGTCGGGCCATTTCAACCCGGTCGTGGCAACTATTTTGGCTAGTTTTAGTTTCAACGTTGCATTGTGTCTCTACCAGGCCCGCTGATTGGGGGTGGAAGACGGCATGGAACTTTTTGTTTTACCCCAACCCTCTCAGTATGTTCTGTATCACCTCGGCTACGAAGTGGGGGCCGTTGTCGCTCCATAAAATTCTGCAAAGGCCGTATCGGGGAAGAATTCTTTCAGCAATACTTTTGCAGTGGCTAAGGCGGTATTGTCGCAGGTGGGATATGCCTCCACCCATTTGCTAAAAGCGCACACAACCACCAGGACATATTTTAGACCAAGGCATCTCTCTAGTTGAATGTAATCCATTTGAAGGATTTCAAAGGGGTGGTCAGGGACTCCAAACCCTCCCCATGGTACTACTGTCCCCTTCCCTGGGTTGTGTTGTAGGCAGACTATACATTGTTGTACTAGGCGTTTTGCAGATTCTGCTATCTTGACGTTATGCCATACTCTGGTGATTAGTTCAATCATGGGGGTGGAGCCTATGTGTGCTGGTAAATGTGCCATGGTCAATATGGGGATGGAGGTAGGCATTGGGTAACAGCCATTTATTTCCGTCTTTAGTTCCTCCAGCAATCTTCCTCGTCTTTAGTCCCACCTTTTCCCACTCGGTCAATTCGCTCTTGTGTGCCTGTAGTCTGTATGTCCCTTACAGTGATCCTAGCGTCAGTCCATCGTTCAGCTTGTGACCTGGTCACATACATTTGTGTCGTAGTTCTGTCTCCTGCCATGGCTCGGGCAGTAACGTCTGCTAGTGCATTTCCCTGTCCAAAGATCAGTCACTTTCCTATGTGCTTGGCATTTTATCACTGCTAACTTCTTGGGGAGGAGGACTGCTTGCGTCAAGGCGGAAACTAAATCTCCATGCAGGATGGGTGTACCGTGTGAAGTCAGGAACCCTCTTTCTTTCCATAAGATCCCAAAATGGTGAACCACCCCGAAGGCATATTGGCTGTTGGTGTATATGTTAACTGTCGTGTCAGTCGCTAAGATACATGCTCGTGTGAGGGCAATGAGTTCTGCAGCCTGGGCTGAACGTTGGGGAATACGGGCTGTTTCCAGAACGGTTCGGGCTGTGGTGACAGCGTATGCAGCTGAGGTGGTGCCGTCGGGGAGTTTGATGCACGAACCATCCACCCATAGTTCTCCATCTGGTTCTAGAAAGGCGGTGTCTCTGAGATCTATTCTACTCTTTGTTTGTTCATCGGTTAGTGTCAACACAGTCGTGTAGTGGAGTCACGCTAGGATCATTTTCGGGTAGGGGTAACAGTGTGGCTGGATTGAGGGTGGTGCATCGCTTTAGGGTAATGTGCGGTGCTAGCAGGGTCAACTCATATCGTGTCAGTCGGGCGCTAGTCAAGTGTTGGGTTTTGGTCTGGTTTAGTAGTGTGTCGACTGCATGGGGTACTAAAACAGTGACTGGATTGGAGAGTACTATTCCTTCGCTCTGGCGTATCGATACTGCTGCTGCTGCAGCTGCCACAGCACGCAGGCACGCTGGCAGCGCACTGGCTACTGGATCGAGGGTGGCAGAGAAATATGCACAAGGGCGTTGTTTGTGACCAATTGATTGTGTTAGGACAGACCATGCACATCCTTCCCTCTCGTGCGTGTAGAGGAAGAATGGTTTGGAGTAATCCGGGATTCCTAGGACAGGCGCTGAACAAAGGCCATTGCGTAGTTCTTTAAAGGCTGACTGGCATTCGGGGGTCCAGGGGAGAGGTGAGGGGATGTCTTTAGCTAGGAGGGAGAGAAGGGGTTTGACAATGAGGCTAAAGTTCGGTAACCACTGTCGGCAAAATGAAGTGAGACCTATCAAAGAGCGGACTTGTTTCTGATCTTTGGGGACAGGGGTGTCTAGAATTGTCTGGATCCTGTCAGGCGTGAGTTTCCTCCCTTCTTTGGATAAAAGGTGACCCAAATAGGTCACTTGTGAATTACAGAACTGCAATTTCTTTCGGGAGACCTTGCGACCATTCTCAGCAAGAAAATGGAGTAGTTTGATGGTGGCTGTGACGGCTATTGGTATGGTGTCCGCTGCTAGAAGGATGTCGTCTACATATTGTATTAGTGCCACTCCATCTGGCAATTGTATGGCGTCCAACTGTCTTTTAAGCGCCTGGCTATAGATGCTTGGGCTCTCAGTGTACCCCTGAGGTGCTCTGCAAAATCTGTACGAACGGGAGTTTAGGGTGAATCCAAATAGATAGCGGCTGTCCTTTTGTATAGGTATGGAAAAGAATGCGTTTTGAGATCAATTACAGTGAAGGTGGTGGCAGTGGAGGGGATTAAAGTCAAAATTGTTGTGATGTCGGAAACTACTGGGTATTGTGGCACTACGATTTTGTTTATCTCCCGCAGGTCAATGATGAAGCGGTAGGCTTTTCCGTCTCCCTGTCTCTTTACAATCGGTAGTATGGGACTGTTACAAACGTTGCTCACTACTTCCTCTACCACCCCTGCCTCTACCAAAGAGTGTATGATCTCTGTCAGTGCCTTCTCACCCTCTGGCGATATTTTGTACTGCGGTACTTTCGGTAGGGTTGCGTCCTGTCGTATTGTTACGTGTACTGGGTCAATCATCATTCGTCCCCACGTCTGAATCAGCCCTAGCCCATAAGTGTGATGGCAAAGTGTCCAGTAGGGATGCGTCAGTCTCGGAGATGGGAAACATGTGCTGAGAAGGGTTCTCTCTATGGCGCTGGGGGTTGTCATACAGGACGACATGCACTCCGTCTGGTGAGCATCTGATAGTCGCATGGAAGTGTTTCAAAAGGTCGAGACCCATAATGGCGTCTGGGGTGTTGGAAGAGAGGAGGAATGTCGTTTCGACGCTATTGTTGTCAAGGTTAAAAGGTATCGGTCGGGACAAAGGGTTGGTGGAGGGCGTACCGTCAAAGCCTATTGAGGTCACATGTGAGCCTGACAAGGGTGCCCTTGGAATCAGTCGTTTGGATAGTGCACTCCGTGTTGCTCCCGTGTCTACCAGAAATGGCGACTTTGTGCCCAGGACCTCAGCGGTAACATAAGGGCCTTGCTGATCAACATAGAGCTCGACTGGATCCCTCCCTTGCCCCTGGCTGTCCTATGCAAAGTCGTACGTATTGTCATAATCTGTCTGTTGGTACTGATTCTGTTTGGGATGGTCGAATGTGTTCACTCTTCCTGGCCTTTCCTCGCTTGCTTCACTCGCGTACCCTCTCCCACGTCCTCTTCCTCTCTGTCCACTTGCTATTTCCTCGCCCTCTGCCCCTACCAGCTCCTAACAAAGCCGGGCATTGGGTTTTCTAGTGTCCATATTCTTTGAAAAATGCACATTGATCCTGTCCTAGGTCTTGGCGTCCTACATATGATGTCGATGAATTGTTTCTAGGTGGCTGTACTCTAGGGGTATTCTGCTGGTATCCTCCCCTATATTGCTCCCTTCCTGTATTCGCCCCTGGAGTTGTGCTACCATTACCCTTTCCTTCAAGTCCTTCTTTTTCCTTTCTGTAGCCCTGTCATTTTCGTTTCTCTGATGTTCATAGTACTGGGCCATTTGGAGAATGGCCGCCAGTTTAGATGCTGCCCAACTACTTTCGCTGGCTTGTAATTTCTGGGATACATCTGGCAGTAGTCCTTTGACATAGTTCTGCACAAATAAGTGGTGTCCGGTTGCGGTGGACATGTCTTGTCCACTGTAATCGGAGAACACCGTTTCAAATCTGGAGAAATACTCTGAGACATCCTCTTGTGGTTTCTGGCGTGCACGCGGTTACTATGGACCAGTCTATCTTTTCTCTGGGATCAGCGTTTTCACTTTCTGCACTATTTTGTCAGGAGGTCCAATATTGCTTTAACCGGTTTTTGACCAGGGTTCCGCTGTTTATCTAGTGTGTTGAGTTGTTCCCAGGTATGACCAAGCAGTTCGGTATGGTCTATTTTCCTAATCTGTTTCCACACATCTGCTGGCAAACATAACCCGAAGAACAAGTCTATGTCGGCAAGTGTCATTATTGTTGATCCCAGAGCGGTACCTAGCTCGGTGTAAAAGGCGGTGGGGTTCTTTCGTAAATCCGGTAAAGATTTACGGAACGTCAAAATGGCCTGTCTGTCCCATGGTTGATATACCCAATTGTAGACCACCCTTCCTCTAGCGTCTTGATGGTTCATATCGTCATGAGTCCCTTGTCCTCTAGGAGGTACCCAATAAGGGGCAGCTTATTTATCGGCATCATGCTATCTGGTTTTTCCACCGGGGGTCCTGCTATCTTAGATGTCCTGTCCTTATCTATCCGTCCTTGTTCCACGAGGTGACGGAATACCTCCAGTGTGGATGAAAAGAGTTCTGTAACATCGTTGTCGCCTTCATCTCCGGTGTCTACCTTCCTATAGAGAGCCACTAGCCGCTCGGCCCTACATCTTGGTACTTCTCTTCATATGCAGTAAGAGTGTGGTAACAGAGACGTACAATAAAGTATCGTTTGCGGTTTTCAACATAGGAGTTGCATATGTCAGTTACATACTCTTCTGTCTCCTTCCTATCTATGAGGGATTTAACTATTTTATCAATGCCTGCTCGCTCATTTTTACTTAATCGCGGGACCCTGGGCGCTCCTTTTCTTTTGATCCTACCTCTACTACTGTATCCTTTGATGAGGCATTTGGTGTGGGTGACTCGGTGGGAGCAGAGGCGGTGGAGACTGAGGCGATCGTGCCATCTCCGGCTATACTTTGGTGGTCCTGGCGTTGTACTACGGGATGAGTAGGGGCGTAAGGGGGTGGCATGTATATGATTGGGGGACCTAACAATAAATCATCATCTACCCTTTGTTTTGCTGGTAACTTGGGGTAAAGAGTCGAGGGCGTTCTAACAGGGCATTGACCTGATATTTTTGATTCCTATTCCTTTTATCGATTTCCTTTTCTTTTAGTTTTTCTTCTAATCTTTTACAGGCTTGGTAAGCTAATTTTCGCGTTTCTTTATCTTGTCTAGCTTCGTCCCTTTTCTTTCTTTGAGCTGCCTCTTTTCGCCATAAACCAAAACTGTCAAACATGGCTGGTCTAGTTTTCTTTTTGTGGAGAGCTAATTCTAACGTTTCTATTTTAGCGGGATCGAAAGATCCCGTCAGTGGCCACTGATTTACCCGGTCCTTCCTAGTGTATTTATGCCATAGTTTGCTATAAACTACGGTGGCTAATCCATACTTTACGTACATGTCCTTGTTAGGGTGCCTTCCGGCGGTGCCGGCTGACTGACCTCTAACGAACGGTCTGGTCCAAAACAATTACAATCAAACAATCTAGAGAAAACAGGCATGACGTATTTATCGGTCAAAAATGAATATCTCAATCAATCAATTTAGACAAAAAGTCTGCACTACCTGTCCTTCGCTGCCTGCAAAGAGAGAGAATATTCCTATTCTTCGTTGTTTGCAAGCAGGGAAATGTCGCAAATAACTCAATATCAAAAAAGGAATACTAGTATTTCAATCAAACTATTCAATCAATCAATCAATTTAAGTCGTCTTTTCACGACCTTACCCGGACCGTATGGATGGTTCTTCGTCTTCCCCTTCCAGCGCCTGGTTGTCCTCTCACTCCAACAATCAATGCGGCGTTCCTCTAAGGTCCCAGTCAGGACCACAGGTCACTCGAGAGAGGTCCGTTCGGAACCGGTGAAGTTCAGTCGATCGGCAGCCAGACAAGGGTCTTCTCAGGCAGGTATACCCCAATCGTTTAGTCGTTCACTCCGTCGTTAGGACCTCTCTACCGGACCCACGCGTCGCTGATGGGCCCCCACGTTTGGGCGCCAATTTGTGAAAGGCAGGCAGTCTTCTAAGACCCTCAATGCTGCCCGGTGCAGGGTTCCACCTCTAATTCACTTTGGGTTCGCTATCAAAATAATGAGGCAAGCGCTGGAAACTGGAAGACAAGAAAAAGGTTTATTTCTCATGAGGAGATCACGTCAACTGCAGACACCGGGATGTCTGAGGGAGGTGTTCTGCTGATAACTCCTTTGGCTCTTCCTTTTATACAGGTTTGACACAATGCATTGGTTTCATCAACATGGTTACACAAGCTTGGGGTCCCCGCCCGGGCAGGTTGTCACACAAGCCCAACAGTAATTCTCTTCCCACCCAGGTCAAACAGACAATCTTATCTTGCAGCTGGACCTTGCTTCAGGGTCTAAAACATGTGAGACCGGCCAGATCTAAGAGTCCGTTCTGTTGATAAAAACAGGTCCCATTGTTGGTAACAACAAGTCTTGCTGTTTGCAGTGCAATAAATCATGTTGCAAGAGTCTTTTTGGTGTTTGGAACCTGTTTGTGTAACTAGGTGCAGTGAGGGGTAGAGTGTCCAAAGGTTTGCCTGAAAACAGAGATGAGAGGAAAAACGAGTTTGTGGCAGCAAGTGGCGCTGAGGTTTGTTGCGGCAAATAGAGTTTATAGCCCCCAGCACACGTACCAGGTCGGTCAGAGGGTCAGAGGAATGCTAATAAGGGCAGGGTGAAACAAAGGTGACCAACAGAGTACAAAATGGCTGTGATTAAAATGACTGCAACTTATGTGCACATAGAATTCCACCAGACAAGATGGCGCAGGTAATGTTCATGATTGTCGTTTTGCTTTTAACAGAGGGAGAGGGAGACAGAGGGAGGGAGTCAGGGGGAGACAGAGGGAGAGGGAGACCGACAGAAGGAGACAGAGGGAGGGAGACAGAGGGAGGGAGACAGAGGGAGGGAGACAGAGGGAGGGAGACGGAGAGAGGGAGACGGAGGCAGAGAGACAGAGATAGAGAGGGAGACAGAGAGGGAGACAGAGAGAGAGGGAGGGAGAGGGAGGGAGAAGGAGGGTGGGAGACAGAGGGAGGGAGACAGAGGGAGGGAGACAGAGGGAGGGAGAGAGAGAGGGAGAGATAGAGGGAGGGAGAGGGAGGGAGAGGGAGGGTGGGAGACAGAGGGAGACAGAGGGAGACAGAGGGAGAGGGAGACAGAGGGAGACAGAGAGGGAGAGACAGAGAGGGAGAGACAGAGAGGGAGAGACAGAGAGGGAGAGACAGAGAGAGGGAGACAGAGAGAGGGAGACAGGGAGACAGAGAGAGGGAGACAGAGAGGGAGACAGAGGGAGGGAGTCAGGGGGAGACAGAGGGAGGGAGAGGGAGACAGAGGGAGGGAGACAGAGGGAGGGAGACAGAGGGAGGGAGACAGAAACAGACAGAGGGAGACAGAGAGAGGGAGACAGACAGAGACAGGGACAGACAGGGACAGACAGAGGCAGAGAGACAGAGAGATGGAGAGGGAGACAGAGAGGGAGACGGAGGGAGGGAGGGAGAGGGAGGGAGAAGGAGGGTGGGAGACAGGAAGGGAGACCGAGGGAGACGGAGGGAGGGAGACGGAGGGAGGGAGTCGGGGGGAGACAGACAGAGGGAGACCGACAGAGGGAGATGGAGGGAGAAGGAGGGTGGGAGACAGGAAGGGAGACGGAGAGAGAGGGAGACGGAGGGAGATGGAGAGAGAGGGAGACGGAGAGAGAGGGAGATGGAGAGAGAGGGAGACGGAGAGAGAGGGAGACGGAGAGAGAGGGAGACGGACCGAGAGAGGGAGATGGAGAGAGAGGGAGACGGAGAGAGAGGGAGACGGAGAGAGAGGGAGACGGAGAGAGAGGGAGACGGAGAGAGAGGGAGACGGACCGAGAGGGAGACGGAGAGGGAGGGAGACGGAGAGGGAGGGAGACGGAGAGGGAGGGAGACAGAGGGGGGAGACAGAGGGAGGGAGACAGAGGGGGGGAGACAGAGGGAGAGAGGGAGAGAGGGAGGGAGAGAGAGAGGGAGACAGAGAGAGAGGGAGACAGAGGGAGACAGAGAGAGGGAGACAGATGGAGACAGAGAGGCAGGGAGAGGGAGG
The DNA here is from genome assembly GCA_963921515.1 of Calotriton arnoldi. Lineage (NCBI taxonomy): Eukaryota > Metazoa > Chordata > Amphibia > Caudata > Salamandridae > Calotriton > Calotriton arnoldi. The sequence continues at coordinate 255,258 of CAWUFW010015799.1, read as the reverse complement.
GAGAGGGAGGGAGAAGGAGGGAGAAGGAGGGTGGGAGACGGGAAGGGAGACAGAGGGAGGGAGACAGGGGAAGGGAGACAGGGGAAGGGAGACAGAGGGAGACAGAGAGACAGAGGGAGACAGAGGGAGACAGAGGGAGACAGAGGGAGACAGAGAGAAAGAGGGAGACAGACGGAGACAGAGAGGCAGAGAGAGGGAGGGAGAGGGAGGGAGAAGGAGGGAGGGAGAAGGAGGGTGGGAGACGGGAAGTGAGACAGAGGGAGGGAGACGGGGGAAGGGAGACAGGGGAAGGGAGACAGGGGAAGGGAGACAGAGGGAGGGAGACAGAGAGGGAGACAGAGAGGGAGACAGATGGAGGGAGTCGGGGGAGACAGAGGGAGACAGAGGGAGGGAGAAGGGAGACAGATAGCGGGAGACAGATAGAGGGAGGGAGAAGGAGGGTGGGAGACAGGAAGGGAGACAGAGAGGGAGACAGAGAGGGCGACAGAGAGGGGCGACAGAGAGATGGCGACAGAGAGAGGACGACAGAGGGAGGGCAACAGAGGGAGGGCAACAGAGGGAGGGCAACAGAGGGAGGGAAACAGAGGGAGGGAGACAGAGGGAGGGAGACAGAGGGAGGGAGACAGAAACAGACAGACAGAGGGAGAGAGAGGGAGACAGAGAGAGGGAGACAGAGAGAGGGAGACAGAGAGAGGGAGAGAGAGGGAGACAGAGACAGACAGAGAGGCAGAGAGATGGAGAGGGAGACAGAGGGAGGGAGACAGAGGGAGGGAGACAGAGGGAGGGAGACAGAGGGAGGGACACAGAAACAGACAGAGGGAGACAGAGAGAGGGAGACAGACAGAGACAGGGACAGACAGAGGCAGAGAGACAGAGATGGAGAGGGAGACAGAGAGGGAGACGGAGGGAGGGAGATGGAGGGAGAAGGAGGGTGGGAGACAGGAAGGAAGACCGAGGGAGACGGAGGGAGGGAGACGGAGGGAGGGAGACGGAGGGAGGGAGTCGGGGGGAGACAGACAGAGGGAGACCGACAGAGGGAGACCGACAGAGGGAGATGGAGGGAGAGGGAGGGAGAAGGAGGGTGGGAGACAGGAAGGGAGACGGAGAGAGAGGGAGACGGGGAGAGAGAGAGGGAGACAGAGAGAGAGAGGGAGACAGAGAGAGAGAGGGAGACAGACAGAGACAGAGGCAGGGAGAGGGAGGGATAGGGAGGGAGAAGGAGGGTGGGAGACAGGAAGGGAGACAGGAAGGGAGACAGGAAGGGAGACAGGAAGGGAGACAGAGGGAGACAGAGAGGGAGACGGAGAGGGAGACGGAGATAGAGGGAGGGAGATGGAGGGAGAAGGAGGGTGGGAGACAGGAAGGGAGACAGGAAGGGAGGCAGAGAGAGAGGGAGACAGAGGGAGAGGGAGACAGAGGGAGAGGGAGACAGAGGGAGACAGAGGGAGAGGGAGACAGAGAGAGGGAGACAGAGAGAGGGAGACAGAAAGAGGGAGACCGGGAGAGGGAGTCAGGGAGAGGGAGACAGGGAGAGGGAGATGGAGAGGGAGACGGAGAGGGAGACAGAGGGAGAGGGAGAAGGAGGGTGGGAGACAGGAAGGGAGACAGAGAGAGAGGGAGACAGAGGGAGAGGGAGACGGGGAGAGGGAGGGAGAGGGAGACAGAGAGGGAGACAGAGAGAGGGAGACAGAGAGGGAGACAGAGAGAGGGAGACAGAGAGAGGGAGACAGAGAGAGGGAGACAGAGAGAGGGAGACAGAGAGAGGGAGACAGAGGGAGGGAGTCAGGGGGAGACAGAGGGAGGGAGAGGGAGGGAGAAGGGAGACAAAGAGGGACGGAGAGGGAGACGGAGACAGAGGGAGACAGAGGGAGGGAGACAGAGGGAGGGAGACAGAGGGAGGGAGACGGAGGGAGGGAGACAGAGGGAGGGAGACGGAGGGAGGGAGACAGAGGGAGACAGACAGACAGAGGGAGGGAGGGAGACAGAGGGAGGGAGACAGACGGAGGGAGGGAGACAGACGGAGGGAGGGAGACGGAGAGAGGGAGACGGACAGGGACAGACAGACAGAGGCAGAGAGATGGAGAGGGAGACAGAGAGGGAGACGGAGGGAGAGGGAGAGAGAAGGAGGGTGGGAGACAGGAAGGGAGACAGGAAGGGAGACAGAGGAAGGGAGACAGAGGAAGGGAGACAGAGGAAGGGAGACAGAGGGAGGGAGACAGAGAGGGAGACAGAGAGGGAGACAGAGAGGGAGACAGAGAGGGAGACAGAGGGAGACACAGAGGGAGAGACAGAGGGAGACGGACAGAGGGAGACGGACAGAGGGAGACGGAGAGAGGGAGACGGAGAGAGGGAGATGGACAGAGACAGGGACAGACAGACAGAGGCAGAGAGATGGAGAGGGAGACAGAGAGGGAGACGGAGGGAGGGAGAGGGAGAGAGAAGGAGGGTGGGAGACAGGAAGGGAGACAGGAAGGGAGACAGAGGGAGGGAGACAGAGAGAGGGAGACAGAGGGAGGGAGACAGAGGGAGGGAGACAGAGGGAGGGAGACAGAGGGGGGAGACAGAGGGAGAGAGGGAGGGAGAGAGAGAGGGAGACAGAGAGAGAGGGAGACAGAGGGAGACAGAGAGAGGGAGACAGACGGAGACAGAGAGAGAGAGGGAGACAGATGGAGACAGAGAGGCAGGGAGAAGGAGGGAGAGGGAGGGAGAAGGAGGGAGAAGGAGGGTGGGAGACGGGAAGGGAGACAGAGGGAGGGAGACAGGGGAAGGGAGACAGGGGAAGGGAGACAGGGGAAGGGAGACAGAGAGAGAGAGGGAGACAGAGGGAGACAGAGGGAGACAGAGGGAGACAGAGAGAGAGAGGGAGACAGAGAGGGAGACAGAGGGAGGGAGTCGGGGGAGACAGAGGGAGGGAGAAGGGAGACAGATAGCGGGAGACAGATAGAGGGAGGGAGGAGGGTGGGAGACAGGAAGGGAGACAGAGAGGGAGACAGAGAGGGAGACAGAGAGGGTGACAGAGAGAGGGCGACAGAGAGAGGGCGACAGAGAGAGGGCGACAGAGGGAGGGCAACAGAGGGAGGGCAACAGAGGGAGGGCAACAGAGGGAGGGAGACAGAGGGAGGGAGACAGAGGGAGGGAGACAGAAACAGAGAGACAGAGGGAGACAGAGAGAGGGAGACAGAGAGAGGGAGAGAGAGGGAGACAGAGACAGACAGACAGAGAGGCAGAGAGATGGAGAGGGAGACAGAGGGAAGGAGACAGAGGGAGGGAGACAGAGGGAGGGACACAGAAACAGACAGAGGGAGACAGAGAGAGGGAGACAGACAGAGACAGGGACAGACAGAGGCAGAGAGGCAGAGAGACAGAGATGGAGAGGGAGACAGAGAGGGAGACAGAGGGAGGGAGACGGAGGGAGAAGGAGGGTGGGAGACAGGAAGGGAGACCGAGGGAGACGGAGGGAGGGAGACGGAGGGAGGGAGTCGGGGGGAGACAGACAGACAGAGGGAGACCGACAGAGGGAGACCAACAGAGGGAGACCGACAGAGGGAGATGGAGGGAGAGGGAGGGAGAAGGAGGGTGGGAGACAGGAAGGGAGACGGAGAGAGAGGGAGACGGGGAGAGAGAGAGGGAGACAGAGAGAGAGGGAGACAGAGAGGGAGACAGAGAGGGAGGGAGAAGGAGGGTGGGAGACAGGAAGGGAGACATGAAGGGAGACAGGAAGGGAGACAGAGGGAGACAGAGGGAGACAGAGAGGGAGACGGAGAGGGAGACGGAGAGGGAGACGGAGATAGAGGGAGGGAGATGGAGGGAGGGAGAAGGAGGGTGGGAGACAGGAAGGGAGACAGGAAGGGAGACAGAGAGAGAGGGAGACAGAGGGAGAGGGAGACAGAGGGAGAGGGAGACAGAGAGAGGGAGACAGAGAGAGGGAGACAGGGAGAGGGAGACAGGGAGAGGGAGACAGGGAGAGGGAGACGGAGAGGGAGACAGAGAGGGAGACGGAGAGGGAGACGGAGGGAGAGGGAGAAGGAGGGTGGGAGACAGGAAGGGAGACAGAGAGAGAGGGAGACAGAGAGAGAGGGAGACAGAGGGAGAGGGAGACAGAGGGAGAGGGAGACAGGGAGAGGGAGACGGGGAGAGGGAGGGAGAGGGAGACAGAGAGAGGGAGACAGAGAGGGAGTCAGAGAGAGGGAGACAGAGAGAGGGAGACAGAGAGAGGGAGACAGAGGGAGGGAGTCAGGGGGAGACAGAGAGAGGGAGACAGAGGGAGGGAGTCAGGGGGAGACAGAGGGAGGGAGAGGGAGGGATAAGGGAGACAAAGAGGGAGGGAGAGGGAGACGGAGACAGAGGGAGACAGAGGGAGGGAGACAGAGGGAGGGAGACAGAGGAGGGAGACAGAGGGAGGGAGACGGAGGGAGGGAGACGGAGGGAGGGAGACAGACAGAGGGAGGGAGACAGAGGGAGGGAGACAGACAGGAGGGAGGGAGGGAGACAGAGGGAGGGAGACAGATGGAGGGAGGGAGACAGACGGAGGGAGGGAGACAGATGGAGAGAGGGAGACGGAGAGAGGGAGACGGACAGAGACAGGGACAGACAGACAGAGGCAGAGAGATGGAGAGGGAGACAGAGAGGGAGACGGAGGGAGAGGGAGAGGGAGAGAGAAGGAGGGTGGGAGCCAGGAAAGGAGACAGGAAGGGAGACAGAGGAAGGGAGACAGAGGGAGGGAGACAGAGGGAGGGAGACAGAGAGGGAGACAGAGAGGGAGACAGAGGAAGGGAGACAGAGAGGGAGACAGAGAGGGAGACAGAGGGAGACACAGAGGGAGAGACAGAGGGAGACGGACAGAGGGAGACGGAGAGAGGGAGACGGACAGAGACAGGGACAGACAGACAGAGGCAGAGAGATGGAGAGGGGAGACAGAGAGGGAGACGGAGGGAGGGAGAGGGAGACAGAGAGAGGGAGACAGAGAGGGAGTCAGAGAGAGGGAGACTTAGAGGGAGACAGAGAGAGGGAGACAGAGAGAGGGAGACAGAGAGAGGGAGACAGAGGGAGGGAGTCAGGGGGAGACAGAGAGAGGGAGACAGAGGGAGGGAGTCAGGGGGCGACAGAGGGAGGGAGAGGGAGGGATAAGGGAGACAAAGAGGGAGGGAGAGGGAGACGGAGACAGAGGGAGACAGAGGGAGGGAGACAGAGGGAGGGAGACAGAGGGAGGGAGACGGGGAGAGAGAGAGGGAGACAGAGAGAGAGGAGAGAGAGAGGGAGACAGAGGCAGGGAGAGGGAGGGAGAGGGAGGGAGAGGGAGGGAGGGAGAAGGAGGGTGGGGAGACAGGAAGGGAGACATGAAGGGAGACAGGAAGGGAGACAGAGGGAGACAGAGGGAGACAGAGAGGGAGACGGAGAGGGAGACGGAGATAGAGGGAGGGAGATGGAGGGAGAAGGAGGGTGGGAGACAGGAAGGGAGACAGGAAGGGAGACAGAGAGAGAGGGAGACAGAGGGAGACAGAGGGAGAGGGAGACAGAGGGAGAGGGAGACAGAGAGAGGGAGACAGAGAGACGGAGACATGGAGAGGGAGACAGGGAGAGGGAGACGGAGAGGGAGACAGAGAGGGAGACGGAGACGGAGAGGGAGACGGAGGGAGAGGGAGAAGGAGGGTGGGAGACAGGAAGGGAGACAGAGAGAGAAGGAGACAGAGAGAGAGGGAGACAGAGGGAGAGGGAGACAGAGGGAGAGGGAGACAGGGAGAGGGAGACGGGGAGAGGGAGGGAGAGGGAGACAGAGAGAGGGAGACAGAGAGGGAGTCAGAGAGAGGGAGACAGAGAGAGGGAGACAGAGGGAGGGAGTCAGGGGGAGACAGAGAGAGGGAGACAGAGGGAGGGAGTCAGGGGAGACAGAGGGAGGGAGAGGGAGGGATAAGGGAGACAAAGAGGGAGGGAGAGGGAGACGGAGACAGAGGGAGACAGAGGGAGGGAGACAGAGGGAGGGAGACAGAGGGAGGGAGACAGAGGGAGGGAGACGGAGGGAGGGAGACAGACAGAGGGAGGGAGACAGAGGGAGGGAGACAGACAGAGGGAGGGAGGGAGACAGAGGGAGGGAGACAGATGGAGGGAGGGAGACAGACGGAGGGAGGGAGACAGACGGAGGGAGGGAGACAGACGGAGAGAGGGAGACGGAGAGAGGGAGACAGACAGAGACAGGGACAGACAGACAGAGGCAGAGAGATGGAGAGGGAGACAGAGAGGGAGACGGAGGGAGAGGGAGAGGGAGAGAGAAGGAGGGTGGGAGACAGGAAGGGAGACAGGAAGGGAGACAGAGGAAGGGAGACAGAGGGAGGGAGACAGAGGGAGGGAGACAGAGAGAGGGAGACAGAGAGGGAGACAGAGAGGGAGACAGAGGGAGGGAGACAGAGAGGGAGACAGAGAGGGAGACAGAGGGAGACACAGAGGGAGAGACAGAGGGAGACGTGACAGAGGGAGACGGAGAGAGGGAGACGGACAGAGACAGGGACAGACAGACAGAGGCAGAGAGATGGAGAGGGAGACAGAGAGGGAGACGGAGGGAGGGAGAGGGAGACAGAGAGAGGGAGACAGAGAGGGAGTCAGAGAGAGGAAGACAGAGAGGGAGACAGAGAGAGGGAGACAGAGAGAGGGAGACAGAGAGAGGGAGACAGAGGGAGGGAGTCAGGGGGAGACAGAGAGAGGGAGACAGAGGGAGGGAGTCAGGGGGAGACAGAGGGAGGGAGAGGGAGGGATAAGGGAGACAAAGAGGGAGGGAGAGGGAGACGGAGACAGAGGGAGGGAGAGGGAGGGAGACAGAGGGAGGGAGACAGAGGGAGGGGAGACGGAGGGAGGGAGACAGACAGAGGGAGGGAGACAGACAGAGGGAGGGAGGGAGACAGAGGGAGGGAGACAGATGGAGGGAGGGAGACAGACGGAGGGAGGGAGACAGACGGAGGGAGGGAGACAGACGGAGAGAGGGAGACGGAGAGAGGGAGACGGACAGAGACAGGGACAGACAGACAGAGGCAGAGAGATGGAGAGGGAGTCAGAGAGGGAGACAGAGGGGAGAGGGAGAGAGAAAGAGGGTGGGAGACAGGAAGGGAGACAGGAAGGGAGACAGAGGAAGGGAGACAGAGGGAGGGAGACAGAGGGAGGGAGACAGAGAGGGAGACAGAGAGGGAGACAGAGGGAGACACAGAGGGAGAGCCAGAGGGAGACGGACAGAGGGAGACGGAGAGAGGGAGACGGACAGAGACAGGGACAGACAGACAGAGGCAGAGAGATGGAGAGGGAGACAGAGAGGGAGACGGAGGGAGGGAGAGGGAGAGAGAAGGAGGGTGGGAGACAGGAAGGGAGACAGAGGGAGGGAGACAGAGGGAGGGAGAGGGAGGGAGAGAGGGAGACGGAGAGAGGGAGACGGAGTGAGGGAGACAGAGGGAGGGAGACAGAGGGAGGGAGACAGAGGGAGGGAGACAGAGGGAGAGGGAGACAGAGGGAGAGGGAGACAGAGGGAGAGGGAGACAGAGGGAGGGAGATAGAGGGAGGGAGAAGGAGGGTGGGAGACAGGAAGGGAGACAGAGAGAGAGAGGAGACAGAGGGAGACAGAGGGAGAGGGAGACAGAGGAAGAGGGAGACAGGGGGAGACAGAGGGAGGGAGAGGGAGAGGGAGAGAGGGAGGGAGACAGAGGGAGGGAGACAGAGGGAGGAGATGGAGACCGACAGGAGGGAGATAGAGGGAGAGGGAGACAGAGGGAGACAGAGGGAGAGGGAGACAGAGGGAGAGAGAGGGAGGGAGTCAGGGGGAGACAGAGGGAGGGAGACGGAGGGAGACAGAGACAGACAGAGGGAGACAGAGGGAGATGGAGGGAGGGAGATGGAGGGTGGGAGACAGGAAGGGAGACAGAGAGAGAGGGAGACAGAGAGGGAGGGAGACAGAGAGGGAGGGAGACAGAGGGAGGGAGTCAGAGAGAGGGAGACAGAGAGAGGGAGACAGAGGGAGGGAGACAGAGAGAGGGAGACAGAGAGAGGGAGACAGAGACAGAGAGAGGGAGACAGAGACAGAGAGAGGGAGGCAGAGAGAGGGGAGACAGAGACAGAGAGAGGGAGAGGGAGACAGAGACAGGGAGAGGGAGACAGAGGGAGAGGGAGACAGAGGGAGAAGGAGACAGGAGAGACAGAGGGAGGGAGAGGGAGAGAGGGAGGGAGACAGAGGGAGGGAGACAGAGAGGGAGACAGAGAGGGAGACAGAGGGAGACACAGAGACAGAGGGAGACGGACAGAGGGAGATGGAGAGAGGGAGACGGACAGAGACAGGGACAGACAGACAGAGGCAGAGAGATGGAGAGGGAGACAGAGAGGGAGACGGAGGGAGAGGGAGAGAGAAGGAGGGTGGGAGACAGGAAGGGAGACAGGAAGGGAGACAGAGGAAGGGAGACAGAGGGAGGGAGACAGAGGGAGGGAGACAGAGGGAGGGAGACAGAGAGAGGGAGACAGAGAGGGAGACAGAGAGGGAGACAGAGGGAGGGAGACAGAGAGGGAGACAGAGAGGGAGACAGAGGGAGACACAGAGGGAGAGGGAGAGGGAGACGGACAGAGGGAGACGGAGAGAGGGAGACGGACAGAGACAGGGACAGACAGACAGAGGCAGAGAGATGGAGAGGGAGACAGAGAGGGAGACGGAGGGAGGGAGAGGGAGACAGAGAGAGGGAGACAGAGAGGGAGTCAGAGAGAGGGAGACAGAGAGGGAGACAGAGAGAGGGAGACAGAGAGAGGGAGACAGAGAGAGGGAGACAGAGGGAGGGAGTCAGGGGGAGACAGAGAGAGGGAGACAGAGGGAGGGAGTCAGGGGGAGACAGAGGGAGGGAGAGGGAGGGATAAGGGAGACAAAGAGGGAGGGAGAGGGAGACGGAGACAGAGGGAGGGAGAGGGAGGGAGACAGAGGGAGGGAGACAGAGGGAGGGGAGACGGAGGGAGGGAGACGGAGGGAGGGAGACAGACAGAGGGAGGGAGACAGACAGAGGGAGGGAGGGAGACAGAGGGAGGGAGACAGATGGAGGGAGGGAGACAGACGGAGGGAGGGAGACAGACGGAGGGAGGGAGACAGACGGAGAGAGGGAGACGGAGAGAGGGAGACGGACAGAGACAGGGACAGACAGACAGAGGCAGAGAGATGGAGAGGGAGTCAGAGAGGGAGACGGAGGGAGAGGGAGAGAGAAGGAGGGTGGGAGACAGGAAGGGGAGACAGGAAGGGAGACAGAGGAAGGGAGACAGAGGGAGAGGGAGACAGGAGGGAGAGGGAGACAGAGAGAGGGAGATAGAGGGAGGGAGATAGAGGGAGGGAGAAGGAGGGTGGGAGACAGGAAGGGAGACAGAGAGAGAGGGAGACAGAGGGAGACAGAGGGAGACAGAGGGAGAGGGAGACAGAGGAAGAGGGAGACAGGGGGAGACAGAGGGAGGGAGAGGGAGAGGGAGAGAGGGAGGGAGACAGAGGGAGGGAGACAGAGGAGGGAGACAGAGGGAGGGAGACAGAGGGAGGGAGATGGAGACCGACAGAGGGAGATAGAGGGAGAGGGAGACAGGAGGGAGACAGAGGGAGAGAGAGGAGGGAGTCAGGGGAGACAGAGGGAGGGAGACGGAGGGAGACAGAGATAGACAGAGGGAGACAGAGGGAGATGGAGGGAGGGAGATGGAGGGTGGGAGACAGGAAGGGAGACAGAGAGAGAGGGAGACAGAGAGGGAGGGAGACAGAGAGGGAGGGAGACAGAGAGAGGGAGACAGAGAGAGGGAGACAGAGAGAGGGAGACAGAGGGAGGGAGACAGAGAGAGGGAGACAGAGAGAGGGAGACAGAGACAGAGAGAGGGAGACAGAGACAGAGAGAGGGAGGCAGAGAGAGGGAGACAGAGACAGAGAGAGGGAGAGGGAGACAGAGACAGGGAGAGGGAGACAGAGGGAGAGGGAGACAGAGGGAGAAGGAGACAGGAGAGACAGAGGGAGGGAGAGGGAGAGAGGGAGGGAGACAGAGGGAGGGAGACAGAGGGAGGGAGATGGAGACCGACAGAGGGAGACCAACAGAGGGAGATAGAGGGAGGGAGATAGAGGGAGGGAGAGAGAGACAGAGAGAGAGAGAGGGAGACAGAGGGAGGGAGAGAGGGAGGGAGACAGGGATGGAGACAGGGAGGGAGACAGGGAGGGAGACAGAGGGAGGGAGAAGGGAGACAGACAGAGGGAGAGGGAGACAGAGGGAAACAGAGGGAGAGGGAGACAGAGGGAGACAGAGGGAGGGAGTCAGGGGGAGACAGAGGGAGGGAGACAGAGAGAGGGAGACAGAGGGAGGGAGACAGAGAGAGGGAGACAGAGACAGAGAGAGGGAGACAGAGACAGAGAGAGGGAGACAGAGACAGAGAGGGAGACAGAGAGAGGGAGAGGGAGACAGAGAGCGAGACAGAGGGAGACAAATAGCGAGGGAGACAGAGAGGGCGACAGAGAGGGAGGGAGACAGAGACAGAGGGAGAGGGAGACAGAGAGGGAGACAGAGGGAGGGAGTCGGGGGAGACAGAGGGAGGGAGAAGGGAGACAGATAGCGGGAGACAGATAGAGGGAGGGAGGAGGGTGGGAGACAGGAAGGAGACAGAGAGGGAGACAGAGAGGGAGACAGAGAGGGTGACAGAGAGAGGGCGACAGAGAGAGGGCGACAGAGAGAGGGCGACAGAGGGAGGGCAACAGAGGGAGGGCAACAGAGGGAGGGCAACAGAGGGAGGGAGACAGAGGGAGGGAGACAGAGGGAGGGAGACAGAAACAGAGAGACAGAGGGAGACAGAGAGAGGGAGACAGAGAGAGGGAGAGAGAGGAGACAGAGACAGACAGACAGAGAGGCAGAGAGATGGAGAGGGAGACAGAGGGAAGGAGACAGAGGGAGGGAGACAGAGGGAGGGACACAGAAACAGACAGAGGGAGACAGAGAGAGGGAGACAGACAGAGACAGGGACAGACAGAGTGCAGAGAGGCAGAGAGACAGAGATGGAGAGGGAGACAGAGAGGGAGACAGAGGGAGGGAGACGGAGGGAGAAGGAGGGTGGGAGACAGGAAGGGAGACCGAGGGAGACGGAGGGAGGGGAGACGGAGGGAGGGAGTCGGGGGAGACAGACAGACAGAGGGAGACCGACAGAGGGAGACCAACAGAGGGAGACCGACAGAGGGAGATGGAGGGAGAGGGAGGGAGAAGGAGGGTGGGAGACAGGAAGGGAGACGGAGAGAGAGGGAGACGGGGAGAGAGAGAGGGAGACAGAGAGAGAGGGAGACAGAGAGGGAGACAGAGAGGGAGGGAGAAGGAGGGTGGGAGACAGGAAGGGAGACATGAAGGGAGACAGGAAGGGAGACAGAGGGAGACAGAGGGAGACAGAGAGGGAGACGGAGAGGGAGACGGAGAGGGAGACGTGAGATAGAGGGAGGGAGATGGAGGGAGGGAGAAGGAGGGTGGGAGACAGGAAGGAGACAGGAAGGGAGACAGAGAGAGAGGGAGACAGAGGGAGAGGGAGACAGAGGGAGAGGGAGACAGAGAGAGGGACAGAGAGAGGGAGACAGGGAGAGGGAGACAGGGAGAGGGAGACAGGGAGAGGGAGACGGAGAGGGAGACAGAGAGGGAGACGGAGAGGGAGACGGAGGGAGAGGGAGAAGGAGGGTGGGAGACAGGAAGGGAGACAGAGAGAGAGGGAGACAGAGAGAGAGGGAGACAGAGGGAGAGGGAGACAGAGGGAGAGGGAGACAGGGAGAGGGAGACGGGGAGAGGGAGGAGAGGGAGACAGAGAGAGGGAGACAGAGAGGGAGTCAGAGAGAGGGAGACAGAGAGAGGGAGACAGAGAGAGGGAGACAGAGGGAGGGGAGTCAGGGGGAGACAGAGAGAGGGAGACAGAGGGAGGGAGTCAGGGGGAGACAGAGGGAGGGAGAGGGAGGGATAAGGGAGACAAAGAGGGAGGGAGAGGGAGACGGAGACAGAGGGAGACAGAGGGAGGGAGACAGAGGGAGGGAGACAGAGGGAGGGAGACAGAGGGAGGGAGACGGAGGGAGGGAGACGGAGGGAGGGAGACAGACAGAGGGAGGGAGACAGAGGGAGGGAGACAGACAGAGGGAGGGAGGGAGACAGAGGGAGGGAGACAGATGGAGGGAGGGAGACAGACGGAGGGAGGGAGACAGACGGAGAGAGGGAGACGGAGAGAGGGAGACGGACAGAGACAGGGACAGACAGACAGAGGCAGAGAGATGGAGAGGGAGACAGAGAGGGAGACGGAGGGAGAGGGAGAGGGAGAGAGAGCGAGGGTGGGAGCCAGGAAAGGAGACAGGAAGGGAGACAGAGGAAGGGAGACAGAGGGAGGGAGACAGAGGGAGGGAGACAGAGAGGGAGACAGAGAGGGAGACAGAGGAAGGGAGACAGAGAGGGAGACAGAGAGGGAGACAGAGGGAGACACAGAGGGAGAGACAGAGGGAGACGGACAGAGGGAGACGGAGAGAGGGAGACTGGACAGAGACAGGGACAGACAGACAGAGGCAGAGAGATGGAGAGGGAGACAGAGAGGGAGACGGAGGGAGGGAGAGGGAGACAGAGAGAGGGAGACAGAGAGGGAGTCAGAGAGAGGGAGACTTAGAGGGAGACAGAGAGAGGGAGACAGAGAGAGGGAGACAGAGAGAGGGAGACAGAGGGAGGGAGTCAGGGGGAGAGAGAGAGAGGGAGACAGAGGGAGGGAGTCAGGGGGAGACAGAGGGAGGGAGAGGGAGGGATAAGGGAGACAAAGAGGGAGGGAGAGGGAGACGGAGACAGAGGGAGACAGAGGGAGGGAGACAGAGGGAGGGAGACAGAGGGAGGGAGACGGGGAGAGAGAGAGGGAGACAGAGAGAGAGGGAGAGAGAGAGGGAGACAGAGGCAGGGAGAGGGAGGGAGAGGGAGGGAGAGGGAGGGAGGGAGAAGGAGGGTGGGAGACAGGAAGGGAGACATGAAGGGAGACAGGAAGGGAGACAGAGGGAGACAGAGGGAGACAGAGAGGGAGACGGAGAGGGAGACGGAGATAGAGGGAGGGAGATGGAGGGAGAAGGAGGGTGGGAGACAGGAAGGGAGACAGGAAGGGAGACAGAGAGAGAGGGAGACAGAGGGAGACAGAGGGAGAGGGAGACAGAGGGAGAGGGAGACAGAGAGAGGGAGACAGAGAGACGGAGACATGGAGAGGGAGACAGGGAGAGGGAGACGGAGAGGGAGACAGAGAGGGAGACGGAGACGGAGAGGGAGACGGAGGGAGAGGGAGAAGGAGGGTGGAGACAGGAAGGGAGACAGAGAGAGAAGGAGACAGAGAGAGAGGGAGACAGAGGGAGAGGGAGACAGAGGGAGAGGGAGACAGGGAGAGGGAGACGGGGAGAGGGAGGGAGAGGGAGACAGAGAGAGGGAGACAGAGAGGGAGTCAGGAGAGAGGGAGACAGAGAGAGGGAGACAGAGGGAGGGGAGTCAGGGGAGACAGAGAGAGGGAGACAGAGGGAGGGAGTCAGGGGGAGACAGAGGGAGGGAGAGGGAGGGATAAGGGAGACAAAGAGGGAGGGAGAGGGAGACGGAGACAGAGGGAGACAGAGGGAGGGAGACAGAGGGAGGGAGACAGAGGGAGGGAGACAGAGGGAGGGAGACGGAGGGAGGGAGACAGACAGAGGGAGGGAGACAGAGGGAGGGAGACAGACAGGAGGGAGGGAGGGAGACAGAGGGAGGGAGACAGATGGAGGGAGGGAGACAGACGGAGGGAGGGAGACAGACGGAGGGAGGGAGACAGACGGAGAGAGGGGAGACGGAGAGAGGGAGACAGACAGAGACAGGGACAGACAGACAGAGGCAGAGAGATGGAGAGGGAGACAGAGAGGGAGACGGAGGGAGAGGGAGAGGGAGAGAGAAGGAGGGAGACAGGAAGGGAGACAGGAAGGGAGACAGAGGAAGGGAGACAGAGGGAGGGAGACAGAGGGAGGGAGACAGAGAGAGGGAGACAGAGAGGGAGACAGAGAGGGAGACAGAGGGAGGGAGACAGAGAGGGAGACAGAGAGGGAGACAGAGGGAGACACAGAGGGAGAGACAGAGGGAGACGGACAGAGGGAGACGGAGAGAGGGAGACGGACAGAGACAGGGACAGACAGACAGAGGCAGAGAGATGGAGAGGGAGACAGAGAGGGAGACGGAGGGAGGGAGAGGGAGACAGAGAGAGGGAGACAGAGAGGGAGTCAGAGAGAGGAAGACAGAGAGGGAGACAGAGAGAGGGAGACAGAGAGAGGGAGACAGAGAGAGGGAGACAGAGGGAGGGAGTCAGGGGAGACAGAGAGAGGGAGACAGAGGGAGGGAGTCAGGGGAGACAGAGGGAGGGAGAGGGAGGGATAAGGGAGACAAAGAGGGAGGGAGAGGGAGACGGAGACAGAGGGAGGGAGAGGGAGGGAGACAGAGGGAGGGAGACAGAGGGAGGGAGACGGAGGGAGGGGAGACAGACAGAGGGAGGGAGACAGACAGAGGGAGGGAGGGAGACAGAGGGAGGGAGACAGATGGAGGGAGGGAGACAGACGGAGGGAGGGAGACAGACGGAGGGAGGGAGACAGACGGAGAGAGGGAGACGGAGAGAGGGAGACGGACAGAGACAGGGACAGACAGACAGAGGCAGAGAGATGGAGAGGGAGTCAGAGAGGGAGACAGAGGGAGAGGGAGAGAGAAAGAGGGTGGGAGACAGGAAGGGAGACAGGAAGGGAGACAGAGGAAGGGAGACAGAGGGAGGGAGACAGAGGGAGGGAGACAGAGAGGGAGACAGAGAGGGAGACAGAGGGAGACACAGAGGGAGAGCCAGAGGGAGACTGGACAGAGGGAGACGGAGAGAGGGAGACGGACAGAGACAGGGACAGACAGACAGAGGCAGAGAGATGGAGAGGGAGACAGAGAGGGAGACGGAGGGAGGGAGAGGGAGAGAGAAGGAGGGTGGGAGACAGGAAGGGAGACAGAGGGAGGGAGACAGAGGGAGGGAGAGGGAGGGAGAGAGGGAGACGGAGAGAGGGAGACGGAGTGAGGGAGACAGAGGGAGGGAGACAGAGGGAGGGAGACAGAGGGAGGGAGACAGAGGGAGAGGGAGACAGAGGGAGAGGGAGACAGAGGGAGAGGGAGACAGAGGGAGGGAGATAGAGGGAGGGAGAAGGAGGGTGGGAGACAGGAAGGGAGACAGAGAGAGAGGGAGACAGAGGGAGACAGAGGGAGAGGGAGACAGAGGAAGAGGGAGACAGGGGGAGACAGAGGGAGGGAGAGGGAGAGGGAGAGAGGGAGGGAGACAGAGGGAGGGAGACAGAGGGAGGGAGATGGAGACCGACAGAGGGAGATAGAGGGAGAGGGAGACAGAGGGAGACAGAGGGAGAGGGAGACAGAGGGAGAGAGAGGGAGGGAGTCAGGGGGAGACAGAGGGAGGGAGACGGAGGGAGACAGAGACAGACAGAGGGAGACAGAGGGAGATGGAGGGAGGGAGATGGAGGGTGGGAGACAGGAAGGGAGACAGAGAGAGAGGGAGACAGAGAGGGAGGGAGACAGAGAGGGAGGGAGACAGAGGGAGGGAGTCAGAGAGAGGGAGACAGAGAGAGGGAGACAGAGGGAGGGAGACAGAGAGAGGGAGACAGAGAGAGGGAGACAGAGACAGAGAGAGGGAGACAGAGACAGAGAGAGGGAGGCAGAGAGAGGGAGACAGAGACAGAGAGAGGGAGAGGGAGACAGAGACAGGGAGAGGGAGACAGAGGGAGAGGGAGACAGAGGGAGAAGGAGACAGGAGAGACAGAGGGAGGGAGAGGGAGAGAGGGAGGGAGACAGAGGGAGGGAGACAGGAGAGGGAGACAGAGAGGGAGACAGAGGGAGACACAGAGACAGAGGGAGACGGACAGAGGGAGATGGAGAGAGGGAGACGGACAGAGACAGGGACAGACAGACAGAGGCAGAGAGATGGAGAGGGAGACAGAGAGGGAGACTTGGAGGGAGAGGGAGAGAGAAGGAGGGTGGGAGACAGGAAGGGAGACAGGAAGGAGACAGAGGAAGGGAGACAGAGGGAGGGAGACAGAGGGAGGGAGACAGAGGGAGGGGAGACAGAGAGAGGGAGACAGAGAGGGAGACAGAGAGGGAGACAGAGGGAGGGAGACAGAGAGGGAGACAGAGAGGGAGACAGAGGGAGACACAGAGGGAGAGGGAGAGGGAGACGGACAGAGGGAGACGGAGAGAGGGAGACGGACAGAGACAGGGACCAGACAGACAGAGGCAGAGAGATGGAGAGGGAGACAGAGAGGGAGACGGAGGGAGGGAGAGGGAGACAGAGAGAGGGAGACAGAGAGGGAGTCAGAGAGAGGGAGACAGAGAGGGAGACAGAGAGAGGGGAGACAGAGAGAGGGAGACAGAGAGAGGGAGACAGAGGGGAGGGAGTCAGGGGGAGACAGAGAGAGGGAGACAGAGGGAGGGAGTCAGGGGGAGACAGAGGGAGGGAGAGGGAGGGATATGGAGACAAAGAGGGAGGGAGAGGGAGACGGAGACAGAGGGAGGGAGAGGGAGGGAGACAGAGGGAGGGAGACAGAGGGAGGGAGACGGAGGGAGGGGAGACGGAGGGAGGGAGACAGACAGAGGGAGGGAGACAGACAGAGGGAGGGAGGGAGACAGAGGGAGGGAGACAGATGGAGGGAGGGAGACAGACGGAGGGAGGGAGACAGACGGAGGGAGGGAGACAGACGGAGAGAGGGAGACGGAGAGAGGGAGACGGACAGAGACAGGGACAGACAGACAGAGGCAGAGAGATGGAGAGGGAGTCAGAGAGGGAGACGGAGGGAGAGGGAGAGAGAAGGAGGGTGGGAGACAGGAAGGGAGACAGGAAGGGAGACAGAGGAAGGGAGACAGAGGGAGAGGGAGACAGAGGGAGAGGGAGACAGAGAGAGGGAGATAGAGGGAGGGAGATAGAGGGAGGGAGAAGGAGGGTGGGAGACAGGAAGGAGACAGAGAGAGAGGGAGACAGAGGGAGACAGAGGGAGACAGAGGGAGAGGGAGACAGAGGAAGAGGGAGACAGGGGGAGACAGAGGGAGGGAGAGGGAGAGGGAGAGAGGGAGGGAGACAGAGGGAGGGAGACAGAGGGAGGGAGACAGAGGGAGGGAGACAGAGGGAGGGAGATGGAGACCGACAGAGGGAGATAGAGGGAGAGGGAGACAGAGGGAGACAGAGGGAGAGAGAGGGAGGGAGTCAGGGGGAGACAGAGGGAGGGAGACGGAGGGAGACAGAGATAGACAGAGGGAGACAGAGGGAGATGGAGGGAGGGAGATGGAGGGTGGGAGACAGGAAGGGAGACAGAGAGAGAGGGAGACAGAGAGGGAGGGAGACAGAGAGGGAGGGAGACAGAGAGAGGGGAGACAGAGAGAGGGAGACAGAGAGAGGGAGACAGAGGGAGGGAGACAGAGAGAGGGAGACAGAGAGAGGGAGACAGAGACAGAGAGAGGGGAGACAGAGACAGAGAGAGGGAGGCAGAGAGAGGGAGACAGAGACAGAGAGAGGGGAGAGGGAGACAGAGACAGGGAGAGGGAGACAGAGGGAGAGGGAGACAGAGGGAGAAGGAGACAGGAGAGACAGAGGGAGGGAGAGGGAGAGAGGGAGGGAGACAGAGGGAGGGAGACAGAGGGAGGGAGATGGAGACCGACAGAGGGAGACCAACAGAGGGAGATAGAGGGAGGGAGATAGAGGGGAGGGAGAGAGAGACAGAGAGAGAGAGAGGGAGACAGAGGGAGGGAGAGAGGGAGGGAGACAGGGATGGAGACAGGGAGGGAGACAGGGAGGGAGACAGAGGGAGGGAGAAGGGAGACAGACAGAGGGAGAGGGAGACAGAGGGAAACAGAGGGAGAGGGGAGACAGAGGGAGACAGAGGGAGGGAGTCAGGGGAGACAGAGGGAGGGGAGACAGAGAGAGGGAGACAGAGGGAGGGAGACAGAGAGAGGGAGACAGAGACAGAGAGAGGGAGACAGAGACAGAGAGAGGGAGACAGAGACAGAGAGGGAGACAGAGAGAGGGAGAGGGAGACAGAGAGCGAGACAGAGGGAGACAAATAGCGAGGGAGACAGAGAGGGCGACAGAGAGGGAGGGAGACAGAGACAGAGGGAGAGGGACAGAGGGAGAGGGAGACAGAGGTAGAGGGACAGAGGGAGAGGGACAGAGGGAGAGGGACAGAGGGAGAGGGACAGAGGGAGAGGGACGGAGAGGGAGACGGATGGAGGGAGACGGATGGAGAGGGAGACAGAGGGAGACAGGGAGACAGAGGGAGGGAGTCAGGGGGAGACAGAGGGAGGGAGAGAGAGGGAGAGGGAGGGAGAGGGAGAGAGAGACAGAGAGAGGGAGAGGGAGGGAGAAAGGGGGAGACAGAGGGAGGGAGAGGGAGGGAGAAGGGAGACAAAGAGGGAGACAGAGGGAGAGGGAGACAGAGACAGAGGGAGACAGAGGGAGGGAGACAGAGGGAGGGAGACAGAGGGAGGGAGAGGGAGGGAGAAGGGAGACAAAGAGGGAGACAGAGACAGAGGGAGACAGAGGGAGGGAGACAGAAACAGACAGAGAGACAGAGGGAGACAGAGAGAGGGAGACAGAGGGAGAGGGAGACAGGGGGAGACAGGGAGAGGGAGACAGAGGGAGAGGGAGACAGGGGGAGACAGAGGGAGGGAGGGGGAGAGAGGGAGGGAGACAGAGGGAGGGAGACAGAGGGAGGGAGACAGAGGGAGGGAGACAGAGGGAGGGAGCTGGAGAGAGGGAGACGGACGGAGGGAGATGGAGAGAGAGGGAGAATGACGGAGGGAGATGGAGAGAGAGGGAGACGGACGGAGGGAGATGGAGAGAGAGGGAGGGAGAGGGAGACAGAGAGGGAGACAGAGGGAGAGAGAGGGACAGGGAGACAGAGGGGGGAGACAAAGAGACAGAGGGAGGGAGAGGGAGGGAGAGGGACAGAGGGAGGGAGAGGGACAGAGGGAGGGAGACAGAGGGAGGGAGACAGAGGGGGGGGAGACAGAGGGAGGGAGACAGAGGGAGGGAGACAGAAACAGACAAAGAGACAGAGGGAGACAGAGAGAGGGAGACAGAGAGAGGGAGACAGAGAGAGGGAGACAGAGAGAGGGAGAGGGAGACAGAGGGAGGGAGTCAGGGAGGGAGGGAGAGGGAGGAAGGGAGAGGGAGGGAGAGGGAGGGAGAAGGAGGGTGGGAGACAGGAAGGGAGACAGAGGGAGACAGAGGGAGACAGAGGGAGACAGAGGGAGACGGAGGGAGACGGAGAGGGAGACGGAGGGAGGGAGACAGAGGGAGGGAGACAGAAACAGACAGAGAGGGAGACAGAGAGAGGGAGGGAGAGAGGGAGGGAGAGGGAGGGAGGGAGAGGGAGGGAGAAGGAGGGTGGGAGACAGGAAGGGAGACAGAGGGAGACAGACAGAGGGAGAGGGAGACAGAGGGAGGGAGTCGGGGGAGACAGAGGGAGAGGGAGGGAGAAGGAGGGTGGGAGACAGGAAGGGAGACGGTGAGAGAGAGGGAGGGAGAAGGAGGGTGGGAGACAGGAAGGGAGACGGTGAGAGAGGGAGGGAGAAGGAGGGTGGGAGACAGGAAGGGAGACGGAGGGAGGGAGACAGAGGGAGGGAGACAGAGGGAGGGAGACAGAGGGAGGGAGACAGAGGGAGGGAGACAGAGACAGAGGGAGGGAGACAGAGGGAGGGAGACAGAGGGAGACAGAGACAGAGAGAGAGGGAGACAGAGAGAGAGGGAGACAGAGACAGAGAGGGAGACAGAGAGAGAGGGAGACAGAGAGAGAGGGAGACAGAGGGCGAGAGAGGGAGACAGAGAGGGAGACAGAGAGAGAGAGGGGGGGAGACAGAGGGAGGGAGGGAGAGAGAGGGAGACAGGGACAGACAGACAGAGAGGCAGAGAGACAGAGAGAGAGACAGAGAGAGACACAGAGGGAGACAGAGGGAGAGAGAGGGAGGGTGGGAGACAGGAAGGGAGACAGAGGGAGGGAGGGAGACAGAGAGGGAGAGGGAGACAGAGGGAGGGAGACAGAGGGAGGGAGTCAGGGGGAGACAGAGGGAGGGAGAGGGAGACAGACGGAGGGAGACAGACGGAGGGAGACAGACGGAGGGAGACAGACGGAGACAGAGGGAGGGAGACAGAGACAGAGAGGGAGACAGAGGGCAGGAGACAGAGGGAGACAGACAGAGGGAGACAGACAGAGGGAGACAGAGGGAGAGAGAGGGAGACAGAGGGAGAGAGAGGGAGAGAGGGAGGGAGACAGAGAGAGAGAGGGAGACAGACGGAGACAGAGAGGCAGAGAGAGGGAGGGAGAGGGAGGGAGAAGGAGGGTGGGAGATGGGAAGGGAGACAGAGGGAGGGAGACAGGGGAAGGGAGACAGGGGAAGGGAGACAGAGGGAGGGAGACAGAGACAGAGAGGGAGACAGAGAGGGAGACAGAGGGAGGGAGTTGGGGGAGACAGAGGGAGTGAGAGGGAGACAGACAGAGGGAGACAGAGGGAGACAGAGGGAGACAGAGGGAGACAGAGGGAGACAGAGGGAGACAGAGGGAGGGAGTCAGGGGGAGACGGAGGGAGACAGAGGGAGACAGAGGGAGGGAGACAGACGGAGGGAGACAGAGAGGGAGACAGAGAGGGAGACAGAGAGGGAGACAGAGAGGGAGACAGAGAGAGGGAGTCAGAGAGAGGGAGACAGAGAGGGAGACAGAGGGAGGGAGTCAGGGGGAGACGGAGGGAGGGAGAGGGAGGGAGAGGGAGACAGAGGGAGGTAGACAGAGGGAGGGAGACAGAGACAGAGAGGGAGACAGAGACAGAGAGGGAGACAGAGAGGGAGACAGAGGGAGGGAGGGAGACAGAGGGAGGAAGATGGAGACAGACAGAGGGAGATGGAGACAGACAGAGGGAGATGGAGACAGACAGAGGGAGATAGAGGGTGGGAGATAGAGGGTGGGAGATAGAGGGAGACAGAGAGAGAGGAAGACAGAGGGAGGGAGACAGAGGGAGGGAGACAGAGGGAGGGAGACAGAGGGAGGGAGGGAGACGGAGAGGGAGACAGAGGGAGACAGAGAGGGAGACAGAGAGGGAGACAGAGGGAGAGACAGAGGGAGAGACAGAGGGAGACGGACAGAGGGAGACGGAGGGAGGGAGACGGAGGGAGATGGAGAGAGGGAGACGGACAGAGACAGGGACAGACAGACAGAGGCAGAGAGATGGAGAGGGAGACAGAGAGGGAGATGGAGGGAGGGAGAGGGAGAGGGAGAGAGGAGGGTGGGAGACAGGAAGGGAGACAGAGGGAGGGAGACAGAGGGAGGGAGACAGAGGGAGGGAGACAGAGAGGGAGACAGAGAGGGAGACAGAGGGAGACGGACAGAGGGAGACGGAGGGAGATAGAGGGAGGGAGACGGAGGGAGGGAGACGGAGAGAGGGAGACGGAGGGAGACAGAGGGAGGGAGACAGGGGGAGGGAGACAGAGGGAGGGAGACAGGGGAGGGAGACAGAGGGAGGGGAGACAGAGGGAGAGGGAGACAGAGGGGGAGACAGAGAGGGAGAGATAGAGGGAGATAGAGGGAGGGAGAAGGAGGGTGGGAGACAGGAAGGGAGACAGAGAGAGAGGGAGACAGAGAGAGAGGGAGACAGAGGGAGAGGGAGACAGAGGGAGAGGGAGACAGAGGGAGAGGGAGACAGGGGGAGACAGAGGGAGGGAGAGGGAGAGAGGGAGGGAGACAGAGGGAGGGAGACAGAGGGAGGGAGATGGAGACCGACAGAGGGAGACCAACAGAGGGAGATAGAGGGAGGGAGATAGAGGGAGGGAGATAGAGGGAGGGAGGGAGATAGAGGGAGGGAGACGGAGAGAGAGACAGAGAGAGAGGAGACAGAGGAGAGGGAGTCAGGGGGAGAGAGGGAGGGAGAGAGGGAGGAAGAGAGGAGGGAGAGAGGGAGGGAGGGAGACAGGGAGGGAGACAGAGGGAGGGAGACAGAGGGAGGGAGAAGGGAGACAGACAGAGGAGAGACAGAGGGAGAGGGAGACAGAGGGAGAGGGAGACAGAGGGAGACAGAGGGAGGGAGTCAGGGGGAGACAGAGGGAGGGAGACGCAGGGAGACAGAGGGAGACAGAGGGAGGGAGATGGAGGGAGGGAGGGAGATGGAGGGTGGGGAGACAGGAAGGGAGACAGAGAGAGAGGGAGGGAGAGAGGGAGACAGAGAGGGAGACAGAGGGAGGGAGACAGAAACAGACAGAGAGACAGAAACAGACAGAGAGACAGAGGGAGACAGAGAGAGGGAGACAGAGAGAGGAGACAGAGAGAGGGAGACAGAGACAGGAGACAGAGACAGGGAGACAGAGACAGAAGAGAGGGAGACAGAGACAGGGAGACAGAGAGAGGGAGACAGAGAGCGAGGGAGACAGAGAGGGCGACAGAGAGGGAGGGAGACAGAGGGAGAGGGAGACAGAGGGAGTGGGAGACAGAGGGAGAGGGACAGAGGGAGAGGGACGGAGGGAGAGGGACAGAGGGAGACGGACGGAGGGAGACAGACGGAGGGAGACAGAGGGAGACAGGGAGACAGAGGGAGGGAGTCAGGGGGAAAGGGAGGGAGAGGGAGGGAGAGCGAGGGAGAGTGAGGGAGACAGAGGGGGGGAGACAGAGGGGGGAGACAGAGGGGGGAGACAGAGGGGGGAGACAGAAACAGACAGAGACCGAAACAGACAGAGAGACAGAGGGAGACAGAGAGAGGGAGACAGAGGGCGAGGGAGACAGGGGGAGACAGAGGGAGAGGGAGACAGAGGGAGAGGGAGACAGAGGGAGAGGGAGACAGAGGGAGACAGGGGGAGACAGAGGGAGGGAGACAAAGGGAGGGAGACAGAGGGAGACAGAGGGAGGGAGATGGAGAGAGAGGGAGACGGACGGAGGGAGATGGAGAGAGAGGGAGACGGATGGAGGGAGATGGAGAGAGAGGGAGACGGACGAAGGGAGATGGAGAGAGAGGGAGGGAGAGGGAGACAGGGAGACAGAGGGAGGGAGAGGGACAGGGAGACAGAGGGGGGAGACAGAGGGAGACAGACAGAGGGAGACAGAGAGGGAGACAGAGAGACAGAGGGAGGGAGAGGGTGGGAGAGGGACAGAGGGAGGGAGACAGAGGGAGGGAGACAGAGGGAGGGAGACAGAGGGAGGGAGACAGAAACAGACAGAGAGACAGAGGGAGACAGAGAGAGGGAGACAGAGAGGGAGACAGAGAGAGGGAGACAGAGAGGGAGACAGAGAGGGAGACAGAGGAAGGGAGTGAGGGAGGGAGAGGGAGGGAGGGAGAGGGAGGGAGAAGGAGGGTGGGAGACAGGAAGGGAGACAGAGGGAGACGGAGGGAGAGACGGAGGGAGAGACGGAGAGGGAGGGAGACAGAGGGAGGGAGGGAGGGAGACAGAGGGAGGGAGACAGAGGGAGGGAGACAGAAACAGACAGAGAGAGGGAGGGAGACAGAGAGAGGGAGACAGAGAGAGGGAGACAGAGAGAGGGAGACAGCGAGAGGGAGGGAGAGGGAGGGAGAAGGAGGGTGGGAGACAGGAAGGGAGACAGAGGGAGACAGAGACAGAGGGAGACAGAGGGAGGGAGACAGAGGGAGGGAGGGAGGGAGACAGAGGGAGGGAGACAGAAACAGACAGAGAGAGGGAGACAGAGGGAGACAGAGAGAGGGAGACAGAGAGAGGGAGGGAGGGAGACAGAGGGAGGGAGACAGAAACAGACAGAGAGAGGGAGACAGAGAGAGGGAGACAGAGAGAGGGAGACAGAGAGAGGGAGACAGAGGGAGGGAGGGAGAGGGAGGGAGAGGGAGGGAGAAGGAGGGTGGGAGACAGGAAGGGAGACAGAGACAGAGGGAGACAGAGACAGAGGGAGAGGGAGACAGAGGGAGGGAGACAGAGGGAGGGAGTCGGGGGAGACAGAGGGAGACAGACAGAGGGAGACAGACAGAGGGAGACAGACAGAGAGGGAGGGAGAAGGAGGGTGGGAGACAGGAAGGGAGACGGAGAGAGAGGGAGGGAGAAGGAGGGGGAGAAAGAGGGTGGGAGACAGGAAGGGAGACGGAGAGAGAGGGAGGGAGAAGGAGGGTGGGAGACAGGAAGGGAGACGGAGAGAGAGGGAGACAGAGAGGGAGACGGAGGGAGGGAGACAGAGGGAGGGAGACAGAGGGAGGGAGACAGAGGGAGGGAGACAGAGGGAGGGAGACAGAGGGAGACAGAGAGAGAGGGAGACAGAGACAGAGAGAGAGGGAGACAGAGACAGAGGGAGACAGAGAGAGAGAGGGAGACAGAGAGGGAGACAGAGAGAGAGAGGGAGACAGAGAGGGAGGGAGAGAGAGGGAGACAGGGACAGACAGAGACAGAGAGAGAGACAGAGAGAGACACAGAGGGAGACAGAGGGAGAGAGAGGGAGGGTGGGAGACAGGAAGGGAGACAGAGGGAGAGGGAGGGAGACAGAGAGGGAGACAGAGAGGGAGGGAGACAGAGGGAGGGAGTCAGGGGGCGACAGAGGGAGGGAGAGGGAGACAGACGGAGGGAGACAGACAGAGGGAGACAGACAGAGGGAGACAGACGGAGGCAGACGGAGGGAGACAGACGGAGGGAGACAGACGGAGGGAGACAGAGGGAGGGAGACAGAAGGAGGGAGACAGAGGGAGAGGGAGACAGGGAGAGAGAGGGAGGGAGACAGAGACAGAGAGGGAGACAGAGGGCAGGAGACAGAGGGCAGGAGACAGAGGGAGACAGACAGAGGGAGACAGAGGGAGACAGAGGGAGACAGAGGGAGGGAGACAGACGGAGGGAGACAGAGAGGGAGACAGAGAGGGAGACAGAGAGGGAGACAGAGAGGGAGACAGAGAGAGGGAGTCAGAGAGAGGGAGACAGAGAGGGAGACAGAGGGAGGGAGTCAGGGGGAGACGGAGGGAGGGAGAGGGAGGGAGAGGGAGACAGAGGGAGACAGAGGGAGGTAGACAGAGGGAGGGAGACAGAGAGGGAGACAGAGACAGAGAGGGAGACAGAGAGGGAGACAGAGGGAGGGAGGGAGACAGAGGGAGGGAGATGGAGACAGACAGAGGGAGATGGAGACAGACAGAGGGAGATGGAGACAGACAGAGGGAGATAGAGGGTGGGAGATAGAGGGTGGGAGATAGAGGGTGGGAGATAGAGGGAGACAGAGAGAGAGGAAGACAGAGGGAGGGAGACAGAGGGAGGGAGACAGAGGGAGGGAGGGAGATGGAGAGGGAGACAGAGGGAGACAGAGAGGGAGACAGAGAGGGAGACAGAGGGAGAGACAGAGGGAGACGGACAGAGGGAGACGGAGGGAGGGAGACGGAGGGAGACAGAGAGAGGGAGACGGACAGAGACAGGGACAGACAGACAGAGGCAGAGAGATGGAGAGGGAGACAGAGAGGGAGATGGAGGGAGGGAGAGGGAGAGAGGAGGGTGGGAGACAGGAAGGGAGACAGAGGGAGGGAGACAGAGGGAGGGAGACAGAGGGAGGGAGACAGAGAGGGAGACAGAGAGGGAGACAGAGGGAGACGGACAGAGGGAGACGGAGGGAGATAGAGGGAGGGAGACGGAGGGAGGGAGACGGAGAGAGGGAGACAGAGGGAGAGGGAGACAGAGGGGGAGACAGAGGGGGAGACAGAGAGGGAGAGGGAGATAGAGGGAGATAGAGGGAGGGAGAAGGAGGGTGGGAGACAGGAAGGGAGACAGAGAGAGAGGGAGACAGAGAGAGAGGGAGACAGAGGGAGAGGGAGACAGAGGGAGAGGGAGACAGAGGGAGAGGGAGACAGGGGGAGACAGAGGGAGGGAGAGGGAGAGAGGGAGGGAGACAGAGGGAGGGAGACAGAGGGAGTGAGATGGAGACCACAGAGGGAGACCAACAGAGGGAGATAGAGGGAGGGAGATAGAGGGAGGGAGATAGAGGGAGGGAGGGAGATAGAGGGAGGGAGGGAGATAGAGGGAGGGAGACGGAGAGAGAGACAGAGAGAGAGGGAGACAGAGGGAGGGAGTCAGGGGGAGAGAGGGAGGGAGAGAGGGAGGAAGAGAGGGAGGGAGAGAGGGAGGGAGGGAGACAGGGAGGGAGACAGAGGGAGGGAGACAGAGGGAGGGAGAAGGGAGACAGACAGAGGGAGACAGAGGGAGAGGGAGACAGAGGGAGAGGGAGACAGAGGGAGACAGAGGGAGGGAGTCAGGGGGAGACAGAGGGAGGGAGACGCAGGGAGACAGAGGGAGACAGAGGGAGACAGAGGGAGGGAGATGGAGGGAGGGAGGGAGATGGAGGGTGGGAGACAGGAAGGGAGACAGAGAGAGAGGGAGGGAGAGAGGGAGACAGAGAGGGAGACAGAGGGAGGGAGACAGAAACAGACAGAGAGACAGAAACAGACAGAGAGACAGAGGGAGACAGAGAGAGGGAGACAGAGAGAGGGAGACAGAGAGAGGGAGACAGAGACAGGGAGACAGAGACAGGGAGACAGAGACAGAGAGAGGGAGACAGAGACAGGGAGACAGAGAGAGGGAGACAGAGAGCGAGGGAGACAGAGAGGGCGACAGAGAGGGAGGGAGACAGAGGGAGAGGGAGACAGAGGGAGAGGGAGACAGAGGGAGAGGGACAGAGGGAGAGGGACGGAGGGAGAGGGACAGAGGGAGACAGACGGAGGGAGACAGACGGAGGGAGACAGAGGGAGACAGGGAGACAGAGGGAGGGAGTCAGGGGGAAAGGGAGGGAGAGGGAGGGAGAGGGAGGGAGAGGGAGAGAGGGAGGGAGACAGAGGGGGAGACAGAGGGGGGAGACAGAGGGGGAGACAGAGGGGGAGACAGAAACAGACAGAGACCGAAACAGACAAAGAGACAGAGGGAGACAGAGGGAGACAGAGAGAGTGAGACAGAGGGCGAGGGAGACAGGGGGAGACAGAGGGCGAGGGAGACAGAGGGAGAGGGAGACAGAGGGAGAGGGAGACAGAGGGAGACAGGGGGAGACAGAGGGAGGGAGACAGAGGGAGGGAGGGAGACAGAGGGAGACAGAGGGAGGGAGATGGAGAGAGAGGGAGACGGACGGAGGGAGATGGAGAGAGAGGGAGACGGATGGAGGGAGATGGAGAGAGAGGGAGACGGACAGAGGGAGATGGAGAGAGAGGGAGGGAGAGGGAGACAGGGAGGGAGAGGGACAGGGAGACAGAGGGGGAGACAGAGGGAGACAGACAGAGGGAGACAGAGAGGGAGACAGAGAGACAGAGGGAGGGAGAGGGTGGGAGAGGGACAGAGGGAGGGGAGACAGAGGGAGGGAGACAGAGGGAGGGAGACAGAGGGAGGGAGACAGAAACAGACAGAGAGACAGAGAGAGACAGAGAGAGGGAGACAGAGAGGGAGACAGAGAGAGGGAGACAGAGAGGGAGACAGAGAGGGAGACAGAGCAAGGGAGTGAGGGAGGGAGAGGGAGGGAGGGAGAGGGAGGGAGAAGGAGGGTGGGAGACAGGAAGGGAGACAGAGGGAGACGGAGGGAGAGACGGAGGGAGAGACGGAGAGGGAGGGAGACAGAGGGAGGGAGACAGAGGGAGGGAGGGAGGGAGACAGAGGGAGGGAGACAGAGGGAGGGAGACAGAAACAGACAGAGAGAGGGAGGGAGACAGAGAGAGGGAGACAGAGAGAGGGAGACAGAGAGAGGGAGACAGCGAGAGGGAGGGAGAGGGAGGGAGAGGGAGGGAGAAGGAGGGTGGGAGACAGGAAGGGAGACAGAGGGAGACAGAGACAGAGGGAGACAGAGGGAGGGAGACAGAGGGAGGGAGGGAGGGAGACAGAGGGAGGGAGACAGAAACAGACAGAGAGAGGGAGACAGAGAGAGGGAGACAGAGAGAGGGAGACAGAGGGAGGGAGGGAGAGGGAGGGAGAGGGAGGGAGAAGGAGGGTGGGAGACAGGAAGGAGACAGAGGGAGACAGAGACAGAGGGAGACAGAGACAGAGGGAGAGGGAGACAGAGGGAGGGAGACAGAGGGAGGGAGTCGGGGGGAGACAGAGGGAGACAGACAGAGGGAGACAGACAGAGGGAGACAGACAGAGAGGGAGGGAGAAGGAGGGTGGGAGACAGGAAGGGAGACGGAGAGAGAGGGAGGGAGAAGGAGGGGGGAGAAAGAGGGTGGGAGACAGGAAGGGAGACGGAGAGAGAGGGAGGGAGAAGGAGGGTGGGAGACAGGAAGGGAGACGGAGAGAGAGGGAGACAGAGAGGGAGACGGAGGGAGGGAGGGAGACAGAGGGAGGGAGACAGAGGGAGGGAGACAGAGGGAGGGAGACAGAGGGAGGGAGACAGAGGGAGACAGAGAGAGAGGGAGACAGAGACAGAGAGAGAGGGAGACAGAGACAGAGAGAGAGGGAGACAGAGAGGGAGACAGAGAGAGAGAGGGAGACAGAGAGGGAGGGAGAGAGAGGGAGACAGGGACAGACAGAGACAGAGAGAGAGACAGAGAGAGACACAGAGGGAGACAGAGGGAGAGAGAGGGAGGGTGGGAGACAGGAAGGGAGACAGAGGGAGGGAGAGGGAGGGAGACAGAGAGGGAGACAGAGAGGGAGGGAGACAGAGGGAGGGAGTCAGGGGGAGACAGAGGGAGGGAGAGGGAGACAGACGGAGGGAGACAGACAGAGGGAGACAGACGGAGGGAGACAGACGGAGGCAGACGGAGGGAGACAGACGGAGGGAGACAGACGGAGGGAGACAGAGGGAGGGAGACAGAGGGAGAGGGAGACAGGGAGAGAGAGGGAGGGAGACAGAGACAGAGAGGGAGACAGAGGGCAGGAGACAGAGGGCAGGAGACAGAGGGAGACAGACAGAGGGAGACAGAGGGAGACAGAGGGAGACAGAGGGAGAGAGGGAGGGAGACAGAGGAAGGGAGACAGAGGGAGAGAGGGAGGGAGACAGAGGGAGGGAGACAGAGGGAGGGAGACAGAGGGAGGGAGAGGGAGGGAGACAAACAGAGTGAGTGACAGAGGGAGACAGAGGGAGAGAGAGGGAGGGAGAGAGGGAGATAGAGGGAGGGAGAGAGGGAGAGAGAGGGAGGGAGAGAGGGAGAGAGAGGGAGGGAGGGAGACAGGGAGAGAGAGGGAGACCGAGAGAGAGATGGAGAGATAGAGAGGAAGGAAGAGATAGGGAGGGAGAGATAGAGAGGGAGGGAGAGATAGAGAGGAAGGAAGAGATAGAGAGGAAGGAAGCGATAGAGAGGGAGGAAGAGATAGAGATAGAGATAGAGAGGGAGAGATAGAGAGAGAGATGTGTGTATGCCGGGTCTGGTGGCTCAGTGGACGAAGGCGTCCACTGCAGGGGCCTGTGTTCAACCTCATGGTCATAGTTTTTTTTTTTTTCTAGCCCCGCCCCCCTCCCCCACTGACCCCGCCCCCACTGGTGCGGCCCTCGGCCACAAACCACACTGTAAATTTGGCCCCCGAGAGAAAGTTTGTGAGTGCCCATGCTGTACAGCATCATAGCTGACAGTACATCACGTAGCACCATGCTGAACATGGGCTGGGACATCCCACTTCCACTGCCCACTGTGTGTTGGAATGACCCAGTGGCGAAGAAATGCAGTGCAGCCATCACCTTAGCCGTGGGGGTAAATGCAGTCGGATACACCCTGCGAGGACGGAGGTGGGGTTCCAACAAGGCACATAGGCGATGCAGGGTGGGTCGGTCCAGACGGAATTTCCAGATTACCTCCACGTCCTCCATGTCTGACAGCAATTGGTAGGGGCGATGTATGTTTGGTCTCCTCCTAGGAAAGATGGAAGTGGACACATGTCAAAGCAACACGCCACATGGCATTTTCACAAACACAAAACAAAAATGACTGACCAAGCAATTGAATCACAGAACAGCTGACAAGTAGGGACAGCACAGCCACAATACACTTACACAGGTCCCCTTACCAATAGCAATGAGCAGTGACACAAACCATTGATATGAGCATGCACATGGGGATTTAGGCCTTAATAACTTGTAAGGCATGACGATGATATCAGACTGCATATTTGGGAAGCGGCAACACCACGGCAATATAACTAGCTGCTGTGCCTGACACAGCTTCCGAGGCTGGGTGAGTATGGCACACACCAACAACGCAATGGACACAGGCTGAGCGGCAAAAACAAGTGGGTCCTGTTGCACGAGGGGATATGAGACAGTCATTGATGTCCCTACTTCACCCTATGTACAGCACTGTACGGATCACACCTCCAAAACACATTGACAGGTGTACCCATTGACAGCTCCATGACAACACAGCTGTGTGATTGCAAATACACATCACAAGTGACACGTAACGTAGCACGTGCCAAGTGGGAGATGTGCATAGTGAAAGATGGCATGTGTGTGCATATGCATGTCCCATGCTCCCATGCCAATGTGTACATGATGATGTGCCAACAGACATGTGGAGGCTGAGCACTGGCCGTCCCTGCCCATGCGCACAGCATGTTGTGGCCCTGTCCAGTGTGGACCTGCTCCCACACACAAGTCATGGCCACACCTGCAGATGCATTGCGCACATCATACTGTGTAGTGCACATGGCATCAGCGGACTGTACCCGCCATGGGCCAGGCCCTTACGGCCAACTCCAATGGCCCTTGTGGTTGCACCCTACGTGTCCCGCAATGGAGGAAAGCGTCACGGGCCAGATGGAAGAAAGCCATCATCTGCAATTTAAGCAGGCAGACACGGTACACCAATTGCAGCGGCTTGGACCCACTGAAACTGCCCCAGGGGGCTATATGACTGTGGGAGTGAGACCGGCATTACCACAGCTACCAGGGACTGCAGCCTGGCATCCCTCAACAACACCTGCTGCTGCCACCTGTCCACCTTTACGTCGATGACGCTGAAGATATGTCCAGGTCCACTCACCAGCGAGGAGCTGGAGATCCTGGATTCCGAGCTCCACGCACACTGCACATGGCTATCCCTTGCTAAAGTTGTGTGTGTGAGACAACCACAGTGTGTGTGGGAGTGCATGTGGGGGACACACATGTCGTTGATCCGCAGCACCATGAGTCAGAGCCTGTGGGGTTCCAACATGCACTGCTCACTATGCTTATTGCAGGTGGCAGGGGTATGTGAGCTCTCGGGCGCTTTGCCATGTCTGTCCCTCCCGAGTGGTGGTACATGGCAACTTCATGTCAGACATCCAGTGACACAGCCAATTGGCAATGCAGGTCTCAGAGCACTTGTTGCTCGTGAGAATGGCAGGCTGGGGCCATGCTGCCCTTCTCAGTCCCAGCAGGCCTGGGCTGCACATTGACTGCACAATGCCAGTAGGTGACAACACAGACTGCCCAGTGGGTTACATGTGTCTTCTGTTCAGGACCCTCCGGAAAAGTGCCAACTCAGCACTGTCGATTGGACACACCATGCCTCGTGATAGGGATGTGTGTGAGAGATAGTGGCACAACCACGCGGAGGCCAATGACCGCCCTCCCATCCACTTCCACTTGTGCAACACGTGTCGGCACAGGGATGAAGGATAGGGTGTCCTTCACACCAGGCACAGCTGCCCTTGCACATGTGACCCCTGCTGCCCTCAGTGCTGGGTCTGTTGAGCTGATGCGCCATCTGTGCGTGGGGCAGACAGCTCTCCTCACTTACGTCATTGCCCATGACATCACTTAGCCGCAGGAGACATGGATGAAGGAGGGCCCACATGTACGCGTGGGTGGACTACACCAGACCGTCCAATGGTTGTCACCCCCAGTGAAGGTGTGCCTTCAACTGCGCCAATCTCAGACTGACATTCCTGACCCTTTCCCCACCCCCTGGGGAGTGGCACATCTGACGGCAGCAGTGCACGAGTCCTAAATCGGGAGGAGTGGGGGACGCTGACGTCCCGACCGGATGTGACATGTTGGAAGGTGGCTTGCACCGTCAGACTTATGGCCTCCCCTCGCTCACCCCAATATTCGTTTGCATCTGAGAAGCCAGCGCGTGCACAGGCAGCTCCGAGCTCGCACCAGAGAGGCCAAAGAGTGTATGTGTGGGTCATTTGAACGAGTTGTCTGTCTCGTGGTATAATCAGTGGCGGGACGCCGTCCACCTGCGTGGTACCCCGACTCGAGACTCAGCGCCCGACATCGCCATCGCCATCCCGGACAGATACAAGATCACCCGAAGGGACCGCGCCAACCAGACCGGAGGAGGCATCGCCATCGTCCACAAGAACACCATCCGCATCACGACCAACTCCGACGACACCTTCACAGCCGGCGAACACCTGCACTTCCAGATACACACCGACCCCAAGACCACCCTCAGAGACACCCTCATCTACAGACCCCCAGGACCACTCACACAATTCAGCGAAGACATCGCCGACCTCATCAGCCCGCACGCCCTCCCCTCGGCTGACTACATCCTCCTTGGGGACCTCAACTTCCACCTAGAGAACAACAACGATCGCAACACCACCACCCCGCTGGACAACCTCGCCAACCTCGGACTCAAGCAACTGGTGACCACCCCCACACACCACGCCGGCCACACGCTTGATCCCGTCTTCTCCTCCAGCAAGGACATCTCCTTCAGCCACACCACCGGACTCCACTGGACAGACCACAGCTGCGTCCACTTCAGCTTCAGCAGGATCACCACGCACCACCACCCGCAACAGTTTCCGCGCAGAAGCTGGAACAAGATCACCACCGACCAACTCACCACATCCCTGAGCCAGAACCCTCCCGCCAGCTCAACGAACCCCAACCAAGCCGCCAGCAACCTCACAAGATGGATCACCAACTGCGCAGACGACCTCGCCCCATTTAAGACCCCCAGTCAGACCCGGCAACAAGAAAGCATCCTGGTTCACCGACGAACTCAAGAAATCCAAGAAGAACTGCCGGGCCCTCGAGAAAGCATGGCGCAGAGACCCGACTGCAGACAACATGACCACCCTCAAGCACGCCACCCGAAAACACCACCAGCTGATCCACACCACCAAGAAAACCGCATTCAAGGAACGACTGGACAACAACGCCCACAACAGCAAGGAACTCTTCATCATCGTCAAAGAACTCTCGAACCCCAGCGCCGGAAACAACGACATCACTCCCTCGCAAGACCTCTGCAACTCGCTCGCCTCGTTCTTCCACAGCAAGA
Organism: Calotriton arnoldi; assembly: GCA_963921515.1. Lineage (NCBI taxonomy): Eukaryota > Metazoa > Chordata > Amphibia > Caudata > Salamandridae > Calotriton > Calotriton arnoldi. The sequence goes on along the minus strand of CAWUFW010015799.1, from coordinate 222,082 downwards.
TCGCAGACATACACAACAGTTTCAGCACACAGCCGACGTACCCTACGACCGTTCCAACGTCCCCCACCTCCACCCTCCGAGCCTGGACCCCGATCAACACCGAAGACACTATCCGCACGATGAACTCCATCCACTCCGGATCACCAACCGACCCCTGCCCTCACCACGTCTTCAACAAGGCCGACGCCGTCATCGCACCCCACCTCCGGGACATCATCAACACCTCCCTCGACACCGCCACCTTCCCAGAGAGCTGGAAGCACGCCGAACTCAGCGCCCTACTGAAGAAACCGTCAGCGGATCCCACCGACCTCAAAAACTACCGCCCCATCTCGCTCCTTCCTTTTCCTGCCAAAGTCATCGAGAAGACCGTCAACAGACAACTGGCCGCCTTCCTCGAGACAAATGGATCCTCGACCACTCGCAGTCCGGCTTCCGGGCCAACCACAGCACCGAGACCGCCCTCATCGCAGCCACCGACGACATCCGAGCCCTGCTCGACAACGGGGAAACAGCGGCCCTCATCCTCCTGGACCTCTCCGCAGCGTTCGACACAGTCTGCCACCGCACCCTAGTGCAACGCCTGAACAACGTCGGAATCCAAGAGAAGGCACTGGAGTGGATCATCTCCTTCCTCGCCGGAAGAACCCAGAGAGTCCGCCTCCCCCGTTCAGTTCCGAGGCCACCGAAGTCATCTGCGGCGTACCACAAGGATCATCACTCAGCCCCACCCTCTTCAACGTCTACATGAGCCCCTCGCAGCCATCGCACGCCAACACAACCTCAACATCATCTCCTACGCCGACGACACCCAGCTGATCCTCTCCTCACCAACGACCCCACGACCGCCAGAACCAACCTACATGAAGGGATGAAGGACGTAGCCGAGTGGATGAGGAACAGCCGCCTGAAACTGAACTCAGATAAGACGGAAGTCCTCATCCTAGGATCATCACCCTCCGCCTGGGATGACTCCTGGTGGCCCCCTGCCCTGGGCAACGCACCCAAACCAACGGACCACGCACGCAACCTGGGCTTCATCCTGGACTCCTCCCTCTCAATGACCCGACAAGTCAACGCCGTCTCCTCGTCTTGCTTCAACATCCTAAGCATGCTGCGCAAGATCTTCCGGTGGATCCCCACCGAAACCAGGAAGACGGTCACCCAGGCCCTCGTCACCAGCCGACTGGACTACGGCAACTCCCTCTACGCCGGAACCACAGCCAAACTTCAAAAAAGACTCCAACGCATCCAGAACGCCTCAGCTCGACTCATACTGGACATCCCCCGACACAGCCACATCGCCGGACACCTGAGAGACCTGCACTGGCTCCCCGTCAGCAAGAGAATCACGTTCCGACTCCTCACCCACGCACACAAAGCTCTCCACAACCAAGGCCCCAGATACCTCAACGACCGTCTGACCTTCTACACTCCCACCCGCCAGCTACGATCGACCAACCACGCCCGCCGCCGTCCCCGCATCCGAAGAGCCACAACGGGAGGAAGATCCTTCTCCTACCTGGCTGCCAAGACGTGGAACTCCCTACCCATCCACCTCCGCCTTACCCAAGACCACCTCTCCTTCAGGAAGCAACTCAAGACCTGGCTGTTCGAACAGTAGAGGACCCCCCCAAGCGCCTTGAGACCCTCCGGGTGAGTAGCGCGCTATACAAATGCTTGATTGATTGATTGATTGATTGATTGACCTGGACAACATTGACAATGCATGACAGGCTCCGCAGTCCGGATACACCACCTGCAACACACAGAGGCTGTAGCTGCCCTAGCGGCCCAGGCCGCGTCCAACTGGAGCTAATGGACCCACACATTCACTCTTTGACCTCTCTGGGGCGAGCTTGGAGCTGATTGTGCACGCGCTGGCTTCTCTGTTGCAATGGCATGTAACGTGTGTGGGGAAATAGGCAATGAGTGCGATGGTGCGAGCCACCTTCCGTGACGTCACTCCCGGGCGCGATGGGTGCGTCCCCCCACTACTTATATTTGACTTGTGCCATGCTGCACAATGAGGATGTGTTGCCTGCGTGATGTGACAAGGAGGAGCGCGCCATGACCTCTCACCCACCATGCTCCACTGCCATCCCGTGCCCTGGATAGCCCGTGCAGGTGGACAATGTTGGGGGTACACCTGGTCGACAGGGGATGTGCGTGCCTTGGCAAGGGCCTGGCGGACGCACAGCAGTATCCAGCATGTCCCCAGAGGGTGGGCTGACGTCTACACCTGATGCAGCATCTTTCGTGTGGCCGCCTGTTGTGCACACACGTGTTCACATTCATCCCCAGACAGGTGGTCTGTACAAATGCCCAAGACAGCGGTAAACTAGTGCTCCCGAATCCTCCCAACACAGTGTGTTTCAACATTGCATGTGCGCACCTACCCGTCACACCCACCCACCTGGGCCAAGCGTAACTCCCGCTTCACATGACACATGTGTGTCTTCCACAGTTGTGCTACTCTCTCAGGGCCGGACCTGCAACTGTCCCGTAGCACACACACAGCACCGAGTCGTACTGGCATCCTGTTAGATTGGTAGGCACACTCACACATCTCCTTCTGACACAGTGGTGGCTGTGATGGATATTGTGACTGCCATGGCAGTGTTGGCTGGCCATGGCAGGGCACACTAACACACATTGCATCCGCGGCACTACGTGTCACTACTCGGCACATCGAACTGGGCACTGTCCCTGGGGTTGATGAGTTATGCCGCCTGTCGATGTAATCTGTGACCGTGTCATGTTTGCGTGCATGCAATGCACAGGGAGTGAGTCTAGCCACAGGTGGACTGGCAGCATGCGCTGAGTATGCGGGCATGTGTGAGCTTACTTGCTGTGTGGCCAGCGGTGTAGGTGTATGTTAGTCTTGTGATGTGCATTGTGCCTGGGCACATGGCCTACTCTCAATGTGTGCATTTGGGAGGTGGTGGTGGGTGTGTGGGTGGTGTGAGTTTGGGGTGGCGTTGGTGTGTGTGTGTGTTGTGGCCATGTCGACTACACACATATGTTTCCCAGGCCCATGGTGGATGTTTGTAACCGTGTTGAGGTCTGTGTATATGATGAGATGTGTGTGTTGTATGTTGCACGGAATGCAGTGTGTGGGTGTGTCCTTGCAGTTCAGGATGACTCCTACTTGTTATGGTTCAGATGTTGTGTGTGTGCAGGGTGTGTCACTGTCAAGATTGTGCCTAGTTCAATTGTGCATGTCAGATTTTCTGCAGTTCTTACTCATTGTGCAGTGCTGCCCACCCAAACTGATGTCGTGTGTGTGTTTTGACAGGCATTGCTGTGGCATGCTTTTGCGTGGCTCCTACTTTTGGTTGCTGAGTGTGTGGTCAGACTGTGTGGGAAATTGTAGACATGTGTAGGACTGTGCTTTGTATTGACCAGGCCGTCAGTGTTGATGTGATGATCTTTCGGGCACCTTCAGAGTCTGACAAGTCCTGCTCCAGGAGCTGTGGTATTGCACTGTGGCCACTGTTGCGGCTACTCATTTGCGTTGACATCCAGTGACAGTGGACTACATGGTCATCTCACGACTGTCGTGTACTTCACACACTCTCATCCTCTCTCATTCGTACTTGTGTTTGTGAAATGATTCAGCTGAGTCACATTTTTGCTTCAAGCCATGTATTTGGACTTACGTCCTCTGTGATGCAGTATAGTGGACACTACTGGCAGCGAAATGCATGTGGAGGATCTACTTAGCATGATTACACATACAAAAGGGGTTAGGGGTAGATGTGATTAATTGTTGACTGTGGAATGAGGGCTTCAGAGTTACAACTGCCTTGCCCTTGCTATGCTAATGTACATTTGCTAGTTACTGAGGAGCTCTCGACTTTGACACAGACAGTAATCATTTTGCCTACGAGACAGCTTGACTTCATAGGTACAGTACATCTCAGTTCCATGGTACAGGTTTACTACAGTAGTTACTCCGACACACGTGCGTGAGGGGTGACATCAGAGCATGAGCCTACGTGCATGCAGCAGCGTGTCACTAGTTGTTGCCATGTGGTGGCTACTGAACATGTCACATTCACTGGGGTCATGTTGTTGGGGGATGCATTTGTTGTCCATGCAAAAGTCCTGGCACGGAAGTACAGACAAAGGTGAGGTGACAGTTCTCACGTGATTCAGCTGACAGATTAGTGTGCACTGACCGGTGCATATGTTCATGTGCGCAGGATACATATTATAGCATAGTTGTTCATGCAGTATTGTCCATGTGGTTACTGTACACAAGTCCCATACCTCTGCCTCCCCTGTTCATGCAGAGATATTGGATGTGGTGAGGAACAGAGAGAATGTCCCGAAAATGTCAGATGTCATGGCAGTGGAGTTGATAGTGTGGTGTTTGTTGCAGGTTGTATGGTATAGTTGTTGTACAGGTAACTGCCCAGTCCATGCGAAAGCCAAGCATAGGTACGGTGTTGAACATCATTGTTCAATTGGGGTATTGCGTCGGGGCCCGACGAATTGACAAGTTGTCAGGTATGCGATACCTTCCAGCAGGGCTTCCATGGCATTGGTGTTATACACGGATGCCATCCAATGAAGCGGATGGTGGCTGTCAATGTGTTCATCGTAAGTTGTCCCTTGTAGGAGCCTGATGGGACATGTTGGATGACATTCGATGAAACTGTGATCCAGAATCCGTTGTGTGGAGGCACACATGTCCCATTGCAGTGTGTGTCCGATTGCAGCCACATACGCCATGCCCCCATAGACTGAACAGATCCTGTCGTGTGCGTCCAGGGGGCGAACAGTTGTGCCAGGTCCGCCTTTGGACATGCCGGGTTGGAGAGACATAAATCCACAGGACAGTGGAAGGGACACCTCCGACAGTAGAAGACGGGGATGACGCAGCTGAACATTGCGATGCGGTAAGTTACTCGGTAACTTACGTTCAGCATGGCCAGGTTTTCACAGCCCACTATCTGTAGCAGGCTGTCCATGTAGAGCTGCATCTGTCCGGCGTAGTTGGGTAGGTGTGGTGCGACTGCCATTTTGCTACAGGGCGATGTGATGGCGTGCTCCAGCCGGCTGTGCAGTCAGCAGAGTGCACCCTCCGACGATGCTGGGAAATCTGGAATAGTCGTACGGAGGCAGGGTTTGGGTTATAGTAGCTCGTGCGGAGGACACAGGTCCTCATCCCACATGCTTCTATGAATGGTCAAGGTCAGTGGTGTCTGACTCCTTCCAGATTACTTGCATGTGAACCACATGGAGGAGTGGTCTTATTTCTTTTTTGTGGTCAGAAATTTCTTTCATGTTGTGCGCTATCTGCACATTGGACGGTTTCCTCGGCATGCCTCTGTTTGGCTTGTTGTTGGGACAATGGCTGTATTCTCCGGCTTATTTTGTCGAAATGTGGTTTCAGAGTGGGAATGGAAGGCCATTCAGTGCTATCTGCTTTCCCGTGTGTGGGCGGCACGCTGCGTTTCCGCTATACGTTGGGCCTTGTGTGTGTGTGTTGTAATTGGTAACACCTGTTGTCAGGCACCCGGGTTTTTTCATGTTACGTATTGCATGTATTGCTATTGGGTGCAGGATGGTATTAGTATTTTTGTATGGTACTGGCGTGCCTTTTGCGGACGAGGTACATATTCTGCGGCGTGATGTCGCAGCCGCTGTGTGCTTCGCCATGTTATGCACACAAGGGTGTGTCCTATTTTGGCGTGACGTCACTGCCCTGTTGGGTACACTTGTGTGGCGTCATGTTGGCACCTGTGAGTTGCCGGTTGGGGACATGACTGATGCAGGAATGCCACGTGACATGTGCGTTCAGGGTGGGGCTGGTGTGTGGTGTGTGTAGTTGTGTGCCTGTGTTATTTGTGTGCGGCCCATGCATGGCGCTGTAGTTGGCCTCTGCATTGTGCGCATGTGTAGCTGCGTCATCGCCGCTGCGCTGCGTTGCCGTGACGGGGACATCAGTTCCTGGTCCCGGGTAGTGTGTGCCCGGTTGTTGCGAGTTGTTTCATTTTGCCTGGTGTGACATTTGTGGGTGCAGTGGTGGATGTGTCCTGTCCACACAGGGGTGTCTGGGGGAGCCATGTACAGTTTTTCCGCCCTTGCACTGTGTGCGGTGTTTGCGTGCCCTTGTTGTGTGTCTGCCTACCTGCGCGGCTGCGCGCGTTGACTCCTAGGTGCTGCATCAGGTACAGCATGGGGATGGCCTGGAGTGCAGGATTCATGTCGGGGTGGGCTGCCTTTTTGGTGTCCGTACTCGTGCGGTCGAGTTTCCGCCGGTGTCTCTTAGCCGGGGGAGCTGTTTGTTTGCGGCATCTTTATTTATAATCCGGGCGGTACGTGATTTCGTCGGACGGTGTGCCTCCATTGGCTGGCGCCGCTACGCTACGCTGATGGCGGGCAGCGTCGCGGGCTTACGGGCGGTGTTTGGCTGCTTTTGCACATCCTAATTGGGCGGGCGCGTGGGCCGCGGCGGGCGGACGGTAATTGGTGGGTTTTGCCTCCGACAGCACGGCGGTAGTGCTTCCGCCCGACATCCTAATGGGCCCCAAAGTGTTAGTTATATGATGTTCAATTATGTTATGTTGTATTTTATGTTGTAATTAATGTGTGTGGGTTTGTGTATGTTATTGTGGGAGGGTGTTTTTTTTGTAGGTTTCCCGTTTCGTTAACCCCTTCGCTGCTAGGCCTCCTCCCCACCCATGTGCTAAGCCTTTTTTTTTGCTATTTGGGGTAGTTTGTGCTTAGGCCCCTGAAACTTTATGACCACATAAGGTATCCACGCCAAATTTGCGTCCTTTTCTTCCAACATCATGGGGATTCTAAAGGTACCCAGAGTTTGTGGATTCCCCTGGAGGGGACCCAGAAATTAGCCAAAATACAGCTAAATTTTGGGGGTTTTCGGAAAAATTGGAAAAAAGTGCTGCAAATGAAAGTGTCTGGTTTTTTCCCCTACAAATGGTATCAACAAAGGGTTTGTGGGGCTGAAATCACCATTTTCCCAGCTTTCAGGGACTGACAGACTTTTGTCAGAAAACCAACATTTTTACACAGTTTTGGCATTTTACTGGGACATTGCCTATTTTTGCTATTTTTTGTGCTTTCAACCTTCTTCCAGTTAATGGTAGAAATGGGTATGAAAGCTATAATGGATCCTGGAAAGCTATACATTTTCAAAAAGTAGACAAAATTCTGAATTCAGCAAGGGGTCATTTGTGTAGATCCTTCAAGGTTTCTTTATAGAAACTAAGGGGGTCATTACGATGGCGGTCGGAAAACCTCCCCGACCGCCATGGTAGCGGGAAAAGACCGCCCGCATGGACCGCGGCATCACCGCCGGTCGAATTAGGATGACCCGCGCTCGAAATCCGACCGCGGCGGTCGGATCGCGGGCCTTAACATTGCGGCGGTTGCTGCTACCCGCAGCACCGCCGCAATGTCCAAATGGGCATGTCCAGCATTTCCCTGCACTACGTGGCAGGCACTGCACAGTGCCTGCCACCTGGTACAGGGGAATGTTGGGGGGGCCATGGGTACCCCCCCAGTGCACCCCCAACCCCCCCAAACATCGGGGGCCCGCCACGGGCCCCCGGAAGACAATCTCTGCATGCCTTTCCATGGCGGTCTAACCGCTGTGGAAAGGCTGGCTACCGCCGGCATCATAATCGTGCTGATGGAGCCTGCTCTGCACCGCCACCATTATCCCGGTCCTTTTCCACCCGCCAGGCAGGAGTGCGGATGGCGACCGGCGGAAAAGCGGCGGTCGGAATTTCCCACCGCCGCGGTCGCCACCGCCATCCTAATCAGACCGGCGTTTTTCTGGATTGCGGTGCGGGTGGATCTCCACCGCCGGTCCGGTGGGCACCGCCGCCGGCCGGGCAGTCGACATCCGACCGCCATCGTAATAGGCCCCTAACAGTTGAAAATAGGAAAAATTGAAAATGAGTTAAAAAACAGCCATTTGTGCCAACGTTTTCACCTGTAACCTCTTCTAATTATGACAGATGTTTGAAAACAATATACTGTTACATCCGCTGGACCTTTCTGGTTGTGGGGATATATAGGACTTGTAGGTTCACCAAGAACCCGACGAACCCAGAGCCAATAGCTGAGCAGTGTCTTGCAATGGTTTTTTATTATGTACCGGGTATATAGCAATTAATTTGGGAAAATATATACAGTGAAAAATCGGGATGAAAGACACCTATGTATTTCTGAAATTGGAACAAAATATAGAGTTTAGAAACAGTAGCTATTTGCACATTTCTGAAGTTGTGAGTACCCATACTAGCATGAGAATTATAGGACATTTTTCAAAGTGACTTCTTTTTACACATTGTCTTTCATTTGGAAGGCAGAAATGCATCGAAAGTCAATAGGTAATAACAGTTGCTCTACAATTCTGTGTTACCCTAAGTCTCCCGATAAAAATGGTACCTCACTTGTGTGGGTAGGCCTAGTGCCCGCGACAGGAAATGGCTCAAAACGCAACGTGGACACACTTCATTTTTACAGTGAAAACTGACCCTTTTTTTGCAAAGTGCTTAGCTGTAGATTTTTAACCCTAGCTGTGCTGGCGCCTAGGGAAACCTAGCAACCCTATACATTTTTGAAAGGTAGACACCCAGGGAAATCCAGGATGGGGTGACTTGTCTGGCTCTCACCAGGTTCTGTTTAAGGGTGTGTGAATTCCGCTCCGCTCGCGGAATTTGTGAAATTTCGGCAATTCCGCTCGCGGAATTGCTGAAAATTACGCGATCCGCGGCGTGGCGGAATTTGTGAGCATGGTGAGTAGAGGTATTGCACAAAACGGTGGCATCTTCTTGGATAAAATATGCAGGGCAGGATTCATTCTGGCACGAGGCTCCTGTCACAAAAATTAAACCTCAACAGGAAGCACTTACAGATGTAAATAAAGCAGGTGCCCGAGTCGAAGCTCAAATTCTGTAATGCATTAATCAGCCCAAAAATTCGTGAGCGAGGTTGTGGCTAAGCAGATGTGCCTTCTCTCCATTTCCACCCTGAAAAGATAGCTGTGATCCTTGATGGAGGTCTTTGCATCCTTGATTTTCTCGAGCGCAATCCTCGTGTAGAATTTGTGAGCGTCTCGATTATCAGAGCGAGCCTCTTCTTGGAATTCTTTAATCGAGGCCGAGATTGAGAATAAGGAGGGTTCTATCATGGGTTCTGTTGTTGTTATAGATTTGGCGTTTTCCCTGATAGACACCTGCTCAGCTTCATCCCGTGGGGGAAAGGACATTTGCGAGTCTGAATAGTCCCATTTAAGTTGGCTGCGTTTCTTAGGAGGGTTTCTATTTTTCTTCTGGTGTTGTACCGTCCCCGTGTCTTTAGAGAGATCAATGCTAATGTCTTCACTAGAGCTAGTTTGATCTCCATCAGAGGTTGACAAAGAGCCGTCTGAGACAGAATAGAAATGTTCCCCGCTGATCTCTGGGGTCCAGGGGGCTCTGAGGCCAGGATTGGGTTCTACTCTGAAGATGTAATCCGTAATACCTGTTGCTAGGTATTTTGACCCGGTCGCGCTGTCCGCCAACGGCTTGGTGATGCTTAAGTGTAGAGCGGTTGAAGAGGCAGAGTCCGGGAGAGACATTAAGCCTGAGTCTAGTGTAAGTCTGGCAGTCTCTTCAGTTAGGGGAGTAGTAATGAACAGGTTACTAGATGAGTTTGCTGAACCACTAGTCCCTCTGTACCACTTTGATCTACTGGTTGCTCACTAAGTGGCTGAGATTCATCCTTTTGTACAAGTATGTCACTTTCTTGGGACCCACCCGGTTTTAGGCCAGGGTTCAGACTCTCCTGGGCCTCTCCGGGTAGATGATCTAGTTCGGGCGCAACCGGAGGGGTAGAGCTTGGAGCACCATCCAGAGCAGTATCAAGATTATAAGGCAGTGTCTTGGGACCAGTGAGCATTTCTACAATCGTAGGTTGAAAGCCTTCCTTAGCTCCCCCTGCGCCCCCGCCACCACCGATTTTCCCTGTGGCCCGTTTAAGACAATTAGCCTCGCGTTTACCTCTGAGTGAGTAGTCCGGTATAGCTGCTTCCCGCTAAGGGGGCAGCTAAAAAGCTACAAGGGGGCCTACGAAAATTAAATAAGATATGCACTGACATCAGCGACCGGGTCAGCATGGTTGAAGGCCGCGCCTAGATATGGAGGTAACCACTTTAAAGAGTCAGGGGTCTGCTCATGAGGCATGCCTGGTAGATGTCAGGATGAAAATGGAGGAGCAAGAATATCGACAGCGCAGGAACAATCTCCGACTGCTAGGCATCCCGGAAGGAGCCGAAGGAGACGACCCAAGGCGCTATATTGTAAAACTGCTACGTGAAACCTTCCCGACTCAAACGAACTGGGACTATGAAATCCAGCGAGCGCACCGCTTCCCCTTCAATCTAAAATCGAGTCGAAGTGGCAGCAGCTCTTCTGGTGGAAAGCCCAGGGCTTTTTTTGTGTTCTTTGGGAACTTCATCCTCAGACAGTTTGTGTATGATCAGGCCCGTCCGAACTCACCGAAGGGGGCTAATGGTGTGATGTTTTTTGCCAAACCGGACTTCTGCCACACAACGGTAGAGCGCAGATGGCATCTGCGCCAACTAATCACCCCATTTCAACAGTTAGGCGCTCAAGTGTTTTTAATGAATCCTGCCAGACTGAAAGTTATTCTGAATGGGTCCACACGGATCTTCATGTCCGAGGTCAAGGCAGGGGAATATCTAGGGGAGATTAAGGCAAAAAAGGGTAGCAAGCAAAGGCTAGAGGGAAAATTTACCAGCAGAAGTGTAATTTGATAAGCTAGGAAAGTAATCCCCGGTCAACGGAACATCTTTCCCTTGCTATACTTAAGTGAGGGGGAAGTTACCCATAAGATATATATTGTGGGGTATTCTGATTTTTTCAACTTGGGTGGTCCGCCCCTTTGGGCTCAAACATTTTATAGTATTATAGTCCAAGGCCGATTATGTCACCTGTTAAAATCAAGGCGCGGCCTAGCGGTGAGGCATCCTAACTGACAACCATCATTCAGGGTTTCCCTGATTGCTCTATGTACGGGGGTGGGAGGGAAGGGTGGGAAGGGGGGGACACGATTTGGTGGTGATGGGGTTCACGATTCTGGAAAGTTTGATACTGGTTGGTGAAACCAAAATACAGAAAAAGAAGGGTAAAAAACAAAAGAAAAGAAAATAGGAAAGGTAAAAATGCACAAACAAGTAAAGCTCAGGATATTGTGGGATACATAAAATGCATGATGATTCAAGATGTATACCTAGGAGAAAAGCAAAAATGGTAAACAATATAAACAATCAATGTTCCTTAAAAATTGTGTCCGTTAACATTTGTGGTTTAAATGATGCCTTGAAAAGGCAGAAAGTAGCTCAGGGTCTACGTTGTTTAGGAGCTGAAGTAATTACCCTACAAGAAACACATGTGGAGGGATCCCAGAAGCACCTACTAAACTCACTGGGGTTTAGGGTCATTGGAGGAACCTCTCAGGGGGCAAAGACAAGAGCGGTTGGAGTTTTGGTTCAAAATAGACACTCATTGACTTCTAGCAGGGTGAAATCTGATCCTCTTGGCAGGTGGGTTATCGCAGAATGCCATCTCCCCTCTAATTCGGTCTTTACATTATGCTCTATTTATGGGAGCAATACTGATGACCCCGTGGTCATTAATTGGATCTCGGGAGAACTCGCCCACTGGCCTCTACCACTGGTAATTTCTGGGGATCTAAACATCAATCTACCCAGCAACTAGAAAGCAACTGATCACTGGCCCTATACGGGTAGGAAACCTAAAGTCTATCAGGCCCTACTTAATTTAATACAAACTCATGGGCTCAGCAATGTCTGGGCCACTTTAAAATCAACTCATCCGGGGTACACTTATTTTTCTGCTCCACACCTCTCCCTTGCTAGACTGGATTATTTTCTTGTCTCCTCATCACTACTCCAAAGCTGTTCTATTGAGATCGCCCCACGTTTTATGTCGGATCACAATCCTCTCATCTTAACCATTAGTGGGCTTGGGTTTAGGGGGGAAACCTCGAGCTGGAGCTTCGAAAAAGCCTTATTGTATGATGACGGGTACCGACTACATATGCAGGGGTGTATTAAAGAGTTTTTGGAAATTAATATAGCATCAGCAGCAGTGAGAACCGTATGGGACGCAATGAAGGCAGGCATCCGAGGGGAGACCTTGCGGTATTCTATAAGGAAGAACAAAAAAGCCAAAGTACAGCTAGCGAGGGCACAAGACAAGATGAAAAAGGCAGAGGAAAAATTAACCTTAGCAGTCAAATCGGGTGTCGAAATCGAAAATGGCCAGTTAGAAGTGATAGCCAGTAAGGCAGAAATAGGGTCCATATTTGCTGAGAAAACTGCTATGAAATGGGCTTCTGCCAGGGAAAAAATATATGAATGTGGCGATAACATTGGCCATCAACTTGCTCTCAGAATTAGACAACAGGTGTCTGCTAGCGAAATTATGTCAATTCAACTCAGCTCTGGCAAGATCACAAAGGATGCAATCAAGATCCGTAAGGCATTCTGCGAGTTTTACCAGAATCTTTATTCTGAAGACAACACAGGGCCCTCAAAACTGAGAGAGGATGACTGCTTGGAATATCTGGACCAGATCACCCTGGCGGCACTTAGTGCTGAAGATCATGACCAACTTGAGGAATCTCCCGGTTGGGATGAGATAGCTAAAGCCCTGGCATGCCTCCCGGATGGGAAAGCGGCCGGTGCAGATCACATACCGGCTGAGTTTTATAAAATATTTGCCCCTCAGATAAACACCCTCTTCACTTTATTGGTAGCTTCTATTTTTAACGGTACACCCCCTCCGGACTCTTGGTCTAATACCAAGATAGTAATATTCCCAAAAAAAGATAAATCTCCTCTAGAAATGGGATCGTACCGACCAATAACTCTAATTAACTGTGATTCTAAGGTATATGCAAAAATATTTGCAACAAGACTATCTTTAAGAATAGAGTCTCTGGTATCACAGTGGCAACACTGGTTCATCCCTAAAAAGAGCACGACGGAGCATATCCGCAGAGCTATCACCCTGCTGGACGCAGCTCAAGTAGCTGGAGACCCAATTTTATTAATTCTACTCGACGCTGAGAAAGCGTTTGATCGGGTCTCCTGGTCATTTCTCTGGGTCGTCATGAGGAAAATGCGCTTTGGGCCTAAGGCAATACAAGCCATACAAGCTCTTTATAGTAATCCCACAGCTAGTATATCAATTAATGGGATCATGACGGAGCAGATCAAAATCTCACGGGGGACCCGCCAAGGTTGTCCGTGTTCACCTCTGCTCTTCGCTCTCTATATAGATCCTCTCATAAAGGCTATAGAAAATAATCAATCTATTCGAGCGGTGAGCAGATTTGGGCTAGATACTAAAATCATGGCTTATGCCGACGACCTGGCGGTAGTGACCCCTGACCCTCTGAACGCCATTAATGCTCTAGAACAAGAGGCCAAAAAATTTGGGAAAATCTCAGGCTATGCCCTCAATCAAGGCAAAACCCAGATTATTATTAACAACCAAATTGACTGGGTAGATGGTCGGGTGGTACAGTCCGCGAAATATCTGGGGGTCACCTTAACTGCCAACATTGATTTGATAGTAGAGAGAAATCTGACCCCGCTAGCTACAGAAACCAAACGGGCACTTAAACAGTTAGATAACTTACATCTTACCATAGTGGGGAGATGTAACGTTATTAAAATGGCCTATTTTCCTAAAATATTATACTTTTTTTAGGGCCATCCCTTTGGAGATGGGTAAAACAATGATACAGAGATTCAATCAAATCTTTTCCCAATTTATCTGGGCATACTCTCGACCAAGGCGAGCTTTCAAACTGCTTTCTCTTCCTCGGGAGAGGGGCGGTTGGGCGCTACCGAATCTAAGATTCTATTATTGGGCTTCGGTCATGCAATATAGCACAGAGCTGCTTCAAGAACATTCACATATTCCAAATATAGGCCTACCGTCACCTTATCAATTGCTTTTAGGGGAAGAGACCCGTGGTTGTCTCTGGAGGCAGCTTTCCTTCGGATACTACAAACGGGTAAGATTTAAGACCTTAATGAACGCCTGCAAAGTTTTCTCCAATATCCGTAAAACTCTAGGGCTGGGTAATTTGAATTATTATTCCCCTCTGAATAATAACCCTAATTTACCAGCAATGTTTGGGGCTTCTTACCTACATGAATGGCATCGAGCAGGAATATTAAAAATGGGAGACCTGATAACCACCGATGGCATCAAATCCTTCCGTGCACTTAAAACTGAATTTCATCTCGGGGAACAGGAGTTTTTTAAACATATGGCTATAAGAGACTTTCTGACCCGCAAGACCGGGGGGATTGCTGGTTTCTCTAGTGTAGACCTTATTGACAAATTAAAAAACTCTACCCTACCTAGGATTGGATACATATATGCTATATTAGTCAGTTTAATGCCTGACGATATGCTTGTCACTGCTAACAAATGGCTAGTGAAATTGAATATCTCTTTTAACGTATTCAATCAGGCCGTGCAATCCGCCAGGAGTGATTTACTATCAGCCAAATTACAGGCACAATTTTTTAAAATATATCACACCTGGCAGAGTTGCTAAATGGGGAACAGGGGCAGGAACGCTTTGCCCCAGATGCGCAGAGTTCAGTGTAGACTCGATACACATGTTTGCTACTTGTCCCCAACTTACACCTCTACTGGGTCAGGTACAAGACTTTTTTATTAAAGTTCTTTCTCGGGAATTTCAGATAACCCCCACGATTGTTTTATTAGGCGTGCAAGACAAAATCAGTAGAAAGAAGGGAGGTGCACTTATTTTTGTGGCTATGACCATATTACGTCTCTGCATAGCCTCATCTTGGAAGGACCCCAATCCTCCATTATTTTCTCATTGGCTAGCCCGATTGATTTCTACTTGTCATATGGAAAAGGCTATATTCTCCAGAATGGGCAGCCGGGGAAAAAAGAAGGGTCTTGTCATCTGGCAACCCTTATCTGCTTGGCTTAGATAGATGGATTCAACAGTGGCTTTAGACATATAAGTAATAATTCATGTTTCCCATTCTAGGCAGGATTTATTTACCCCTTGAATCTAGAAATAAAGGCGACACCCAAGTCCAGGAAAGTCTTAGCTGGGGGAATCTCAGGGTACGCACAATCGAGACATCTTTTTATTCACCTTGTTTTTCCCGTAACAAGATTTAAATGTACAAACTATAATGCACTGTCATATCTACTTTTATCCTTTCTTTTTCTCTTCCCTTTATCCACTGTTTTATCTATTCTCGAAGCATTAGACATTGAATACCTGTATTAAGTCAATCATTACCACGTGCCTATTCTGATGTTTTTAGCGTCGGGTGGGGGGGGTAGAGGGAGGGCAGGGCGGAGGCACTTGTTCGAAATGGCTCTTTTGTATTCGACTTTTGTACTTTCAAAAAATAAACAAAACAAAAAAACAAAAAAAAGAATTTGTGAGCGTGGTTAAGCAGACGTGCCTTCTTCCCATTTCCAGCCTGAAAAGTTAGCTGTAATCCTTGATGGAGGTCTTTGCATCCTTGATTTTCTCGAGCGCAATCCTCGTGTAGAATTCGTGAGCGTGGTTAAGCAGACGTGCCTTCTTCCCATTTCCAGCCTGAAAAGTTAGCTGTAATCCTTGATGGAGGTCTTTGCATCCTTGATTTTCTCGAGTGCAATTCTCGTGTAGTTCCTGTGACCAGGAGGTTCCTTCTCCTTGTCTGCCGCTGTGATCCTGCTCTGACCCTTTATAAACAAGAGGCATGTGAACTGGACTAGAAGCCCCCCCATTTGGCCCCGCCCCACATACACTAGCGGTATGCAACGTCTTCCCGCACTTTCCCCACTATGATGGACAGCTTACTGAAAGGACCCCTGCGCCTTTCCGGCGCGGTGGCAAAGTTACAGCTGTAGTGTAACGGGCGGAACAAGCAATTCCGCAAGCCCGCGGAATTCCGCGTGCTCGCGGAGATTTTTTGCCATTTCGCGGAACTTTGCGTAGCGCGACTACGCAAATTCCGCCCACCCCTAGTTCTGTTACCCAGAATCCCTTGCAAACCTCAAACTTTGTCAAATAAAAAACACATTTTCCTCACATTTCTGTGGTGGAAAGTTCTGGACTCTGCGTGGATCCACAAAGTTCCACCCACCCCGCATTCCTCAAAGTCTTCCGAGAAAAATAATACCTCCCTTGTGTGGGTAGGCCTAGTGCCTGCGACAGGAAACGGCCCAAAACCCAACGTGGACACACCACATTTTCACATTGAAAACTGACCCTTTTTTTGCAAAGTGCCTAGCTGTAGATTTTGAACCCTAGCTCTGCTGGCACCGAGGGAAACCTAGCAAACCTATACATTTTTAAAAACTAGACACCCAGGGGAATCCAGGATGGGGTGACTTCTCTGGCTCTCACCAGGTTCTGTTACCCAGAATCCCTTGCAATTCTCAAACTTTGTTAAAAAAAACACATTTTACTCACATTTCTGTGGTGGAAAGTTCTGGAATCTGCGTGGATCCTAAAAATTCCACGCACCCCACATTTCCCGAAGTCTTCCGAGAAAAATGGTACCTCATTTGTGTGGGTAGGCCTGGTGCCCGCGACAGGAAATGGCCCAAAACGCAATGTGGACACACCACATTTTCACAGTGAAAACTGACCCTTTTTTGCAAAGTGCCTAGCTGTAGATTTTGAACCCTAGCTCTGCCGGCACCTAGGGAAACCTAGCAAACCTATACATTTTTGAAAACTAGACACCAAGGGGAATCCAGGATGGGGTGACTTGTTTGGCTCTCACCAGGTTCTGTTACCCAGAATCCCTTGCAAACCTCAAACTTTGTAAAAACAAAACACATTTTCCTCACATTTCTGTGGTGGAAAGTTCTGGAATCTGCGTGGATCCACAAAATTCCACTGTCATATCTACTTTTATCCTTTCTTTTTCTCTTCCCTTTTTCCACTGTTTTATCTATTCTCGAAGCATTAGACATTGAATACCTGTATTAAGTCACTCATTACCACGTGCCTATTCTGATGTTTTTAGCGTCGGGGTGGGGGGGTGGAGGGAGGGCAGGGCGGAGGCACTTGTTCGAAATGGCTCTTTTGTATTCAACTTTTGTACTTTCAAAAAAAAAAAAAAAAAGAATTTGTGAGCGTGGTTAAGCAGATGTACCTTCTTCCCATTTCCAGCCTGAAAAGTTAGCTGTAATCCTTGATGGAGGTCTTTGCATCCTTGATTTTCTCGAGCGCAATCCTCGTGTAGAATTCGTGAGCGTGGTTAAGCAGACGTGCCTTCTTCCCATTTCCAGCCTGAAAAGTTAGCTGTAATCCTTGATGGAGGTCTTTGCATCCTTGATTTTCTCGAGCGCAATCCTCGTGTAGTTCCTGTGACCAGGAGGTTCCTTCTCCTTGTCTGCCGCTGTGATCCTGCTCTGACCCTTTATAAACAAGAGGCATGTGAACTGGACTTGAAGCCCCCCCGTTTGGCCCCACCCCACATACACTAGCGGTATGCAACGTCTTCCCACACTTTCCCCACTATGATGGACAGCTTACTGAAAGGACCCCTGCGCCTTTCCGGCGCGGTGGCAAAGTTACAGCTGTAGTGTAACGGGCGGAACAAGCAATTCCGCAAGGTCGCGGAATTCCGCGTGCTCGCGGAGATTTTTTGCCGTTTTGCAGAACTTTGCGTAGCGCGACGACGCAAATTCCGCCCACCCCTAGTTCTGTTACCCAGAATCCCTTGCAAACCTCAAACTTTGTCGAAAAAACACATTTTCCTCACATTTCTGTGGTGGAAAGTTCTGGAATCTACGTGGATCCACAAAATTCCCCCACCCCACATTCCCCAAAGTCTTCCGAGAAAAATGGTACCTCACTTGTGTGGGTACGCCTAGTGCCCGCGCCAGGAAACGGCCCAAAACCCAACGTGGACACACCACATTTTCACAGTGAAAACTGACCCTAAGTGCTTAGCTGTAGATTTTGAACCCTAGCTCTGCCGGCACCTAGGGAAACCTATCAAACCTATACATTTTTGAAAACTAGACACCCAGGGGAATCCAGGATGGGGTGACTTGTCTTGCTCTAACCAGGTTCTGTTACCCAGAATCCCTTGCAAACCTCAAACTTTGTCAAATAAAAAACACATTTTCCTCACATTTCTGTGGTGGAAAGTTCTGGACTCTGCGTGGATCCACAAAGTTCCACCCACCCCGAATTCCTCAAAGTCTACCGAGAAAAATGGTACCTCACTTGTGTGGATAGGCCTGGTGCCCGCGACAGGAAATGGCCCAAAACGCAACGTGGACACACCACATTTTCACAGTGAAAACTGACCCTTTGTTTGCAAAGTGCCTAGCTGTAGATTTTGAACCATAGCTCTGCCGGCACCTAGGGAAACCTATCAAACCTATACATTTTTGAAAACTAGACACCCAGGGGAATCCAGGATGGGGTGACTTGTCTTGCTCTAACCAGGTTCTGTTACCCAGAATCCCTTGCAATTCTCAAACTTTATTAAAAAAAACACATTTTACTCACATTTCTGTGGTGGAAAGTTCTGGAATCTGCGTGGATCCAACAAATTCCACTCACCCCACATTCCCCAAAGTCTTCCGAGAAAAATGGTACCTCACTTGTGTGGGTAGGCCTGGTGCCCGCGACAGGAAATGGCCCAAAACGCAACGTGGACACACCACATTTTCACAGTGAAAACTGACCCTTTGTTTGCAAAGTGCCTAGCTGTAGATTTTGAACCCTAGCTCTGCCGGCACCTAGGGAAACCTATCAAACCTATACATTTTTGAAAACTAGACACCCAGGGGAATCCAGGATGGGGTGACTTGTCTTGCTCTAACCAGGTTCTGTTACCCAGAATCCCTTGCAAACCTCAAACTTTGTCAAATAAAAACACATTTTCCTCACATTTCTGTGGTGGAAAGTTCTGGACTCTGCGTGGATCCACAAAGTTCCACCCACCCCGAATTCCTCAAAGTCTACCGAGAAAAATGGTACCTCACTTGTGTGGGTAGGCCTAGTGCCCGCGACAGGAAACGGCCCAAAATGCAACGTGGACACACCACATTTTCACAGTGAAAACTGACCCTTTTTTTGCAAAGTGCTTAGCTGTAGATTTTGAACCCTAGCTCTGCCGGCACCTAGGGAAACCTAGCAAACCTATACATTTTTAAAAGCTAGACACCCAGGGGAATCCAGGATGGGGTGACTTGTCTGGCTCTCACCAGGTTCTGTTACCCAGAATCCCTTGCAATTCTCAAACTTTATTAAAAAAAACACATTTTACTCACATTTCTGTGGTGGAAAGTTCTGGAATCTGCGTGGATCCAACAAATTCCACTCACCCCACATTCCCCAAAGTCTTCCGAGAAAAATGGTACCTCACTTGTGTGGGTAGGCCTGGTGCCCACGACAGGAAATGGCCCAAAACGCAACGTGGACACACCACATTTTCACAGTGAAAACTGACCCTTTGTTTGCAAAGTGCCTAGCTGTAGATTTTGAACCCTAGCTCTGCCGGCACCTAGGGAAACCTATCAAACCTATACATTTTTGAAAACTAGACACCCAGGGGAATCCAGGATGGGGTGACTTGTCTTGCTCTAACCAGGTTCTGTTACCCAGAATCCCTTGCAAACCTCAAACTTTGTCAAATAAAAAACACATTTTCCTCACATTTCTGTGGTGGAAAGTTCTGGACTCTGCGTGGATCCACAAAGTTCCACCCACCCCGAATTCCTCAAAGTCTACCGAGAAAAATGGTACCTCACTTGTGTGGGTAGGCCTAGTGCCCGCGACAGGAAACGGCCCAAAACGCAACGTGGACACACCACATTTTCACAGTGAAAACTGACCCTTTTTTTGCAAAGTCCTTAGCTGTAGATTTTGAACCCTAGCTCTGCCGGCACCTAGGGAAACCTAGCAAACCTATATATTTTTGAAAACTAGGCACCCAGTGGAATCCAGGATGGGGTGATCTGTCTGGCTATAACCAGGTTCTGTTACCCAGAAACCCTTGCAAATCTAAAACTTTGTCAAATAAAAAACACATTTCCTCACATTTCTGTGGTGGAAAGTTCTGGAATCTGCATGTATCCACAAAATTCCACCCACCCCACATTCCTCAAAGTCTACCGAGAAACATGGTACCTCACTTGTGTGGGTAGGCCTAGTGCCTGCGACAGGAAACGGCCCAAAACCCAATGTGGACACACCACATTTTCACAGTGAAAACTGACCCTTTTTTTGCAATGTGCCTAGCTGTAGATTTTGAACCCTAGCTCTGCTGGCACCTAGGGAAACCTAGAAAACCTATAAATTTTTAAAAAGTAGACACCCAGGGGAATCCAGGATGGGGTGACTTGTCTGGCTCTCACCAGGTTCTGTTACCCAGAATCCCTTGCAATTCTCAAACTTTGTAAAAAAAAAAACATTTTACTCACATTTCTGTGGTGGAAAGTTCTGGAATCTGCGTGGATCCAACAAATCCCACCCACCCCACATTCCCCAAAGTCTTTCGAGAAAAATGGTACCTCACTTGTGTGGGTAGGCCTGGTGCCCGCGACAGGAAATGGCCCAAATCGCAACGTGGACACACCACATTTTCACAGTGGAAACTGATCCTTTTTTTGCAAAGTGCCTAGCTGTAGATTTTGAACCCTAGCTCTGCCGGCACCTAGGGAAACCTAGCAAACCTATACATTTTTGAAAACTACACACCCAGGGGAATCCAGGATGCGGTGACTTGTCTGGCTCTAACCAGGGTCTGTTACCCAGAATCCCTTGCAAACCTCAAACTTTGTCAAATAAAAAACACATTTCCCTCACATTTCTGTGGTGGAAAGTTCTGGACTCTGCGTGGATCCACAAAGTTCCACCCACCCTGCATTTCCCAAAGTCTTCCGAGGAAAATGGTACCTCACTTGTGTGGGTAGGCCTAGTGCCCGCGACAGGAAACGGCCCAAAACACAACGTGGACACACCACATTTTCACAGTGAAAACGGACCCTTTTTTTGCAATGTGCCTAGCTGTAGATTTCGAACCCTAGCTCTGCCGGCACCCAGGGAAACCTAGCAAACCTATACATTTTTGAAAACTAGGCTTCCAGGGGAATCCAGGGTGGGGTGACTTGTCTGGCTCTCACCAGTGTCTGTTACCCAGAATCCCCTGCAAACCTCAAATTTGTCCCAAAAAACCACATTTTCCTCACATTTCTGTGGTGGAAAGTTCTGGAATCTGCGTGGATCCACAAAATTCCACCCACCCGCATTCCCCAAAGTCTTCCAAGAAAAATGGTGCCTCACTTGTGTGGGTAGGCCTAGTGCCCGTGACAGGAAACAGCCCAAAACACAACGTAGACACACCACAGTTTCACAGTGAAAACTGACCCTTTTTTTGCAAAGTGCCTAGCTGTAGATTTTGAACCCTAGCTCTGCCGGCACCTAGGGAAACCTAGCAAACCTATACATTTTTGAAAACTATACACCCAGGGGATTCCAGGATGGGGTGACTTGTCTGGCTCACACCAGGTTCTGTTACCCAGAATCCCTTGCAAACCTCAAACTTTGTTAAAAAAACACATTTTCCTCACATTTCTGTGGTGAAAAGTTGTGGAATCTGCGTGGATCCACAAATTTCTTACCACCCAGAATTCCCCCAGGTCTCCCGATAAAAATGGTACCTCACTCACGTGGGTGGATCAAGTACCCGTGACAGGCAAGGGCCCAAAACGTATTGAGGAGACATCAAAATTACCTATCACAAAACAACCTGGTTTTGCAAGGGAGGTCACCTGGGTTTTTGGCCCCGGGCTCGGCGGCCATCTTGGGAAATGTAGGACTTGGCCTTTTTGGCTAAAGTTCCCTAAACTTTTTGCTTTCCCCCTAGACTGTTTTCCTGACATAGAATTACCAATTTAGATGCTTTGGGTACTTTGCCACTGCTGATCAGTGTCAAAGTACAAGCGTTCCCTGTGTAAAGTGTAATGGTAATTAGTTGGCCATGATTGGTATGTTTGCCTTACTAGTAAAGTCCCTAGTGATGTACACTGTGTGTGCCAGGGCAAGTACTGCAAAGGTGTGCGGAGAAGGGAACTCAGGCCTGCAGTGTAGGGCCTGCGCGCAGTTTGCTAAGTTAGCATGTTGTCCTGACAAGTGTAACCACTTGTCAGGCCTTACTTTCCCTTTTGCGTACACAGTGGGCACCCTTGTGGTAGGTCCCGGGTAGCCCCTGGGCGGGGTGCAGTGTAAGTAAAAGGCAGGACATATACTGAGGTGTGTGTTATGTCCTGACAGTGGAAAACGCTCCATTTCGTTTTTCACTGGTGAAAGGCCATTCTGCCCATAGGACAGAATGGGGGAGGCTGGGTATTGTGTTTGTTAGCCTAGTTTCCCATAAGTTTAAAATGGAGAGGTGAAGTTTAGTATGTATGAACTCACAGCGGCATAACACATCTTTCTATGAAAGTGGTTTTATCACTGTGTGTTCAGAAGCCACACTTTTAGAAAGTGGCTGAGTTTTGTGCTTTAAGCATTTCTGTGGGTCTCTGCTGAATGTGGATTGACTGCCTGGATCTGAGAGGGGAGAGGAGCTGGGGGAGGTCTTGACCCAGGGAGGGGTTGAGATGGCACCAGGCTGACCTGCAGCTGGAGAGCAGGCGAGGAAAAGCACCGGGAGGTGAAGAGGCCTGGGTTGCGGCTATAAAACAATTGACCCATCTCCTGCTGAGTGATTAAGGATCCAGACCCCCAGTATCAAAGGGAGAAAGGTAACACTGGGAGGGAGACACCCAGAACTGATTTATGCAGGGGTCAGGGACCCCTGAGCACAACGAACTTCAAAGACATTTAGGGGTATAACTAGGAGAGCTGAGACCCCTGAACGGGGGGAATGGAATAGAAATGGATTGAGACTGAAAAGGCTTTGACCCATTTCGTGGTCAAGAAGAACCTCTGCTAAGGAAGGAACAACTGAAGAGACTGCTGGGGAAGGACCAACCCTTGCTTCGTGATCTGGTGCTGGTCTGCAGTTTGCTGTTCTAACCAAGGAAGAGGCTGTTGGGACTGTGCTGTGTGCGCTGGGTCCCCCTGCTTGAAGAAGACTGTGCTATGTGCTGTGTCTTGTTACCCCCCAAGGGCCCGAGGTGAGCTGGCTCCCTGTTTGGAAACACAGGAACATAAAAGTTTCCGGAGACGTTTCAAGCGACGCGGTGGGCACGTGTTGTGGCAGCTTGAGACCCTCGGAAGGTGTGCCCTGTGATCTTGGACACATGGAGGAGAAGTGAGACTCAGACGCGCTGGGTGCGTGTTGTGATGCACAGCAGGCGTTGGTGAAGAGCGCCTGGTCAGCGTGTGCATCAGAGGTGACGTGAGACTCGGACGCGCAGGGTGCGTGTCGTGGTGCACCACAGGCGCTGGTGAAGAGCGCCTGGTCGGCAGGTGCATCGGAGGTGAAGTGAGTCTCGGACGCGCAGGGTGCGTGTCGTGGTGCACAGGAGGCGTTGGTGAGGAGCGCCTGGTCAACGTGTGCATCGGAAGTGGAGTGAGTCTTGGACGCGCATGGGTGCGTGTCGTGGTGCACCGGAGGCGCTGGTGAAGAGCGCCTGGTCGTCGAGTGCACCGGAGGAGAAGTGAGGCTCGGACACGGTGAGCGTGTCAGGGTGCGGCCGAAGGCGTTGGTGAAGAGCGCCTGGATATTGGGGCACCGGAGTTGGAGTAAGTCTCAGTGAAGCAGTGTGCGTGCTTTGGTGCAACCTGGGACTGTGGAGGTGATCGGCTGATCATCGTGTGCACCGGAAGAAAGTGAGTCTCTGCAACGTGGTGTGCGGGTTTTGGTGCCAACTGAGTCCGCAGGAAGGAGTGCCTGGTGAGCGTGCACTCGGAGTCGACGTGAAGTCCCATCTGCTTTGTGTGTGTGGCTTCGTGCCAGAGGAGACCCGTAGGGTGCTGTGGTGAAGTGCACCCAGAGTAACGTAATCTCAGGGGCGTGGGGTACATGTGCCCTGCGGCCGCCTGAGACCTTCCTAACAGTCGCGGCCTGGACCGGCAGCCCGGAGGAGCTGAGCTGCCAGGCCGTGCCGCTGACGCCCTTTGAGAAAGTTCTACACGGAAGGCCCAGTTCGCTGAAGGAGGAGAGGAGAGTGGGGTCGCGCCCCCAGGTAATGTGGATCACTGCCTGGGCGGGGCGCGGGCTCGGAGGGACACTCTCTCGGCCTCTCAGACCTTCTGGCGGCGTAAAGCCTTTGCTTCGGCTCAGAGTGGGGCCCGTACTGCATTCAGGAGCGGCAGTACTGGGGCCAGAGTGAGAAGCTGTACTTTGTGTCATCGTTGATACGTGTGGAGGGGCAACTGTATCGAAGAGGCTGACTGTCGTAATACACATTGCCAATATTGCTGCTAACGAACTGCTGGACTTTCTTAGGACGCCTGACATTATTTCTGCATAACGAAGTACACGATTGTAGCGCTACGCATTGCATTATTTCTCCCTTGCAAAATACAGGATTGTAGCGGCCCGCATTGCATTATTTCTTCATTGCAAAGTACATGATTGTAGCTACGCATTGCATTATTCCTTCATTGCAAAGTACATGATTGTAGCGGTGCGCATTGCATTATTTCTTCATTGCAAAGTACGTGATTGGGGTGTGACGCATTGCATTATTCCTTCATTGCGCAGTACATGATTGTAGCGGTACGCATTGCATTATTTCTCCCATTGCAGGTACCGGGATGTATCGTTACGCATTGTATTATTTCTCCTGTGCCCAGCACAGGATTGTATCATTACGCAACGCATTATTGTTTGTCCATTGCAACGTGTGTGATTCTAGCATTACGACCAGCATAGCGTTTTGAAAGCGGTGGTTGGGATTTGAACCTACCAACCAGCCGGAACGAATATTACCCTTTATTATATGTTGGCTTATGTATCGTGTGGTCTGATCGTATATCTTTTTACATAAGGTTTATATTCGTTTTATCAAACTCGTGTGGAGCCCATTTGTGGTGTCACCAGTGGGTTGCTGTGAGCGTGGTTGCACATACTGTACACTCGTGCCTTGGAGATAGGCCTGGCTGCTCGTGGCAAGCTACTAAAGGGGTGAGCGGGGCTATCTCAAACGGTGTACTTACTTGGCCTAACGTTGAGGGAGGAGTCCCGGGTCTCGCATTTAGTGACAGAGGTGAGGGACGGGGACTCCGGCTTCCAACATTTGGCGGCAGAGCGGTGGGATACGATCCTAACGTAATTGAAAACCACTCACAGTAATTGGTGTACATCACAAATTGATCGCAGACCACGACGCAACAACATATTGTTTTGAATTGTGGGTTCTATTGTTGAGTAACCTTTAAACCACACATCATGTCTCAGGAGGGGAGCCAGAAAGCCGGTGAGGCTGGGGCTGCAGAATTAGAGTTTAACATTGAGGCATTGTTGACCTAAAAGGTTGATCAATTGAGGAAATTCTGCAGAGCTTTGGGATGTCTCATGAAGGGTAGCGCCAAGAAGGAGGAGCTACAAGTGGCCTTGAGGGCCTGGTGGGAAGCCAAAGACGCTCAGGAGACGGGTGATGTTGAGGTGGATGAGGATGACCCAGGGAATGGATTTGGTCCACAGGATTTGCCAGTGGAGGGATCAGCCGCAGGGGCTGGTAGTAGCCATTCAGGGAGGAGTTTTTCACCAGAGGAGTTGGAGGAAAACCAAAGGGTCAGACTGCATGAGTTGGAGGTGTTAAGACTTAAAACTCACGCAGAGGAGAGCAGGAACGCTCTCGCGTTGGAAGAGAAACGGGTTCTCTTTGCTCATGAGTTAAGCATGAGGGAACTGGACATTAAGGGTAAACAAGTAGAGTCCAGTTCGAATGGTGGCAGCGCACAGCCAGTGCCAAGTGTGGATGAGTACAAGTGTGCACTGGAAGATTGGGTAGTGGTTAGCATGGTAAATGATTTGGAGGGGTTGTCCAATTTGGCCCCAGGGGAGCCTAGGCTCAGAAATTATTTTCCAGGATTGCCCCACCCCGGGTTAAGGTGTGGGCTCCTTGATTCCCGGGAGCCTGCACGAGAACCGGACCCCTGGTCATGGGTCCAGGGGCCTGAAAAGGCCCCAGAGAGGGAAGAAGGGCCGAGTGGCGCAAGGAGATCCCAGAGTGGTGAGGAGGGGTTGCTGGCTAGCCCCTTGTCTCAAAAGAGGGGGAGGAAGAGTAAGCAGCACCCCCAGGGATCAGTAGCACCACCCAGGAAACTGGGGGGGCCATAGGAGAGCCCCCGGGTGGATTCCTAGTGCCTGCTTGCCAGAGGTGTGAGGAAGGACACCCAGCATCAGGAGGGCGTGGGGAGCCTGTAGCCAGAGCTCCTGCCGTCCTGAAGTTTGTGGGTGCCATTCCTAAGTGGCAGGCCCAGAAAAATAAATGGAAAGATAGAAGAGGGTTGTGTTTCCCAGTGGGAACACCCGTGGGACAGTGTCCAGCCAGTGGGGCTGGGTCCCCTAGAAGTGACCAGGGTAAACCCACTTTTAGACTGGAGGGCAGGATGACTGAAGGAAGTATCCTGACCGATGGGCCTTCCCAGGGTACCACTCCAGGGTGGGGTTGGCATGGGTCCAGCACCCCTGGAGGGGTCCCCCTGGCCAGGAGGGATCCATGGAACAGCATTGTTGGCTCAGGGAGTAGTGATCAAGAAGACCCCCTGGGGTCAGGAAGGCGTGGAACAGGAGGGTGTCCCTGTGGTAGAGGGCCTGCGTCCTGGTTCTATCGCCTGAAGCCGGGAAGTCCATCAAGGTAATGATTGGTCTACCCTGGCTTTTGGCTGGTAGGGGGTTGTGTAGGACTTGGCCTTTTTGGCTAAAGTTCCCTAAACTTTTGCTTTCCCCTAGACCGTTTTCCTGACATAGAGTTGCCAATTTAGATGCTTTGGGTACTTTGCCACTGCTGATCAGTGTCAAAGTACAAGTGTTCCCTGTGTAAAGTGTAATGGTAATTGGTTGGCCATGATTGGTATGTTTGCCTTACTAGTAAAGTCCCTAGTGATGTGCACTGTGTGTGCGCCAGGGCTAGTAATGCAAAGGTGCGCGGAGAAGGGAACTCAGGCCTGCAGTGTAGGGCCTGCGTGCAGTTTGCTAAGTTAGCATGTTGTCCTGACAAGTGTAACCACTTGTCAGGCCTTACTTCCCTTTTGCGTACACAGTGGGCACCCCTGTGGTAGGTCCCGGGTAGCCCCTGGGCGGGGTGCAGTGTAAGTAAAAGGCAGGACATATACTGAGGTGTGTGTTATGTCCTGACAGTGGAAAACGCTCCATTTCGTTTTTCACTGGTGAAAGGCCATTCTGCCCATAGGACAGAATGGGGGAGGCTGGGTATTGTGTTTGTTAGCCTAGTTTCCCATAAGTTTAAAATGGAGAGGTGAAGTTTAGTATGTATGAACTCAAAGCGGCATAACACATCTTTCTATGAAAGTGGTTTTATCACTGTGTGTTCAGAGGCCACACTTTTAGAAAGTGGCTGAGTTTTGTGCTTTAAGCATTTTTGTGTGTTTCTGCTGAATGTGGATTGACTGTCTGGATCTGAGAGGGGAGAGGAGCCGGGGGAGGTCTTGACCCAGGGAGGGGTTGAGATGGCACCAGGCTGACCTGCAGCTGGAGAGCAGGCGAGGAAAAGCACCGGGAGGTGAAGAGGCCTGGGTTGCGGCTATAAAACAATTGACCCATCTCCTGCTGAGTGATTAAGGATCCAGACCCCCAGTATCAAAGGGAGAAAGGTGACACTGGGAGGGAGACACCCAGAACTGATTTAGGCAGGGGTCAGGGACCCCTGAGCACAACGAACTTCAAAGATGTTTAGGGGTATAACTAGGAGAGCTTAGACCCCTGAACGGGGGGAATGGAATAGAAATGGATTGAGACTGAAAAGGCTTGGACCCATTTCGTGGTCAAGAGGAACCTCTGCTAAGGAAGGAACAACTGAAGAGACTGCTGGGGAAGGACCAACCCTTGCTTCGTGATCTGGGGCTGGTCTGCAGTTTACTGTTCTAACCAAGGAAGAGGCTGTTGGGACTGTGCTGTGTGCGCTGGGTCCCCCTGCTTGAAGAAGACTGTGCTTTGTGCTGTGTCTTGTTACCCCCCAAGGGCCCGAGGTGAGCTGGCTCCCTGTTTGGAAACACAGGAACATAAAAGTTTCTGGAGAAGTTTCAAGCGGCGCGGTGGGCGCGTGTTGTGGCAGCTTGAGACCCTCGGAAGGTGTGCCCTGTGATCTTGGACACACGGAGGAGAAGTGAGACTCAGACGCGCTGGGTGCGTGTCGTGGTGCACAGGAGACGTTGGTGAAGAGCGCCTGGTCAACGTGTGCACCGAAGGTGAAGTGAGTCTCGGACGCGCTGGGTGCATGTCGTGGTGCACAGCAGGCGTTGGTGAAGAGCGCCTGGTCAGCGTGTGCATCGGAGGTGATGTGAGACTCGGACGCGCAGGGTGCGTGTCGTGGTGCACCGCAGGCGCTGGTGAAGAGCGCCTGGTCGGCGGGTGCATCGGAGGTGAAGTGAGTCTCGGACGCGCAGGGTGCGTGTCGTGGTGCACAGGAGGTGCTGGTGAAGAGCGCCTGGTCGTCGAGTGCACCGGAGGAGAAGTGAGGCTCGGACACGGTGAGCGTGTCAGGGTGCGGCCGAAGGCGTTGGTGAAGAGCGCCTGGATATCGGGGCACCGGAGTTGGAGTAAGTCTCAGTGAAGCAGTGTGCGTGCTTTGGTGCAACCTGGGACTGTGGAGGTGATCGGCTGATCATCGTGTGCACCGGAAGAAAGTGAGTCTCTGCAACGTTGTGTGCGGGTCTTGGTGCCAACTGAGACCGCAGGAAGGAGTGCCTAGTGAGCGTGCACTCGGAGTCGACGTGAAGTCCCATCTGCGTTGTGTGTCTGGCTTCGTGCCAGAGGAGACCCAGAGGGTGCTGTGGTGAAGTGCACCCGGAGTAACGTAATCTCAGGGGCGTGGGGTACGTGTGCCCTGCGGCCGCCTGAGACCTTCCTAAGAGTCGCGGCCCGGACCGGCAGCCCGGAGGAGCTGAGCTGCCAGGTCGAGCCACTGAGGCCCATTGAGAAAGTTCTACACGGAAGGCCCAGTTCGCTGAAGGAGGAGAGGAGAGTGGGGTCGCGCCCCCAGGTAACGTGGATCACTGTCTGGGCGGGGCGCGGGCTCGGAGGGACACTCTCTCGGCCTCTCAGACCTTCTGGCGGCATGAGCCTTTGCTTCGGCTCAGAGTGGGGCCCGTACTGCATTCAGGAGCGGCAGTACTGGGGTCAGAGTGAGAAGCTGTACTTTGTGTCATCGTTGATACGTGTGGAGGGGCAACTGTTATCGAAGAGGCTGACTGTCGTAATACACATTGCCAATATTGCTGCTAACGAACTGCCGGACTGTCTTAGGACGCCTGACGTTATTGCTGCATAACGAAGTACACGATTGTAGCGCTACGCATTGCATTATTTCTCCCTTGCAAAGTACAGGATTGTAGCGGCCCGCATTGCATTATTTCTTCATTGCAAAGTACATGATTGTAGCTACGCATTGCATTATTCCTTCATTGCAAAGTACATGATTGTAGCGGAGCGCATTACATTATTTCTTCATTGCAAAATACGTGTTTGGGGTGTGACGCATTGCATTATTCCTTCATTGCGCAGTACAAGATTGTAGCTTTACGCATTGCATTATTTCTCCCATTGCAGGTACCGGGGTGTATCGTTACGTATTGTATTATTTCTCCTGTGCCCAGCACAGGATTGTATCGTTACGCAACGCATTATTGTTTGTCCATTGCAACGTGTGTGATTCTAGCATTACGACCAGCATAGCATTTTGAAAGCGGTGGTTGGGATTTGAACCTACCAACCAGCCGGAACGAATATTACCCTTTATTATATGTTGGCTTATGTATCGTGTGGTCTGATCGTATATCTTTTTACATAAAGTTTATACTCGATTTATCAAACTCGTGTGGAGTCCATTTGTGGTGTCACCAGTGGGTTGCTGTGAGCGTGGTTGCACATACTGTACACTCGTGCCTTGGAGATAGGGCTGGCTGCTCGTGCCATGCTACTAAGGGGGTGAGCGGGGCTATCTCAAACGGTGTCCTTACTTGGCCTAACGTTGAGGGAGGAGTCCCGGGTCTCGTATATAGTGACAGAGATGCGGGACGGGGACTCCGGCTTCCAACAGGAAACCTACCAAACCCACACATTTCTGAAAACTAGACACCGGGGGAGTCCAGCGAGGTATGGCTTGCCTGGACCCCCCAACATTTTCCTACCCAGAATACTCTGCAAACCTCAAATTTAGCTGAAAAAATCAAATTTTTCTCAAATTTCTGTGTGGGAAAGTTCTGGAATCTGCATGGATCCACAAATTTCCTACCACCCAGCGTTCCCCCAGGCCTCCCAATAAAAATGGTACCTCACTTGCGTGGGTGAGTCAAGCACCCGCGACAGGCAAGGGCCCAAAACATATTGAGGAGACCTCAAAGTTACCTATAACAAAACAACCTGGTTTTGCTAGGGGGGTCACCTGGGTTTTTGACCCCGGGCTCGGCGGCCATCTTGGCAATCTACCAAACCCACACATTTCTGAAAACTAGACCCCCGGGGGAGTCCAGCGAGGTATGGCTTGCGTGGATCCCCCAACGTTTTCCTACCCAGAATCCTCTGCAAACCTCAAATTTAGCTGAGAAAATCACTTTTTTCTCAAATTTCTGTGTGTGAAAGTTTTGGAATCTGAATGGATCCACAAATTTCCTACCACCCAGCGTTCCCCCAGGTCTCCCGATAAAAATGGTACCTCACTCGCTTGGGTGGGTCAAGTACCCACGACAGGCAAGGGCCCAAAACGTATTGAGGAGACATCAAAATTACCTATCACAAAACAACCTGGTTTTGCAAAAACCCAGGTTACCCCCCTTGCAAAACCAGGTTGTTTTGTGATAGGTAATTTTGATGTCTCCTCAATATATTTTGGGCCCTTGCCTGTTGCCGGTACTTGACCTACCCACGCGAGTGAGGTACCATTTTTATCGGGAGACCTGGGGGAACGCTAGGTGGTAAGAAATTTGTGTCAGCCTGGTAATCCCACTACTTTTCCACACAGAAATTTGAGAAAAATTAGTTTTTTGCAGCAAAATTTGAGGTTTGCAGGGGATTCTGGGTGAAACGTTGGGGGATACACGCAAGCCATACCTCCTGGACTCCCGGGTCTCTAGTTTTCAGAAATGTGTGGGTTTGATAGGTTTCCCTAGATGGCCGCCAAGCCCAGGACCAAAACTCATGTGAGCCCCCTTGCAAAAGGAGATCGTTTTATGATAGGTAATTTTGATGTCTCCTCAATACGTTTTGGGCCCTTGCCTGTTGCGGGTACTTGACCCACCCACGCGAGTGAGGTACCATTTTTATCAGGAGACCTGGGGGAACGCTGGGTGGTAGGAAATTTGTGGATCCATGCAGGTTCCAGAACTTTCCCACACAGAAATTTGAGAAAAAAAGTGATTTTTTTCAGCTAAATTTGAGGTTTGAAGGGAATTCTGGGTGCGAAAACGTTGGGGTATCCATGCAAGCCGTACCTTGCTGGACTCCCCCGGGTGTCTAGTTTTCAGAAATGTGTGGGTTTGGTAGATTCCCAAGATGGCCGCCGAGCCCGGGGCCAAAAACCCAGGTGACCCCACTTGCAAAACCAGGTTGTTTTGTGATAGGTAACTTTGAGGTCTCCTCAATACATTTTGGGCCCTTGCCTGTCGCGGGTACTTGACTCACCCACGCAAGTGAGGTACCATTTTTATCGGGAGACCTGGGGGAACGCTGGGTGGTAGGAAATTTGTGGCTCCATGCAGATTCCAGAACTTTCCCACACAGAAATTTGAGAAAAATTTGATTTCTTCAGCTAAGTTTCCCTATGTGCCGGCTGCGCTAGGGCCCAAAATCCACAGGTAGGCACATTGCTATAAACAAGTCTGTGCCTAGTGGGCTTTCTGCCGCCCTGAGGGGGAATCGGGGGGGGTTGCCCCGATATGCCCCCAAGGGGGGCAAAAAGACTGTGGCTATTTGTTTGGGGGGTGGGGGCATTGGAATGCCCATTCTGGGCAGCCCCCACGCATAAAAAAAGCCAGCGTAATCGCTGGCGCCTAGTGGGCTCTCTGATGCCTCCTGGGGGGGGGGAGGGACAGATCAGGGGTACTGCCCCCATCTATCTCCTGGGGGCTGAAAGACTTTGGCATTTCTGGGGGGTGGTGGGGGCATTGGCATCCCCATTCTGGGCAGCCCAAACCCCTGAATTAAAAAGAAAATATTCCCTGATGCCTATTGGGCTTTCTGCTCCCCCTCCCCCCCGGGAGGCAGATAAGGGGCTTTCACCCCTATCTGCCTCCCGGGGGGGGGCAGAAAGACTGTGGCAATTTTTTTGGGGTGGGGGCATTGGCATGCCCATTCTGGGCAGCCCCCACCCCTACGTATATATAAAAAAAAATCCCTGGTGCCTTGTCGGCTTTCTGCCCCCCCCCGGGGGGCAGATCAGGGGCTACTGCCCCCATCTGCCACCTTGGGGGCAGAAAGACTGTGGCATTTTTTTG
The DNA here is from genome assembly GCA_963921515.1 of Calotriton arnoldi. Lineage (NCBI taxonomy): Eukaryota > Metazoa > Chordata > Amphibia > Caudata > Salamandridae > Calotriton > Calotriton arnoldi. The sequence continues at coordinate 189,409 of CAWUFW010015799.1, read as the reverse complement.
GGGGGGTGGGGGCATTGGCATGCCCATTCTGGGCAGCCCACGCCCCGAACTTTGGAGAAAAAAAATCCCTGGTGCCTTGTGGGCTTTCTGCCCCCCGGGGGGCAGATAAGGGGCTATTGCCCCATCTGCCTCCTAGGGGGGCAGAAAGACTGTAGCATTTTTAGGTATATATAAAATAAAAAAAATCCCTGGGGCCTAGTGGGCTTTCTGCCCCCCCGGGGCAGATCTGGGGCTATTGCCCCATCTGCCTCATGGGGGGGCAGAAAGTCTTATGCCTTCTTTGGGGGGGGCATTGGCATGCCCATTCTGGGCAGCCCCCACACCTGGCATATAAAAAAATCCCTGGTGCCTAGGGTGCTTTCTGCCCCCCAGGGACGCAGATTGGGGGCTCCTGCCCCCCATGGGGGCAGAAAGGCTGTCTGGCAACATTTTATGGGGGGAGCAAAGGCCCTTGCCCAAGGGGCCGCTCCCCCCCTCCCTGGTGGCTAGTGGGTGGATCCCTGCTTGGGCATCGCCCCAGGGGATCCACTAGGGAAGGGTACCATTGGAAAGGGGAGATTCTCCCCTTTCCAACGATACCTCTCCCATGTTTTTCGGTGCTCGGGGGCTGAGATAGCCCCATAAGCACCGAAACTGTGAAACTGAAACTAAGTTTCAGTTTTATTTTCATTGTAATGACGACAGCGCGCCATGCGCGCGATCGTCATTACAATGAAAACCCTAACCATGCTCTGGGATCCACAAACTATCACCCACCCCGCATTCCCCAAAGTCTCCCGAAATAAATGGTACCTCACTTGTGTGGGTAGGCCTAGTGCCTGAGACAGGAAACGGCCCAAAAGCCAGACATTTCTGAAAACTAGACACCTGGGGGAGTCCAGGGTGGTATACTTGCATGGATCTCCAACATTTTCCTACCCAGAATCCCCTGCAAACCCCAAATTTAGATAGAAAAATCAAATTTTTTTCACGTTACGTGTAGGAAAGTTGTGGGATCACCGGGCGCAAACATATTTCCCACCACCCAGCATTCTCCCAGGTCTCCCGATAAAAATGGTACCTCACTGGGCTAAGTACCCACGGCAGGGAAGGGCCCAAAATGTATTGTGCAGACATCAAAAACACCAATTACAAAACAACCTGGTTTTGCCAGGGGGGGGGGTCACCTGGGTTTTTGGTCCCGGGCTCGGCGGCCATCTAGGGAAACTAACCAAACCCACTCATTTCTCAAAACTAGACACTCGGGGGAGTCCAGGGATGTGTGGCTTGCGTGGATCCCCCAACGTTTTCCTACCCAGAATCCCCTGCAAACCTCAAATTTAGCAAAAAAATCACATTTTCCTCACATTTCTGTCTGGGATCACCGAGCCAGCATAAATGTCCTACCACTCAGCGTTCCCCTCAGTCTACCAAGTAAAATTATACCTCACTTGTGTGGGTGGGCCACGGGTCTGCGACTGGGAATGGCCAAAAACATAGGGATTGAAGGGATAGCACGGCAAACTCTAAGCGCAATTTTCTTTTAATATGTTTTAAGGTGATTCTGCATTGTACACCCACACAAGTGAGGGTCATTTTTATTGGGAGACCAAGGGGAACGCTGCGTGGTAGGACATTTGTGCCGGCCCGGTGATCCCACACAGAAATGTGATTTTTTTCCAGCTAAATTTGAGGCTTGCAGGGGATTCTGGGTAGGAAAACGTTGGGGATCGATGTAAGCCATACCTCCCTGGACTCCCCCGGGTGTCTAGTTTTCAGAAATGTGTGAACTTGGTAGGTTTCCCTAGATGGCCGCCGAGCCGGGGGCCAAAAACCCAGGTGACCCCGCTTGCAAACCCAGTTTGTTTTGTGATAGGTCATTTTGATGTCTCCACAATACGTTTTGGGCCCTTGCCTGTCGCGGGTACTTGGCCCACCCACACAGGTGAGGTACCATTTCTATCAGGAGACCTGGGGGAACACTGGATGGCAGGAAATGTGTGTCAGCCCGGTGATCCCACAACTTTCCTACACAGAAACGTGAGAAAAATGTGATTTTTTTTTCAGCTAAATTTGAGGTTTGCAGGGGATTCTGGGTAGGAAAATATTGGGAGATTTCGCAAGCCACACCTCCCTGGACTCCCCTGGGTATGTAGTTTTCAGAAATGTCTGGGTTTGGTAGGTTTCCCAAGATGGCCGCTGAGCCCAGGACCACAAACGCAGGTAATCTCCTTGAAAAACCAGGTTGTCTTGTGATAGATAGGTGGGTACCTGTGTTTTTGGTCCCGGGCTTGCAGAAATCTAGAGGAACCTAAAAAACACAGACATTTCTGAAAACTAGACACCCGTGGGAGTCCAGGGAGGTGTGGCTTGTATTGATCCCCTAACATTTTCCTTCACAGAATCCACTGCAAACCTCAAATTTAGCTAAAAAGTCACATTTTCCTCTAATATCTGTGTGGGAAAGTTGTGGGATCATCGCACGGCACAAATTTCCTACCACTCAGACAAGGATCTCAAATCTCCATCAACCTCGTAAAAACTGACTTGTACAGTCCCAAATCGCTGGAGCCCCAATAATTCTTCGAATACCAATCTGCCTCCACATTCTTCAACCCTGGAATGTGCTCCGCCTGTACTAGAACATTCTTGTTCAAAGAATATCCCCAAAAAATCTTTGCACGATCCGTCAGATCCTTTGAACACAGACCCTTCAACTTGTTCACATCTCTCACCGCTGATACATTGTCCATCCTCATGAGAACTGAACACTGAGCCTTGTCCCTTGTAAAACTCCTTATTGCAAAGGAACCTGCCAGAAGCTCTTTATATGGAGCCTTCTTTCCTCTTCTGTCCATATACCTCCTGTAGAAATCGCACTACAGTGACCTCCCCAACCAGTCAAACTCGCATCTGACTCTATAATCATCTCGGGATTCTCTCCAAAGATAGCTTTCCCATTCCGAACCTCCATATTTCTTAACCACCACACTAGTCCTCCTTCCGCTTCTCCTGAAAGCACATTCTCCTCTGAATACTTTAAACCATGTCTCAAATGCCTGCACTGCAACCTCTGAAGAGCCTGATAATTCAAAGGTCTGGGGAAAAATAACCTGGATCGTGGAAGACAACAGACCTACCACTCTCGCTAGCATTGTGCGCTCCTCTGACTTGTCATGATCCATTAACAAAATATCATCCAAATAAATTATCAGACGCACTCCTCGTTCCCTTAAAAACATTGTGACCGGTCGCAGCACCTTCATAAAACACCAATGGGCAGAAGACAGACCGAATGGCAGACACACAAACCTCCACATTTTCTCTGTCCATCTGAATTGAAGAAAAATCTGATGAGGTTCCCAAATCGGAACCGTCAAATAAGCATCCTTCAAATCCAACCGAGTCATCCAATCTCTTGCCTGCAACACACCCCTTAGCATATGCATTCCTTCCATCTTGAACTGATGATAACCCAATTGTTCAGGTACCTTAGATTTATGACAGACCTCATGCCCTTGTCCTTCTTTTCCACTAGGAAAATATTGCTTACAGATCCTCACACTACGTTTCTCACCTCCACAATCGCACCTTTCCTTTCTAATTCTAGAACTCACTATCGAATCTTATCATTTCCGGAATCCGGTACTGTACCGGCTCCCCCACAAAATCTATATTGCATCCTAACACAGTCTGAAAAACCCATGGATCTCATTATTTGAGTCCACTTGTTAAAAAATTTAGCAAGTCTGCTGAACAATTTTAACTGGATAACAGACGGGTCTTGTCTTACCTGATCCCCGGTTTCGACGGCCTCCTCTAGCCCTTGATCTTTGTCTCTGGGGGTAGAAATTTCCTGGATGATAGGAGGTCTGGAACTGGTAGGGCCTGAATGTTCTTTTAAATGAAGATATACTGATGTCCTGCCCTCGGCCGGGGAATTGACCTCTCGTTCGCCCGGCCCCACCAAAACCTTGACGGTCAAAGACCTTCTTAATCTCCCTCTGTGACTTTTGCATGGAACTGAATGCACCAACGTACTTGGACATCTCTTTTATGAAAGTGTAACCAAAAAGCATCTAATTTGCCTCCTGGCCCACCTCATTATTGGCCAGCTTCACCAACTTAGGGTATATTTTAAGTAGAATACTCTTTCTTCTTTCCACAGATATGACCGTGTTTGCATTACCTAATAGACATACTGACCTCTCTACTCCCTCAACTCTTCAACATCATGAGCCTTCTTAGCAACATATGCTTCTTCCGCCATATTGATTATTTTTGTAAGTGACCTGTGAGGTCCAATAACCTATCTTAGAACATTCTTAGACTCTTGTCCAAACCCTTCCTCGGGTCTTAACCACATTACCTATGAAAGCTAAAATCTTAGCATCACGTTCAGAGGTCCTTGATATTTTATTGCCCAAATTCGGCCTAGGACACTCTGATCGCAATCTCATCCTCACATCTTAGGGGATCTGCTTACACAGCCATGTCTCCACATATTCCTCCACGTGAGGTGCCGGTGACCACTCAGGGGAAATTGGACCCTTAAGAAGCATTGGGTCGAACATAAACTCTCCAAGAGGATCTGTAAATGGCCCAAATCCATCACCTTTAACCCACATCTACCTGCCCTGTCTGCTGAACAGTGCCAACGCCTCCCTCATCTGAATTAAAACCAGATGAACAACTTAATTCTATCTCTGCACTGCCAGATGAATCATCACATAGGACGGTAGTATGTTTGCGAACACCCACTGGTTTCATTTTAGCCTTTACTGGGCCCTTTTTCTGGTCCCCATGTGTGTCCTCCACACTTCCTTGTTTTGTGCAGTCACAAAACCCAATGTCTGCCACTGCAGATTTACTCTTCTTTGCTTTAGCCTGATGAACCTCCAAATGTTTACGTTTCCTGCTCACCTTACCTCCTTTCCTAACAACTGGACCCTATCCAGCTGACCAAAATCATTCTTCCTGAGTAGGAAATCCCCTAGCTTGTAACAAGTCATCTATTTTCTTTTCCTTTTTCCTATCCAAATCTGCAGAAAATGTATTTAGCTGATTCCCAATTTTTGCCTCTATGGAAACTTCTATTTCCTTCACCACATTTCCCTCTGTCATATTTATTTTCTTTTCCAAAACCAGTAAACCAATCCTTAGTTTCCAAAACAGAGAGGGAACAATTCAGGTATGAAAAGATAGTAAAAACTACTCAAAGAACCCTTACTGAAGTAACATGTCACCAACTCTGAAGTAAACACACACAGGTAACAGCTGTTAAAGGAAAATATGGTGAAAGAAGCCCAATGCTGCATATTCTTACCTATTATCTATCATTGAGCTGATCTCAATCAACTAAAATGGCCAAAGAGCGTGCCATAGTCCTTTCTAACTTTCAGTTTCAATTTCAAAATAAGGCTTCCATCACTAAAAAGAGGCTGCTGGCATACCGTGAATCGCTAAATCGCGTTTCCCATTCAAAACGCGTATGCCGCCTAAACAAAAGGCAATATTCCTTAATCTAATTTAAGCCGCCTTTGACTTCTAAAATCGTATACGCCTTAAACCACTTATCAAGTGCTGACGCATCTCGCATACAGCATTGATAAAACCTTTGGTTCTGGGTGCAGTGAATAGATGCTCGTACTGAGCTCATGCATCTCACTCAGTACACAAACACATGAAAGCGGTGCACGGCAACTCCCAGTGCATCCGATCGCCGCTGGGCTCTCGTGGCAAAGGAGCTGTGCGACCACCAATGGATGTCCTGAAACGCAGTATTTGAATTACCCCTAATTTGTGAGTGAAAAAACCACTGCGCTTTGCAAAACTGTAAACTTTAAAGCACACTTAAAATGGCTTGGCAAAAAACTAAAATAAAACCTTAAAGTATTCTACAAAATGCCTACATTACGCATCTCTTTCAGTAATTAACATCCTAACCTAATCACACATACCTCACACTCACAAAATAGGCTACTTGTACTACATAGATTAACAAACTTAAATGGTGTCCCTGTTGTTAGAAAACACTTCTCCACTGACACGCAGTACAAGCAATCAAAAGTATACTTATCTCTGCAAGCAGCAGCAAAAAAGAAGGAAGATGGCTGGGGGTTCTGGCCTTTTGTTATGATTTGAATTCTATTAAAGTTCTGCATTGGTTAAAGGGGCTGCTGTGAGTAGTGGCAATAAAGGAGATTGCAATAATGTTAGCCTCCGGTCTTGCCATAAAATCTGTGCCAGAGTGCATCTGTCAGATTTCCCAAATCTTACAGAGGCAGAGTTATTGCCATATAATAAAAAAAGGCTGCAGGCAGATTTATCATTCTTTCACGTAGTGCAATGCAGCAAGCCACCTTTCTGCGCTTTGTGAAAAAGAAAGGGCAGGAATGTGCTGTATTTACCATTATACAGCACATTCCTGTTTTTTCCTAGCGCTGGTGCACTTTTGGCTGCCTAGCGCCAAAGCAGCCACTCATGCGTCATGTTGCAAGGGTGCCTGCATTGTAGGCAGGACTGTTTTTTTGCAGGAAGGGAATCCTGAGAGGCATTTTTCTCTATGTGTGCTGCATGCAGCACACGTAGAAAGAGGAAAAAGGAGGCGAAATAAAGATATTTCTCCCCGTTACACCTCACCTGGGGAGGCGTAGCATTCTGAGGCATTCCCGGGTCTACCGCTAATGGTAAATCTGGGAATGCGCCAACATCCATGGGTGAATCTGTGGGAACACACATGCTCCACCCATGGGACACCTCCCTGCCGTGGAGTAATGCAAGGAAGCAATTTGCACTGCCTTGCGTAACTCTAGAATTATAAAGCTGTGCAGGGTAGCCTTACTTGGCTTAATAAATCTCACTTAGGTTTTGCGTTGCCCTTGCACCACCTTGGGTGCCACAAAACCTTGATAAATATGTGCCTGCATTCATAAGGCTGAGAGGGGCACTATGAGCGAACAAGGCCTCCACGCAACTCTAAGTTTAAAAACGCCAAGTGGAGTTGACCCCATCCTGATGTGTTTTAATTATGTGAACATTGACCTGAGGCTCTGTCAGTGACAAAACTGCTCCCACAGCGTGGGGCACCCCAAGCTCCAGGGGGCCCCCTCAGCACAGTACACTGACTGGGTTTGGGACCAGGTAGTGTTAGTTTGATATGTCCAATTTTTTTGTCAGTGTGACAAAGTGGTAGGTGGGGGGGTTCCTTGTACTTTGCAGGGAGGCCCCCTCAAGTTTCGTTTCACCACTGGGCTCTGTTCTACAGTGCCACTGCTTTTATAAAGCCTACTTGGTTAGTCACTTCTGTCTCATTTTTATCCAGGTCCTCTAGTAGTATTTTACAGACAGGTAATTTTTGGCTAATAGTCTACTCCCTTTTTAGGGTCGAGCCTACTACGCTTGTGCTGAGGTGATCTGTTGTATGTACTATGTGATGTTAGACTCCTCCTTACGCTTTGGATTTGCCAATTCCCTTGTAAAAATCATGCCATTTTAGTGGTTAAATGGGCTTCCTGGCCCTCCTCTTTTTGAAGTTGTTCATTCCCCTGGAGTATTGCCACAGGTTCTGTAGGCTTCCACTTTTCAGGTCGAGCATCAGCGTGCATGCACTGTCTGCAAGACCTGCAGTAATCACTCTATGGAGTGTAATCTGGCATTCTGGCATGCTTTTTGCAATTGGTTAATTCGTGCGTCGTTTTTTGTTTCCTTACTCCTTATTCGCTAGCGCTCCGATACATCATTTCCGGTTATACGCGCGGAGAACCGTACAATTACAGTTCCCTTACACTAGTAAGTGTTATTTGCTATTTGGGTACTACTTGTTTATTTAATTTAATGCTAGTGTGTGGCACAGCGCATTTTCACTTTACTAAAGCTAGCTGCCGCCCGCTTTTATTTGTTTATCCACGGCTGTGCCCTGCGCAGGTCGTGTTACTGGGGTGATTTATAGCATAGTGTAATGCTAAAACCCTTCTTCCACGGCCTCGAGAAGAACTTTGCACTTCACCAAGGATGAGAACTCGGCGCAGTGTATTTTCCAAGGTGAGCAAGCGACAAGAATAATTTAACATCAACGAGCACTCTTCAAAGCACGCGCCGTCCACTCCATGCTCCTGTGCATGTGCTGCGTGCCAAAGCACACATGGAGGGGAGGGGTCTGCTCAACAGCTGCTTATAATGTTTGACAGATTTCCTTAACTTGTGCAACACTTGTGAAAAGTAGCTCCAATGGCTGCAAGACAGGAACCCCGCAACTTCTGAAGGGATGTGGGGGTTATTAGTCGACTTGTTGATGCACAATGCCCTGTCTTTCAAGCAACCAGTGTCGACGAACAATAGAAGATTAAGGAAGAGTGAAGTTGTGACTATTTTTTCCTCCACAAAATTTGCTAACCTTTTCTACCAAATTCATTTTTTTTGCAAATATTATGAAGGTTTCAAACTATAAAATGCGAGAAAAATATTGAGAAAATAGTTTTTGCAGAAAGAAATCTCAGCAGAAGCTCACTTTTAGTAGGAAACATCGCTCAGAAAATATTTTAACTAAAAAAATCTTTTGCAAGCATAGTTTTGCAAAATGTACAGAGCTGTGCAGCTTCAGAAGTTGGAAAGCTTCTCAAGAATGTATTGCCCACCTATACTGAAGATCCAGATAAGCTCTTCAAATGCCTTGTCGGAGGTAGTAAGCGTTATATAAATACAATTACAATAAAACAGTGTTGTATCTTCACCTTGCCATTAGAAGGGGCAAGTATGCATGAACGGACTCCTGGGGCTTTCAATCTTCACGCAGCAATTAGGGGAGACAGCAGAATATTTGCAGCATGGTATTATTGAGTAACATAGAGGAATGTTACAGAACATGTCACAGATTTAAGAGCTACTGGTTACGCATAACAAGCAAGGAAAGCCCCAGGCACAGCCGCACTTAAATCAACATCATCTACATGGAAGCACCTTCCACATGTTTGCAGACACACTGCAGCTGGACAAGGCGGCTGGGGAGTTATTCACCCATGTAATTCACATTATAATGGCCCTGGTACAAAATTTAGAGTGGAATGAATCTGCCATTGTTGATTAACACCAATTTAGTAGTTTGTTTATGTATGTTTCTTCATTATGGACTTATCCAGAAAAGGTTAGATTCCCGAATGTCCTTGAACTTTGGAAAAATGCAGAGACGTTTTCAAATCCTATAAAATTCTATTTTTAGGTCGAGCATTAGCGCGCATGCGCTGTCTGCAAGACCTGCAGTAATCACTCTACGGAGTGTAATCTGGCATTCTGGCATGCTTTTTGCAATTGGTTAATTCGTGCGTCGTTTTTTGTTTCCTTGCTCCTTATTCGTTAGCGCTCCTATACTAAGCCTGGGCGGAGTTCGCGGAGTTCCGCATAAAGTGCAAAAAAAACCCTGCACGCTACGCGGAGCTCCGCGAGCAGCGAAGTGCGTTAGATAAATGCTGTTCGCGATAATTTTCAGTGCCAGGTGCTTCTCCGCACTGTGCAATCATCGCGGACGGCACCATGCACAGCGCAAGAGTGCGCTGCTTCCTTTCTGCTGCTCGAGTAGATTTTTACTCGAGTGGCAGCTTTCTCAACGCAAACAGACGGTTTCTCAACGCGAGCGGTCGCGAGCATACGCGATCACTCACAATGAGAAATCTGACCGCCTGCGTTGAGAAATCTCGCCGGGAGGTTGATTTTCCATGCTTGCGCTCGAAGACTTGATGTTGACGAACGCGAGCGAGGAAAAAAACTCCGCTCCGGGAAGCAGAGTGTTTCGGAACTCCTCAAGCTCTGCGCAACGCGGAGTGCCGGAAAACTCCGCGAGCGGAGCGGAGTTCACCGCCCAGACTTATCCGATACATCATTTCCGGTTTTACACGTGGAGCACCAGACAATTACAGTTCCCTTACACTAGTAAGTGTTATTTGCTATTTGGGTACTACTTGTTTATTTAACTTAATGCTAGTGTGTGGCACAGCGCATTTTCACTTTACTAAAGCTAGCTGTCGCCCGCTTTTATTTGTTTATGCATGGCTGTGCATGGCGCGCTTTTGGTTTACGTACAGCTGCCGACTGCTTTTGGACAACAGTGTGTTTTGGCTGCGAGTTGTGTCTAGACATTTATAGTATGCAGCGTTTTTTTTTTATCAGTGCCCTACGCAGGTCGTGTTACTGGGGTGATTTATAGCATAGTGTAATGCTTAAACCCCTCTTCCACGGCCTCGAGAAGAACTTTGCACTCCACCAAGGATGAGAACTCGGCGCAGTGTATTTTCCAGGCTGCGCGAGCGCCAAGAATAATTTAACATCAACAAGCACTCTTCAAAGCGCGCGCTCTCCACTCCACGCTCCTGTGCATGTCCTGCGTGCCAAAGCACACATGGAGGGGAGGGATCTGCTCAATAGCTGCTTATAATGTTTGACAGATTTCCTTAACTTGTGCAACACTTGTGAAAAGTAGCTCCAATGGCCGCAGGACAGGAACCCCACAACTTCTAAAGGGATGGGGGGGTTATTAGTCGACTTGTTGATGCACAATGCCCTGTCTTTCAAGCAACCAGTGTCGACGAGCAATAGAAGATTAAGGAAGAGTGAAGTTGTGACTATTTTTTCCTCCACAAAATTTGCTAACCTTTTCTACCAAATTCATTTTTTTTGCAAATATTATGAAGGTTTCAAACTATAAATTGCGAGAAAAAATATTGAGAAAATAGTTTTTGCAGAAAGAAATCTCAGCAGAAGCTCACTTTTAGTAGGAAACATCGCTCAGAAAATATTTTAACTAAAAAAATCTTTTGCAAGCAAAGTTTTGCAAAATGTACAGAGCTGTGCAGCTTCTGAAGTTGGAAAGCTTCTCAAGAATGTATTGCCCACCTACACTGAAGATCCAGATAAGCGCTTCAAAAGCCTTGTCGGGGTAGTAAGCGTTATATAAATACAATTACAATAAAACAGTGTTGTATCTTCACCTTGCCATTAGAAGGGCAAGTATGCATGAACGGGCTCCTGGGGCTTTCAATCATTTCACGCAGCAATTAGGGGAGACAGCAGAATATTTGCAGCATGGTATTATTGAGTAACATAGAGGAATGTTACAGAACATGTCACAGATTTAAGAGCTACCGGTTACGCATAACAAGCAAGGAAAGCCCCGGGCACAACCGCACTTAAATCAACATCATCTATATGGAAGCACCTTCCACATGTTTGCAGACACACTGCAGCTGGACAAGGCGGCTGGGGAGTTATTCACCCATGTGATTCACATTATAATGGCCCTGGTACAAAATTTAGAGTGGAATGAATCTGCCATTGTTGATTAACACCAATTTAGTAGTTTGTTTATGTATGTTTCTTCATTATGGACTTATCCAGAAAAGGTTGGATTCCCGAATGTCCTTGAACTTTGGAAAAATGCAGAGACGTTTTCAAATCCTTTAAATTCTATTTTTAGGTCGAGCATCAGCGCGGATGCGCTGTCTGCAAGACCTGCAGTAATCACTCTACGGAGTGTAATCTGGCATTCTGGCATGCTTTTTGCAATTGGTTAATTCGTGCGTCGTTTTTTGTTTCCTTGCTCCTTATTCGTTAGCGCTCCTATACTAAGCCTGGGCGGAGTTCGCGGAGTTCCGCTATGCGGAACTCCGCGAACTGCAAAAAAAAAACGGCATGCTACGCGGAGCTCCGCGAGCAGCGAAGTGCGTTAGATAAATGCTGTTTGCGATGATTTTCAGTGCCAGGTGCTTCTCCGCACTGTGCAATCATCGCGGACGGCACCATGCACAGCGCAAGAGTGCGCTGCTTCCTTTCTGCTGCTCGAGTAGATTTTTACTCGAGTGGCAGCTTTCTCAACACAAACGGACGGTTTCTCAACGCGAGCGATCGCGAGCATACGCGATCACTCACAATGAGAAATATGACCGCCTGCGTTGAGCAGTGTCGATGAGCAAAAGAAGATTAAGGCAGAGTGAAGTCATGACTATTTTTCCTCCACAAAATTTGCTAACCTTTTCTACCAAATTTTTTTTTTTTAAAGAAATCTCAGCAGAAGCTCACTTTTAGTAGGAAACATTGCTCAGAAAATATTTTAACTAAAAAAATCTTTTGCAAGCAAAGTTTAGCAAAATATACAGAGCTGTGCAGCTTCTGAAGTTAGAAAGCTTCTCAAGAATGTATTTCCCACCTAGTATGCCTGATCGGGCTCCTGGGGCTTTCAATCATTTCACGCAGAAATTAGGGGAGACAGCAGAATATTTGCAGCATGGTATTATCGAGGCACGATCCTTGCCAAAACACAAGCTGGACATTGCTGAGCTAATAGATGCTCAGGGCTTAGACATGCTCCTTATCACAGAAACATGGGCCGATCAGGCATCAGGCCCTGACTTCTGCATTGCCGTTCCTCAGGGCTTTACGGTATTTAGACAGGATAGAATTCACAAAAAAGGGGGTGGTCTTGCTATAATCTATCGAGACACATACTCAGCCTCCTTTGAGACCATATCCTCTCCAGACTGCGAAGCCTTCTCTTTCAATTTTAAAATAGCCAACCGCGTCTCATTTAAGGGGCTGCTATTATACCGCCCCCCTGGGGCTAAAAATATGTTCCTCACCTTCCTCAATACACTTCTTGAAACCTGTACCCTTGAGAACAACGTTGTCATACTGGGTGATTTTAATTTTAATTTTGACGCTATCACTGACCCAAATACTATTTCCTTACTTGACACCATGACATTGGCAGGTCTAAGCCAAAGGGTCATGGGCCCCACACATCAGGCCGGCCATACCTTGGATGGAATTTTCACTAACTATGACTCACTTGAGATTAAGGAGATCCTACCACTGACCTGGACTGATCATTATGCCATTATTTTCGAGCTTAACACCCTTTTCAGGGACCAACCTAACTTTTCCAATTTGTCATCTAGATCATACCACAATTGGAAACAGGTAGATAACAACCGGCTTAATCTCCATCTTCCTCTCTCGCAAACGAAACTACCTCAAAAGGCAGAACACGCCTCTACTCATTTTAATCAGTGGCTCATGTCGACTGCTAATACTCCGCTCGGTTAAATCTGACTCTCCCCTGGATGTTATCCCAGCAAAAGTAGCCTCCCACATCTCTAACGAACTTTCTTCTCCTGTAGGCACTATCCTCAACCTTTCCATGAAAGAGGGTCATCTTCCACAGGCATGGAAGGTGGCACAGGTTATTCCCATTCGGAAAAATCCTAAGGCCTCCATTGAAGAACTTTCCAACCTCCCTCTTACCACATTTCAGCAAAATCTTGGAAAAATACATTAATCAACATCTTTCCACCCATGTTGAAAACAACAACTGCCTGGACCTCTCTCAATCTGGTTTTAGGCCCAACTACAGCACGGAACTGGCCCTACTAGAGGTCACGGATAACATCAGAATGACCCTAGATAGTGGCCAGTCCACCATTCTTGTGCTGTTGGACCTCTCCGCAGTATTCGACACGGTGTCACACCAGATTATGCTTAGGAGACTGAAGGAGATTGGACTTAGTGGAATTGCCTTACAGTGGATGACCAGCTTCCTGTCCTCCCGCACTCAGACCGTCAATCTAGGTCCCTTCCGGTCTAAGACGACGGAACTGACCAAGGGTGTCCCCCAGGGCTCTTGTCTGAGCCCTACTTTGTTTAACATCTACATTGCACCCTTGGCCAACCTTCTCAGGTCGCATGGTTTCCTGCCCATTTCCTATGCTGATGACACCCAGCTTCTTTTCTCCTTCAATAAATCTTCCTCATCAGCTTTGTCCATCTTTTCTGAAGGAATGACTGCTATTGCAGATTGGATGAAAAGAAATTTTCTACAACTGAACGCAGGAAAAACGGAGATAATGCTTTTTGGAGATGCCCCTCTTCTCTGGTCCCCGGATTGGTGGCCGGTAGCCCTCGGCCCTTCCCCTAACCCAAAGCCCTAGTTAAAAACCTGGGCATTCACCTTGATCATGCCTTAACATTAAAGGAGCATGTTGCCCATACTGCTAGCACCTGCTTCTATGTGTTGGACCTGCTACAGCGAGTCTTCCCCCTTTTGCCAGACTATACTCGGAAAACTCTCATTCAGACCATGATTATGAGCCGTCTTGACTATTGCAATGCTCTCCTGGTCTCTGCAAATGAGTCATCCCTTAGCAGGTTACAGGTGGTTCAGAACACTGCTGCGCGACTCATCACGAACTCTCCGTCCAAAACCCCGTCCCTTCCCTTGATACTAAAACTCCACTGGCTTCCAGTTTGCAAGCGTGTCAAGTTCAAGGTTTGCTGCACAGTCTATAAAGCCTTGCACAAAATAGGCCCTTCCTACATCTCTAGAAAGATTAAGCCTTATACCCCCTCAAGGACCCTCAGGTCTTGCAGCAAATCACTTCTCCAAGTCCCCAGGGTCAGGAAAGCCAGGCTTGGAGAGAAATCTTTCTCCCACCTCGCTCCCCGGTACTGGAACCAGCTCCCCATACACCTGAGGCAATGCCCTGATTATCTGCGCTTCAGGAAACTTCTCAAGGCCTCCTTGTTCTAATTTTTCCTCAGTCTGCCAGCAGCTTCGCCCAAAAGCGCAGAGATACCCCTCCGGGGGTGATTCAGGTGCTCTACAAAACCAATAAATAATAAATAATAATAATAATATTGCTCCCCTTACAAAAACCTCAAGCAACAGAAGAACCCCATCAGCCCCATGGTTTTCGGACACCCTTAGATCAAAAAAACAGGAGTGGGGGGCGTGGTTACGCGCGGCAGCGTGATGGCCGCGTTTTGAGGTAGCTCCGAACCCTCCGACCTAAAACCCTTCCATCCGCCATAAATATCCGAGTCCCAAAGTTGGGAAAGGCCGCCTGAAGTGACTGGGACCCAGCTGACCCGCTTTCCGACCCTGCCGGACGCGGGCTGACGGAGCGCTGCCTGCCACGGCATGGGGCCTTCCCGCATCCTGAGGCCGCGTTCTGAGGTGATTTCTGGCGCCGCTGCGACCACGCCGGAGTGCGGGCACGTAACAAATCTACACCGCGGCTTGCGACCTGGTCCGCGAGATCGCGGACGGATTGCGGCGACTACGGAGGCTATCTCTCCTCTGCCTGGGAGTCTGAGGTGCCCATCTCCTGTGCGGTGAGTACAGTTGCCCGGGGGGGAAGGATCATCGCAACTCGAGCCCTACAACTTTATAATTGGGCCCCCCACCCCCTAGGGCGGACGGCGCGGGCAGGAAAAGGCAGTGGATCCTGAGGGACCAAGCACCCAGAACGGCCTGATAGTGCTGTGATCAGACCCCAAGGGACCTAAGGGGGAGGTCCTGTTCCTGAACTGCGGCGCCCTTGGCTTTCTGGGGGTGATAACCTCACCGCCGGTGTGGGGCCTTGTCCCCACCTGATCGTGGCAAGACCTCCCGTGATAGGATTGGTGGGGGCCCCCGCAGCAGAGAGAGATACTGCGCTGCCTGGATCTCCCTGAATCAGACGCAATGTCGGGCGGCAAGGGTCCTAAGACAACGCAGCAAAGTAAGCTGGATAAATATACTTGTCTAAGGGGCCCTGTCCCGGAGCGCCCCTCCCGAGTGGAAAATGCTGGTGGGTTGGAAAGTGAAACCCCTGAACTCTCCCTGAGAGACGTAATGGAGGCCATTGCGGGGGTGCGCACCTCCATGGAACAACGCACTGACGCCATCACAGTTGAAATGACTCTGATCAGGGCAGACCTCGCTAAAACACACGAAAAAGTCAAGCAATTGGAAATCACTGCGCAAAGTCTTGTAGATGACGTTTCGCAACTCCAAACCAAAGTTCAGGTCCTTCAAACCTTTAAAAAACTAGCCGAGGACAAGCTGGATGATTATGAGGGGCGCTCTCGGAGGAACAATGTGCGCATCCTAGGTATTCCGGAAAA
This sequence comes from Calotriton arnoldi, assembly GCA_963921515.1. Lineage (NCBI taxonomy): Eukaryota > Metazoa > Chordata > Amphibia > Caudata > Salamandridae > Calotriton > Calotriton arnoldi. The sequence continues at coordinate 173,503 of CAWUFW010015799.1, read as the reverse complement.
GTCGGAAGGGCAGGCACCGGACTTGTTTGTTGAAGACCTTGTGCTCCATCACCTCAATCCGAAGAGCCTCTCGAAGTTTTTGTAGTTGAGAGGGCCCACCGGGTCCTGGGGGGACGCCAAAAGCCTGGGGTCCCCCCTCGCCCAATTTTGGCAAGACTCCTGAACTTCAGGGACCGGGATGTGATATTACAAAATGCCAGGAACTCACCGCCTCTGAAGTATGAAAACTCAACTGTAACCTTTTTCCTGGGCTTCACGCAGGCCGTGCAGAAGCAGCGGCGGTCGTTTTTAGCCGTCAAAAAGACTCGGAGAGACAGAGGGATGAAATACGCTATGCTCTTCCCCGCCAAACTGCGGGTAGAGGCGAATGGAAAGGCTTGGTTCTTCGAACATCCAGAGGTGGTGGCGGACTGGCTGGAGGGATGGAGAGACGCCGGGGAGCATAACCCACGCTGATCCTTGCAATGAGTGACACTACTTGCTATGTCGAACCTAGTTTTGACTAGGCCCACTTTGTGGTTCCTGGGTATCCTGATTATTCTGGCCCCGGGCCCTGCTGGTCGTGCTTCAGTGCGGAACTGTGTACGCTGAGATGACTCCATATTCTTGACTGTTGAACTCTGGCGGCTTCCCAATGGTGGACTAATTTCTTGTATTTCCTTCCCCTTTTTCTTTTTGGGGGGAGGGGTGGAGGGTCGGGGGTGGGAGCCTTCTTCCCCGCATTTGACTATTGTTTGTAATTTTTTGGGGCGAAAGGCACTCTGCACAGTTTGTTCAATGGGCTGGTTATCACCCAGGGTGCAGGGAGGCAGGGAGGGGGGTGTTGGATTGGGGGTAAGGGGTTGTTCGTTGTTGTTTCATTGGCTTCACTGATAAATATGGCTTTGGGAGATGGTCTCCCATACGACCCACAATCATGGTTACGCACTGGGACAAAAGCTTCACCTTAATAAGTTGGAATGTTAATGGGCTGGGGGACAAGGTAAAACGCACTATTGTCCTGCAATATATAAGGCGGCACTCCCCAGATGTAGTCTTCCTCCAGTAGACACATCTCATTGGCAATATGTGTAAAGCTTTAAATAGATGGGGGTACAGGCTCCTTGCGCATTCTGGCTTCACCTCTGGGTCTAGGGGAGTGGGAATTATGGCTAAACACTCCTTCCCCTTTTCGGTTCAGTCCCCGCACACCGATGATCGTGGGAGGTATGTCGCAACCACGGGACAATGGGAGGGAAGGGCATTAACATTGGTGTCGGTGTATGTCCCGCCTGGGCTGCAAAGTCAGACTTTTGCAGATCTGGGCGCTCAGCTCCTTTCCCTACCGGAAGGCCTACTGCTGGTGGGCGGCGACTTTAATGCTGTAGCATCCGGTACGCTTGACCGACAACCCCCCCGTGCGATGGGCCCTTCAAGTAATTGGCTCCCCGGCTTCCTGGAGGCATTCGGCCTCTCAGACGCTTGGCGGGGACTCACAATACACCTTTTTCTCGAGCGCTCACCGTAGCTCCTCCCGGATTGACTATTTACTCATGCCCACCTCTCAACTCATTCACATCAATGAGGTTCGCCACCTTGCACGTGGCATATCCGACTATTCCCCGGTGTGGGCCCGGTTGGTTCTGGGAGACCAACAAATTGACATGGTGGCGCCCATCAACCCCTGGTACTTGCGACACCCCAGTGTTCGCAAAGACCTGTTGAAGGCGATTGACTTTTACTTCCAGGAGAACCTTGGCTCCGTTGACTCCCCCCAAACCCTTTGGGAAGCGTTCAAATCGGTGATTAGAGGGACAGCCCTCTCTCTCATAGCGGGAGTCAGGAAGGAAAACTCCAAAGAGCTTGAAGAGATTGAGCAGGAGATCCACCGATTAGAGGCAGAATCTGGGAGGAGAGATACCCCAGAAACATTACACCTCTTGCAACTTAAAACAGATGAATATAAAGCCATTGTCACAGAGCGGGCCAAAACCTGGGGGAAGGAGAGAGATGGTAGAGTGTATGAATGGGGCGACAAAGCAGGCAAACTAATTGCCTGGTTGGACAAGAAGGAAAGGGCCAATCGACTGGTGCCCGAACTGAAGGCTGACTCGGGTGCAAGGTTAACAGATCCCGTCCACATTGCCGAGGAGTTCGCTGCACACTACAGAACCGTGTATCGGGCGCAGTCGTCCCTCCTGGAAACGGACTCTGCTGACCTCCTCCGAGACATCCAGCTCCCAATACTCTCTGAGGAAGAAAGGAGCTTTTTAGGTAGCGACATTACGAAGGACGAGATCGCGCAGGCAATCAGGCAGCTCCGACTGGGAAAGGCGATGGGCCCCAATGGGTTACCCACTGAGCTCTATAAACTGCGTCCTGACAAGCTTGCCCCGCACCTGAGGGCTATGTATGAGGAGAGTAGGAGAGAGGGAGAGTTACCGCCTGACCAACGACTAGCGTCGATAGTAGTCATCCCTAAGGAGGGGAAGCCTAGAGATAGATGTGCTTCTTATCGGCCCATCTCCCTGCTAAATGCAGAACCGAAAATCCTCGCCAAGCTCTTGGCCACCCGCCTATCGCGTGTGATTAGTGCCTTGGTACACCCGGACCAGTCAGGCTTTATGCCCCAACGTAATACTGCCCTGAATCTGCGGCGAGTGCATGGAGTGATAGGACGGGCTGATACTGTCAGAGAAGACGCGGTGATCTTATCCTTAGATGCCTCCATGGCTTTTGATACTATTGAGTGGCCCTATCTCTTTGCCGTCCTTCTCAAGTTGGGGTTTGGGCCGCAATTAATATCATGGGTCAGTCTCCTCTATTCCGCTCCTCAGGTGATAGTGAATAACAAACGGTCCGCCTCCTTTACTCTTGGTCGAGGTACCAGACAGGGGTGCCCGCTGTCACCCCTGCTCTTCGCCCTATCCTTGGAGCCCCTCGCCGCCTGGATCCGGCGTGACTCGGCCATACGAGGAATGCGGTGGTCGGCGGAATGGGAGGATCGCATCTCGCTTTATGCGGATGACATCCTTCTGTACCTGACCTCCCCCAGGAAATCACTCATATATGTCTTAGACATCTTCACATCCTTCGGTAGGTTTTCAGGCTATTCTATCAATTGGAATAAATCCCTGCTTTACACACTGAGTGGCGGAGCTCCGGCTCTCCCCCGCGGTTGTCCAATACAGGTGGTAAAAGATGGGTTTCGTTACTTGGGGATCTTTGTTACAGCAGATCCCAAGCTCCGTTACGAAAAGAATCTGCTCCCGCCCCTACAGCGCCTGCGTCGAGATGTAGCCAACTGGAGAGCGCTCCCTCTCTCGCTGCTGGGCCGAGCCGCTCTTTTTAAAATGATGTCCCTACCCCGCTCCCTGTATGCCTTACAAAACTATCCTGTCCCTGTTCCAGCGAGATACTTCAAAGACATTGAAGAGTTACAGAGGCAGTTGTTATGGGAGGGGAGACCAAGAATAGCGCTTCATAAACTAGTCCCTAACTGGTACGACGGTGGTATTAGCCTCCCAGATATTAAAAAATACTATTGGCGGCCCACCTTGCTGCCATCAATCAGGGCACATACCGCGCTCCGGGAGACCCAGGCTATGCCATGGATAGGTGGCTGCTACCGGGCGGAACATACAACAGAGCCCTCTATGCACATCCCAAGAAGCTCCCCTTAACCGGCCCCACCATGCACTCGGTCCAGGTCTGGCATTCCGTAAATAAGAGTCTAGGTTGGGACCGTAAGCTGACGCTAGCTACCCCACTATGGGACTCAGAGCAACTTGGTAGCTTATATTCTCCAAGGGTTTTGATAAATGGGACCTTATTGGTATCTCTCGAATCGGTGATCTCTGGGTAAAGGGTGACGTGCTTAGCTTTGACCAGTTACAACAACAGTACGAACTCGCGGGTACTGAATACTTCCGCTATCTGCAGGTCCGACATGCCCTAACCACGACCTTAGAGAGAGGCTCCTCCCTCCCCGAATCATCCCCACTAGAGGACAGATTAATGGATGGGCTGCTCCCGCGGAGAGCCATCTCGCTGACTTACAAAAAACTAGTCAATAATACACCTGACCCCCTAGTTGCATTGCGTGAGTCTTGGGAGAGGGACGGCTTGCTGCTTGACGATGAGGAGTGGAGAGAGGCAGTGGCCTCCCCTCGAGAGGTGGCAATTTCTGCTCGTCTTCGCCTGGTGCAATTGAAAATACTCCATAGAACCTGCATCACCGGGCCTCAGCTGGTCCGTATGGGACGGGTAGAGAGTGCAGAGTGCAGACGACAATGTGGGCGGGTCGCCACCCTCATGCATATTCTCTGGGAGTGTGAGCAGATACAAAGATATTGGAGGGGGATACACATAGTCATGAGGGACGTCCTTCACAAAGATATAGACCCAGAGACTAAGAGATGTTTGCTAAACGTGTGGGAACCCACTGACTTGACGGGGGCGGAGAAATTGTGGGTCACTCTGGGAGCCGCTGTCGCCAAGAGAGACATTGCCCAGCTGTGGGGAGGGACCTCACCCCCTACTCTTGCCATGTGGAAGGCAAATCTTGATTGGTGCATGTTTAGGGAAAAAACAGTCTACGTGGCAAGAGGCTGCCCCCAAAAGTGGTCCCGCGTGTGGACCAAATGGAACACATACAGGGGAGATATATGTGTTCCACCAACGACTACTGTCGAGAATGAGCCTGTATCCCCTTAATGATCTTGCGCGCCCAAGTGCTGTATCACTGTTATTGACTAAGACTCCCAATAGATATGCCATATTAACTGATTTCTTATGTATTTTCATGTGAAATGCCGATTGATTTGTTTCTGTTATAAAAATCAATAAAAAGATAAATAAAAAAATAAAAAACAGGAGTGTAGAAGACAGGAGAGATGTTGGAGAACAAACTATAATGAACATGAACTTACCAAGTACAAGATCTTATTAGCTGATTATAAAAAACTGATCTTGTCAGAAAAATGTTCCTATTTTTCTAATCAACTCAAGGAGGCAGAAAACTCCTCTAAAGAGCTCTTTAGGGTGGTGAGTAAACTGTCCACACTCCCTGAAAGAAAAGGGAATGAGCACTCTCAGGAATTTTGTAACTCACTAGCGCAGCATTTTCAAGATAAAGTGGAACAAATCTATATCAATTTTGATAATAGGGTAAGATCAGACACTTCTGATATTGTAAGACCACAATGCCCGAATGCTCCCACCTTCTCAGAATTCAGAGCAGTAACAGTGGATGAGATAACTACTCATATTTTAAAAGCAAAATCGGGCTCTCCCCATGATCCTTTTCCTCCCACGATATTCAAACAAGCCCCTGAGATCCTTGGCCCCAGTTTAACTTCAATTTTTAACTCAATGTTCACAGAAGGTGTTTTTCCCTCCATTCGGAAGAGGGCCTCGATTTTGCCCCTTTAAAAAAAATCTAACCTCGATGAATAACCAGCTCACTATATCTACATGAACACAATTTTCTGGACGAGTCCCAATTCGGATTCAGGGCAGAACATAGCACCGAAACAGCCCTAATAAAGGCTGCAGATGAAATCAGAGCAGTTTTGGACGTAGGAGGTGCGGCGGCTCTTATCCTGCTCGACCTGGCGGCAGCATTCGACACGGTCGACCATAAGATGCTGCTCAACCGTCTGAATTCTCTTGGCATTTCAGAAAAGGCTCTAGCACTGGTCTCCTCTTTTTTATCTGATAGGATACAATCAGTTGCCTTGGGCAACTACGCCTCTCCGTCCTTTACTCTCCCATGTGGGGTTCCTCAGGGTTCCTCTATGAGCCCTACACTTTTTAATGTATACTTATCTGAATTGGCAGCACTAATTAGATCGTTCGGGATGGCACTAACATCCTACGCGGACGACACTCAAATTGTCCTGTCTATCTGTAAAAATATCTTGCTGCTAGTAAAAAGATTTAGGGATTGTATGATGGCAGTCGACTTATGGATGAGGTCGCACTGCCTTTAGCTGAACTCAGGAACGACTGAGATAATCCTGTTTGGCAACTACTCCCCCAGCTGGTCTCAGATTTGGTGGCTGAACGACCTGGGAAGAGTACCTATCCCGGTCCCGAAAGCTAAAAATCCGGGAGTGGTGATAGATGAGAAACTGAACTTCGAAGCTCAAGTCAAGGCAGTTTCCTCATGCAGTGTTTTTCTACTCAAAGCAATTAAGAAAATCTTACCTTTGATTCCAGCAGAAAGCAGGAAAACGGTAGTTACATCTTTAGTCCTTGACAAACTGGATTATTGTAACGGGCTATATTTCAGTGTTAGAAATGGGGGTCTCTAGTTGGCAGAGGTAGGTACCTTTGTCCAAATAGGGGCCCTTGCTTCTAGTCAGGGTAAGGGGGATACACTCCTAAAATAACCCCTGCTCACCCCCTTGGTAGCTTGGCACGAGCAGACAGGCTTATCTCAGAGGGAGTGTGTAAAGCATTTGTGAACACATACAGTAACACAGTGAAAACACTACAAATGGACACCACACCAGTTTAGAAAAATAAGTGATCTTTATCTAAACTCAAAACAAGACCAAACGACAAAAAAAAACACAATACAGTAATAAAAATATGACTTTCAGATGGTAGAAATAGTTCAGTTCAATGCAAGTTGTAAATGCAACACTTTTCTCAAAAGTACCTTAGATGTGTCACGCAAAGCAAACAAAATGGCCGCAGGGAAGGTGATGCGTCTGTTCCTTACACTCAGGGGAGCTGATGCGTCTGTTCCTTACTGCGGCGCAGGGGAGGAAATGCGTCAGTTCCTTACTGCGTGGGGAGTTGATGCGTCTGTTTCCAAACGGTGCGACAGTCTTGGCGCCTCGATGTGATGCGTCGATCCGGTACGATGCGTGCCTTCGTGCAGCCGCACAGCAGGCTTGCGTCGGGAACGGTGCGGCGGCGGCGATTTCTCGAGCCGCGGCAGGCGCTGCGATGGTTTCTTCGGCGATGCGTCGGAAAACCAGTGTGGATGCGACACGCTTCTTCGGTGTTGCGTCGATTTCCCAGCTCCCAGCGGCAAACAGTCTCCAGAGGTCCTAAACAGCAGCAGGCACCTCTTTGCAGGTTGGAATTCCCAGCAAGGGAATTCAGGGGAGCTGGGGGTGAAGTCTTTGTGTCCCTGAGACTCCAGAACAGGAGGCAAGCTCAGTTTCAAGCCCTTGGAGATCTTCCTCAAGATGACAAAGCAAACAGCAAAGTCCTTCTTCTCCTTTCCTTGGCAGCAAGCAGCCACTGCAGGCCAACCCCAGACAGCAAACAGCACAGGGGCAGTATTCCTCCTCAGCTTCTCCGGCTCTTCTACTTGACAAAGGTTTCCTCTTGATTTCCCAGAAGTGATCTAAAAGTCTGGGGTCTTGGCCCCTCTTTTTATACACCAAAATCCTTTGTTCTCTGAAGGCAGAGAGTGTCTATACCCAGCCAAAACCGGTTCTGTGGGGCACTTTGCAAGTGCACAACAACCTCCTTTGTCAGTGTGAGCCCTGGCTTCAGACACACCACAGGGGGCGGAGCCGTCATTGTGGAAGGCAGGCACAGCCCTATTCAGGTGAAGATGCTACTCCTCCCACCACTCCAAATGCAGACCAAGCCTATTCAGCCCAGCCCTGACTCATCAGAATTCTGGAGCCACAGCCCTTCTCCAGCCCCTATCATCCAAAAGCCAGACATGCAATACACAAACCTAGCGAAGGCACACTGGATGGTTAGGCAAGAAAATACCCACTTTCTAAAAGTGGTATTTTCAAACACAGAATGTAAAAATCACCCTCACTAAAAGATGCACTTTAACATTCTGAGTTCAGGCATATTAAACTTTATTTTCCTATCTTGTTCCCAGGGTCAGTTATGTTTATAAGATGTTATAAACAAACTCCCTATTCTGGCCTATGGGAACAGATAGCCTTGCAATAGTGAAAACCGAAATTGGCAGTATTTCACTATCAGGACATGCCACACACATCAGGGCATGTCCTACCTTTCACATACAATGCACCCTGCCCACAGGGGTACCTTGGGCCTACCTTAGGGGTGACTAACATAAAGAAAAGAGAAGGTTTAGGGACTGGCAAGTGTATGCACTTGCCAAATTGACATGGCAGTCCCAGACTGCACACAGTCTCTGCAATGGCAGGCCTGAGTCACATTTTACAAGCTGCTTCCATGGGTGGCACAACCAGTGCTGCAAGCCCACCAGCAGCATTTGATTTACAGGCCCTGGGCACACATAGTGCACTGTACTAGGGTCTGACAAGTAAATCAACTAGCCAATCATGGAATCACTAATCCACAACAATACTTTACAGGGAGAGCATATGCACTTTAGCACTGATCAGCAGTGGCAAAGTGCCCAGTGTCATAAAACCACCAACAACAGGTCAGAAAAATACAGGAGGAAGGCAAAAGTTCTGGGATGACCCTGAAAAAGGGCCAAGTCCAACACAACCCCTTCCAGCCTAAAGCCAGGGTAGACTAATCAATACCTTGATAGGCTTCCCTGCTTGGGGCGATAGAACATGGACCCTGGCCCGCAAAAGCAGGGGCATACTCCAGTTCTACGCCAATCTGAACCCTATTGGATCCCTCTGTCCATACTCTCAGGGCCCACTAAGCTAACCCATAGGGAACCCTTCTCCTCACCTGTGGACACCATCTGTGCAGCACCTAACCTTAGGTTGCTCACAGGTGTGTCTCACCAGACAGACAGTACCCACATGGCCAACACAGAGGTGTGGCCCAGTCCACCCCTGGGGTGTGACTCCTGTCCCATTCCCAGGGGCGACTCTGTCCACCAGGACAGCAAGCCACAGTGGCCACTGACAGCTGTCAGTGATGAGAACCAGGCCCCAGGCCTTTCATGGTTCTCCAACCTCTGTGGCGTCAGAGAGCGGGGGCAGTATCCCAGGTGCCTGGCACCCTTGGTCCACTCTCCCTCCTGTCAGGTCAGGTATGACATCCTGACACTGACCCACCAGCCCCGTGCCTGTACCTGGTGGCTGGACAGGAGACTGGGGTGGACTTTCCCACACCCAGTCCTCCTCCTCGGGGCTCTGCACCCTCCCACATGGAGTGGTACCCCCTTCCAGAATTGTCAGGGCCCCTGTGCCAGGTGTCCTCCACAATTCGCCCACCAGTTCGGGGGTTCTATCCTCCAACTGGGATCCCAGCTTAGGGTCTGTACCCTTAGACTGCGCAGAGGTCAGGGGTGAGGCTGCCCTCTCCCCGCCCCCCCTTACTGGGGCCCTGCACCCTCCCACCTGGAGCGGTGCCCCCAGAAGACAAACCGGTAGGGGCGCTGTTAGCAGTTGCCCCCTCCTCCAGGTCAAGGGGGACACCCTGAACCTGGCCCTCCAACCCAGGGTCTGTACCCTTAGGCTGGACCTGTGCCTGGTAACCCAGGACTTCCGGGGGAGTACACCAACCCCCCAAGGGAAACACACCCCTCTGGAGTTGTGTAAGAGTCTGCCTGGCGCAGGTCTCCAGCCTCCTGTCCACCTGACAGAGCATGAAGACCTCCCAGGCCAGAAGTGGCCTCACCAGGGTCAGTCCTAGGGTGCTCTGACCTCAGAGCTAGCAACCCCTGACCCACTGGTCCTTCCACTGGGGACTGCGTCCCCCTCTCACCCCTCTCTCTGGACTCATGCACCCTCCCCACTGGAGCGGTGCGGCCAGACACCACAGCTGGTGGAATGCTGGTTACAGCAGTCTCCCCCAGCTCAACTGACACCTTGGGATCCCCCCCAGCGGATGGCCTCCCGGTAAAGACTAGGTCCCCCCTCCTGGTGTTCACTCATGGAACCAACCAGGCCTTGAGACTGGGTTTCGGGCACCTCGGGACACCGTCCACTCCCACTCCTTCTCCTTTGAGACAGGACATGGGACCCTACACCCCTCCCACTACTCTGGGACCTATCTGGGCTACCACCACCCTCCCCTACCTCACTTGGTTGGAGAAAACCTGAGCCACCTCCTTTAGGATCACCCCTAGATGCCTCTTAAGACCCTCTGGAATCCACCAAAAGGTCTGCCTCCAGTGTGAGCTCCCTGGGGTCAGAGAACTCACACTCCACCAGGTGTTGGCATAGCTCTGGAAAAAAGGCACTTAAAATATGCTCTCCACAAGTTGAATCATACAACCCCACATAGGTGTTAACCAAGCTATCCTTTGCCTTACCATCCAGTGCCTCGCACACGTACCCCACACCCCTCTCCTGAGATTGGCAAGACAGTGTCTGACTGTCTCTGTCACTCAACCCACACTCTTATTGGCGGTCTCCACACTCACACACCAGGACTTCTACCATGGGGGAACCCCTCTCCCTGCACCTCTCATCTAGAGTCAGTAGAGTGTCCGGCCCACCACTAGGACTATGAACCCCTGTGTCAGTTCCCCAATCCACCTCAGGGACACTGCGCACCACTGGAGCTACCTCATATCCTTGAACCCCCTTGTGTATGCTAACCCCCTCCTTCAAGTCAGGCACCACATCTCTGGGTGTGTGTACTGCTCCCTCAGCACTAGATAACTCAATTTTGCTGCCACCATCTGAGCTGGACTCCACCTCCAACACAGCCAAGCTCACTTCCTGAGCTACACACATTTCTTCTTCTTGGGTTAAGGCCCTCTTGGCCTCAGCCCTCTCGAGCTCCTCATCAAGCTCTCTCGGCCTCTGCTCACAAGCTAGAAGCGAGCCATATTTTTCTGTTTCTCCCTCCCTTCCAGAGAAGTCATCCACCTCAAACTCAACTGGTAGTGTAGGCCCTCAGCGGGGTAACTCATAATGAAATAGGGATGCCTCTAGATCACCCCTGGATCTTCTCTTCACAGGCAGCCCCCTTTCCTTGCAGAACACACGTAGCTCCCTCATTGTGTAGATGAACATGTGCCAGAAGTCAAGTTCTATTTTGCAACAACTAACCAGAGTCTCAGTATCAAAAATACTCCCAGGAGGACACCAGAAAACAGAAAAAAACGTATGTGGTTGCGTAATGGTCTGCACTATACTAGTAGTGTACACCAATCACTGTATGTAAGACACAAATGCAAGTCCAGATCCTCACCGCTGACCACCAATGTTAGAAATGGGGGTCTCTAGTTGGCAGAGGTAGGTACCTTTGTCCGAATAGGGCCCCTTGCTTCTAGTCAGGGTAAGGGGGATACACTCCTAAAATAACCCCTGCTCACCCCCTTGGTAGCTTGGCACGAGCAGACAGGCTTATCTCAGAGGCAGTGTGTAAAGCATTTGTGAACACATACAGTAACATGGTGAAAACACTACAAAAGGACACCACACCAGTTTAGAAAAATAAGTAATCTTTATCTAAACTCAAAACAAGACCAAACGACAAAAAAACCACAATACAGTAATAAAAATATGACTTTAAGATGGTAGAAATAGTTCAGTTCAATGCAAGTTGTAAATGCGACACTTTTCTCAAAAGTACCTTAGATGCGTCACGCAAAGCAAACAAAATGGCCGCATGGAAGGTGATGCGTCTGTTCCTTACACTCAGGGGAGGTGATGCGTCTGTTCCTTACTGCGGCGCAGGGGAGGTGATGCGTCAGTTCCTTACTGCGTGGGGAGTTGATGCATCTGTTTCTTACTGCGGACCCCAAACGGTGCGACACTCTTGGCGCCTCGATGCGATGCGTTGATCCGGTACGATGGGTGTCTTCGTGCAGCCGCACAGCAGGCTTGCGTCAGGAACGGTGCGCCGGCGGCGATTTCTCGAGCCGCGGCAGGTGCTGCGACTGTTTCTTCGGCGATGCATCGGAAAACCAGTGCGGATGCGACACGCATCTTCGGTGTTGCGTCGATTTCCCAGCTCCCAGCGTCAAACAGTCTCCAGAGGTCCTAAACAGCAGCAGGCACCTCTTTGCAGGTTGGAATTCCCAGCAAGGGAATTCAGGTGAGCTGGGGGTGAAGTCTTTGTGTCCCTGAGACTTCAGAACAGGAGGCAAGCTCAGTTTCAAGCCCTTGGAGATCTTCCTCAAGATGACAAAGCAAACAGCAAAGTCCTTCTTCTCCTTTCCTTGGCAGCAAGCAGCCACTGCAGGCCAACCCCAGACAGCAAACAGCACAGGGGCAGTATTCCTCCTCAGCTTCTCCGGCTCTTCTCCTTGGCAAAGGTTTCCTCTTGATTTCCCAGAAGTGATCTAAAAGTCTGGGGTCTTGGCCCCTCTTTTTATACACCAAAATCCTTTGTTCTCTGAAGGCAGAGAGTGTCTGTACCCAGCCAAAACCGGTTCTGTGGGGCACTTTGCAAGTGCACAACAACCTCCTTTGTCAGTGTGAGCCCAGACACACCACAGGGGGGCGGAGCCGTCATTGTGGAAGGCAGGCACAGCCCTATTCAGGTGAAGATGCTACTCCTCCCACCACTTCAAATGCAGACCAAGCCTATTCAGCCCAGCCCTGACTCATCAGACTTCTGGAGCCACAGCCCTTCTCCAGCCCCTTTCATCCAAAAGCCAGACATGCAATACACAAACCTAGCAGAGGCACACTGGATGGTTAGGCAAGAAAATACCCACTTTCTAAAAGTGGTATTTTCAAACACAGAATGTAAAAATCACCCTCACTAAAAGATGCACTTTAACATTCTGAGTTCAGGCATATTAAACTTTATTTTCCTATCTTGTTCCCAGGGTCAGTTATGTTTATAAGATGTTATAAACAAACTCCCCATTCTGGCCTATGGGAACAGATAGCCTTGCAATAGTGAAAAACGAAATTGGCAGTATTTCACTATTAGGACATGCCACACACATCAGGGCATGTCCTACCTTTCACATACAATGCACCCTGCCCACAGGGGTACCTTGGGCCTACCTTAGGGGTGACTAACATGTAGAAAAGGGAAGGTTTAGGGACTGGCAAGTGTGTGCACTTGCCAAGTCGACATGGCAGTCCCAGACTGCACACAGGCTCTGCAATGGCAGGCCTGAGTCACATTTTACAAGCTGCTTCCATGGGTGGCACGACCAGTGCTGCAAGCCCACCAGCAGCATTTGATTTACAGGCCCTGGGCACACATAGTGTACTGTACTAGGGTCTGACAAGTAAATCAAATAGCCAATCATGGAATCACTAATCCACAACAATACTTTACAGGGAGAGCATATGCACTTTAGCACTGATCAGCAGTGGTAAAGCGCCCAGAGTCATAAAACCACCAACAACAGGTCAGAAAAAATACACGAGGAAGGCAAAAAGTTCTGGGAGGACCCTGAAAAAAGGGCCAAGTCCACCACTCAGTATACCCAAGAAGCAGTTACATAAGCTTCAGATAATCCAGAATGCGGCTGCAAGGCTCCTCCTGGGGATCCCCAAATTTCAATCCGTGAGAAAGCACCTACGGAGTTTGCACTGGCTGCCAGTCAAGAGTCGTATTAAGTTCAAGGCCTTGTGTATCACATATAAGGCACTACACGGCACCGGTCCTCAGTTTTTGAGGCGGTCACTGCACTGGTACTCTCCAAACAGATGCCTTCGGTCACAAGGGGCTAAACTGATACTCTCTCAGAGATTTTTTAAGTCTAATTGGGGCGGCAGAAGCTTCACAGTGGGTGCCACGAAGCTCTAAAACACCCTCCCCATTACCATCAGAAGTCCCCCTCTCTGCCATCTTTCAGGAAAGCCATTAAGACCTGGCTGTTCTAAGAATAGTGCTCCAGCTCGCTTCTAGACTGTTAGCACCAAGACACCGTTGGTATTCGTGCGCTGTATAAATTTATAACATAACATCGAGTAACATAGAGGAATGTTACAGAACATGTCACAGATTTAAGAGCTACTGGTTACGCATAACAAGCAAGGAAAGCCTCACGCACAGCCACACTTAAATCAACATCATCTACATGGAAGCACCTTCCATGTGTTTGCAGACACACTGCAGCTGGACAAGGCGGCTGGGGAGCTATTCACCCATGTGATTCACATTAAAATGGCCCTGGTACAAAATTTAGAGTGGAATGAATCTGCCATTGTTGATTAACACCAATTTAGTAGTTTGTTTATGTATGTTTCTTCATTATGGACTTATCCAGAAAAGGTTGGATGCCCAAATGTTCTTGAACTTCGGAAAAATGCAGAGACGTTTTCAAATCCTTTAAATTCTATTTTTAGGTCGAGCATCAGTGCGCATGCAGTAATCACTCTACGGAGTGTAATCTGGCATTCTGGTGTGATTCTTGCAATTGGTTAATTCGTGTGTTGTTTTTTTGTTTCCTTGCTCGTTGTTCGTTAGCACTCCGATACATCATTTCTGGTGTTTCGCAAGGAGCACCGGCCAATTACAGTTCCCTTACACTAGTAAGTGTTATTTGGGGACTACTTGTTTTTTAATTTAATGCTAGTGTGTGGCACGGGGCATTTTCACTTTACTAAAGCTAGATGACACCCGCTTTTATTTGTTTATGCACGGCTGTGCATGGTGCGCTTTCGGTTTACGTACAGCTGCCGACTGCTTTTGGTCAACAGTGTGTTTTGGCTGCTAGTTGTATCTAGATATTTATAGTATGCAGCATTTTTTTTTTTATCAGTGCCCTGCGCAGGTCGTGTTACTGGGGTGATTTATAGCATTTTAGAAACTTTCACCTATTGGTATTGTAAATGACAATGCCTTTTATTATTGCAGGTTTTTTTCAACACATAAATAAAAAGCATGGTCATTTACAATGCCAATAGCTCAAAATCTCGCAATTGCGAGACCTATTGCATTGCAAATGCTTGTTCTTTATTACGTACTGTTCAGGGACTTTTTTGGTACATTTGAACAGCTTTGTAATCATTCAACCGTGTTTGCAGATGTACAATTGTGTTTTTAACCCCTTGACCGCGATCGGAATTCCGCTCGTGTGCTGGACATTCCGATCGCGGGTGTGGTCGTGACGAGCTCAGCTCGTCATGCGCACAGCGCTACCGCACAGCATGACGAGCTGAGCTCGTCACGAGCATCGAAGGGGTTAAAGGCTTTGTACGTGTTTTTGTTTTCAGTGACTTCGTACGTGCTGATTGCTTTGTACACATGCAACCATGGATGCGCCGTATGTACTGTACGACACCCCATGTAGCAAGGATTGACAGATGCGTCAGGAATCCTGACGTATCTGTTGTCGCAAAACCCATGCATTGCTGGAGTTGTGTCGTAAGCATGACGCAACTCAGCAATGCATGGGGGAGGCCTATTGCACTGCGTCACCCTTCCGCCTGCTATGAGGCAGGTGTAAGGTTTTGACGCAGTGGCGTCCTAGAAGTGGCGCAGTGAAATCTGATCGATTTCACTGAGCCACTTCTACAAGTCTTTCTTGTGGGGGAACGCCCACCCTGCATACATTTTACCTGACGCAGGTATAATGTGGCGCAGGGATTTTCAAAGTGACACATCTGCCTAGATGTGTCACTTTGTAAATATGGCGCAACATAGCACATTGTTTACGCCGCCACTGCATCACACAAAGTGATGCAACAGCAGCGCAAAAGTGTCACCAGGGACTCATAAATAAGTCCCTTAATGCTACATTTACGCCTTTAACCGATATCCTTCCTACTAAATTCTAATACCATAATCCACTCTATAACACTATACTCCCTCAAAAACAATTTACAACACTTTATCCTACTTCCTAAAATTACGCTTCACTAATATCCACGCACTAAACTTCACTATACAGCGAGACCTATTGGCATTGCCAATGCTTGTTTAAAGATGTGGGTACTTACGTAGCTGTTCAGGTTCTATCATGCACCGTGCCAGTGCAGACATATAGTAAACCCGTGCCCACATGCTGTATCGCGGTCTCTGACATGTTATTGGTACCAGGACAGAAATGACACCAATGACTTCCTGTTCTGTGGTTACCAAAAAGATTAATGAGATTAAAAAATATATCTTCTCACGTACGGAAATGTATGTGTTTATCTTAACAGTTATGGTTTTTCGAACAAGTGGGGGGTTTGCTGGTCCAGACACTAAAAAGATGAACTTCTGCATCACGTACATGTTAGAACCAAAAAGGTTTGTTGCCATGCTATCGTCATTAACTGCGAAAAAGGAATAGGCGCATCATTGTATCACTGGCAAAAATAACCATAACAAATGGTGCAGTCAGCCTTCGCGTAACTGCAGAGGAAGTGAGATAGGTTTTGGCTTTATTGTTTCCGATCCCTGCCGTTTTGCTCTTTCAAGTACGTACTTGATGGTGAACAGCCGAATTCCGGTTTAGTAGTTAACTAAGATACAGGTGGCAGACTGCCAAGTTTGTTGCTCCACTATGAGGCGCGTCCACAGGTCAGTGCCTCAGACCCTCTCACGCTGCCTTGCTCTGAATATATATTTACGGAGGCTTATTGAACTATTATGTATAAATAATAATACGAGAATGTGAGATGCGTTTTACATCGAAATGAGTTACACCTGATATTTCGATTAGTAACAAATTATAATATTTTCCGATTCAAGTAAAAACGCGTCAATGAGTTTTGCTTCAAATCAGAAAAAAACATATTTTGCCCTGTGGAATCACAACCACTGAAGAAAACCCTTAACATGTATGCATACGAGAACATTACATTCTAAATCCGGCTCATTTCAAGGCTCCCTAGTCCCTGTGTAGGTTGTTTCTTTCAACATGTATGGTTGTAGGTGTAAATGCATTCATAACTGGCACAGAACACACGTTAACGGTCCGTCTAGCTTGTGATTCGTGCCGAGTTTTGAGTTGAGAAATGTGATCCGCTATCTATACATTTTGTGGCTTGCTACTTTTTGCAAAGAAAGAGTTCGGATATATATGCAGAAACTTCGTACATGTTAGTATTGGTGGCCGTGAGCTTATCTAAGCCTGCGTGGGTCTTCTTACAACTTTTACCCCGGCATGGCCTCTGGGTCTGTGGAAGTAATGACAATGCGCACAGCGCGATTTATGATCGCCCTGAGCTGTGCCAGCCCTGTCTTAACCGCAGTGGGTCAGTGCATCTGCATCTTCTCAGCTCAGACTTTAGCATCGCCGCCTCTGAGCTCGCTCAGGACCGACCGCACCCGGTCAATTCAGGTGAAGGCAAGCCAGCTCTAGCACGGGACCGGCACTGGGAGTTAGGTGACGGCTATGTCCTCAACTCATCCTCGTCATTACCACACAACAAGGTGCGGAGGAGGAGGCTGCGATGCTGCCGTCTAGGGCGGAGACCTGCCTCACTGACCTATTTACCACACGATGAGCAAGCACTCTTGTATGTGCAACGAGAATGAAAAGGCAAAGCTCGTGAGTGAGGAACGTATGAGGCAATTATTTCCGATTCAGGAATGACATCTAATGAACAAGACTACATTACATATATCCTCAACTGCGAAATGTAAAAAAAGAGCAACTATGTATAGTGTACTTAAAATACCTTTTAAATTAAAAAAAGACCCGTAACCAATATAAAAATATACACGCGCGAATTCGTTTGTAGTTCTCAACAGATTATGCTAGACACGCTCGCTGTACGAAGTAGATCAGTGTCTAGGCGACCCAGCCTCCTGAGGCTGACATGGGCTGCCGGCGTCTCCCGGTGCAGATGCAGCAAGGATGAATAATGCACTATGTGGGTATCGTGTAATTGGCAGTTTACAACTATATTTTCTAATTCGTAGCTCCATTATGCGCATGCTAGCGTGAGTGTACCGAGTACGTTTCTGGGCGCTCCAGTTTGCGTTTAGTCCCGGTTTGTCTTGTGTTTTGGGAGGGGGTGGGCGAAGGGGAGTATTTTACTTGGCTTAAAGGACACGTCTGCAGAGCTTTAAAGGAATGTGGGCAGGCGGCGTTGAGCTCCACGCCTCCACCTAACACTGTCTGGTGTAGCAGACCACCATGACTTTGGGAGGAGATATCCCAGATGTGCGCAGGCAGGCAGAGGAAACAAAGGGCCGGGTGTACACGTGGGTACGAACAAAAAAGTGAGGCACATACCTGTCAGCGTTTGTGGTTCAAGGGTGGGGGGCACACGCATAGCAAAAAATAAAAGGCGTTGCCCAATTCAAATGAAAGCAATAACATAGAAGATGAAATCGGCTACTTATAGTGCGATCGATGGACTCCTTTCCCAAAAATAGAATATTTGTTTTCTAAACAAGTAACCAGTCCACAAATTGTGTAGTTACGGAGTGATTCTATGCATTTACAAGGTCAATACGTTCGGAAAATGCCTATTTGCCTCTCTCTCATCATATGGCGGTTAAAGTTAACCGAACACCAGTTCAAGGAAACCCGTTTGCCCTTATAATTTTGAAATGCAGGTTACAGTCATGGCTTTGACGTCACAATGCCAGGAACTAGGCCCCCCTCCAAGTCGTCGCACTTGTACAGAAAACTGTATAATAAAGAATGCGCATGCGCTGTGTAGCATTCGTTCTAAGAATCAATCGAAACTCATATTATCGGATTTTATGGGACAGCACGCAGGCCGATTCTATGCAGTCTTCTGTATCATAGTTGATGAGAATAGTTCCGTTATGCCTGGCTCTGAAATGGCGGCTGCAGTTAGAGCCTATCAAAACCGTCGAGATCTGAAACGGAACCATGCGCAGTGACGTCTCCTTCTGGCAGAAGGAGGAGGCTGAACGCACACGCAGAACCGCAGAGCTGAATGAAGTCTCTGGGGGCCCGGACCAAACCGATCAGCGCTGGTTTGATCTGGCACGTCTCCATGGCAACGGCTGCTGCACTATAAATACGAGTGGCTGAGCTCATTTGGAATAATTCTGTCAGCTGCCGGCTTGAAGGGGAGGAGTAGGATCGCAAGTAAGCACCAACGTGTTCTGCCCGCGTCTCTGTGGAGCCTCGAGATCGTCTTGGATTTTCTCCTTAGTCACAGTCGTGCCTCCATGGGTACAATCTTCGTAAATGCTTTTTAAGGTAAGCTTGGATCTTTTACGCTTAGTCAGAAGAGCAGTCACATGTCAACTGCAGAAAGGACTTTTTAGAACGGCACATTTAACAGGCTACGACAGATTGGGAAGACCGATTGGGTTGGCTTATAAGACCCGGGGCAAAACTGTCTGCTGAAGCGGGGGCTAGCTTGGAACTTCTGTTTCTGAAACGCAGGTCCCTGCGGCGCAACCACTCTTCCCCCAATTTTTAAGGGGGTCATTGAGCCGAAAGACCGATGACTAACTAAGATGGGAGACTCGGGGTCACCTCATTACGTTCTGTCCTACAAGACAAGAGGGTCTTGTGGGACATCATATTGCGTGACGTCATTGTCGTTCAGGCAAATGGCGCCTGTTACTCTTCGCGTCTTTCTGGTAGTTATCGGCGGCCGGCACAGTGTGTGGTGCGCCACAGACTGGCTGGCGTTGTAGGCCAGAGGACTACTCTCACCAGCCGGACACGTGGGTCCTAACATTAGCGATCGCATTGTAACGGGACTGCTAGTAGGCACGCCTTCATGCACCCGGGTTGGCGGGAGGGGATGTGTCATCGCCGATGGGCGGGGTCCGCATGGAATCAGGTGACGTAGTCATTGCCACACCACCTGTTTCTGAGAACCAGTGTAGCGTCGCCCTCGCCGGCTGCCGCGTGGACGCAGTACGGCATCACCTCACGGCTTCTCGGAAGCCTACGTCAGCGTAGTCTCGAAATGGGGTGGAGTAGTAGATGGTGATCTCCTTTAATGTTTTTCGCCCTACATGAGCCCATTAAAGGGATGGCTTAATCGCAACACATGAAGTACTTTAATTTGGCACATCTTTTAAGTTTCATTTTTCATTCAATGTTCTCTTAAAAAGTAGCATCCAACTGTCTAAAATCGAATGATTTGTAGCTACGCGTTACCTGTTTGCCTCTGAGCTTGAACGTTACTAGGGTGGCAAATTAAACTCCTAAGGCGCTTTCAGACGTCGACCGTGTTCCTCAGGACGCAAATTCTGCTCGAGAGATGGGCGCCTGGTTGCTTCATGCAGCACTTGAATTAAGAGCTCGGGGAGCTACTTGTTTGCTTAAAGGTCTAAAATCGTTGCGCTCCCCCGTTGGGTACTTCTGGTAGTGTCGCCTACGACTCGTATATGATTCAGTTTAATTCTTATTTTACAGAATAGCAACAGTACAACACCCTACAACGGCTCCTCGGTGGGCCTGATCCTTGCCTTGTACTTGCCGGGGTTCTATTTCACCGGAGAGCCTCCTTGGGAGCAAAGCTGAAGCTCTCTTTGGTGTAAGTCCCCATCTCTAACTTGTCCATGTGAGTATACTTATAAGAATGAATATTGCCTTTTGTAGCTCGAACTGCAGTTCACGCGCATAACCCTCTATATGATCTCTATTTTCAGTTTGTTGCATAAAGTGCCTATATACCGAACAGAGGGAGCCATGCAGAACTTCAGCAATGATGAATTTGACTTCAGTTTTATTGAAGAAGGATTTTCTGCCAGAGATATCCTGGAGGAGAAGATAAATGATGTGTCGTCTTCTGTAAGTATGCTGCAGAATACACACTTGTTTTAGTGGACGCTTTATGTATATTGTGTAAAGTTTGGTAAGTGACTGTATAATCTGTAGATGATGCATTGTATTGGCTTGTTGCTGGGGAGCGGCCGAGATAAGCATGCAGGAATATGGGCTAAGGTATCTAGTAGAATGAATGTAGTTGTAATATGTGAAGCGAAGAAGGGGCCTGTAGCTGTTAAAGCATGTGGTTTGGACACCCCTTGTGACTTGGTGGGATAGCAGTAGCTACTAGCAGTTGTTGGATGTTTGGAATGGTCATTCGAGGCTGTTTAGCATTTTAACGGGTGTTTGCAATGTTGACTTATTCCTAGGACGACAAAGATGCCTTTTACGTCGCCGATCTTGGTGACATTGTCAAGAAACACTTACGGTGGTTTAAAGCTCTACCTCGGGTAACTCCCTTCTATGCTGTGAAATGCAATGACGGCAAAGCAATCGTCAAGACTCTTGCTGCTTTGGGAGCTGGATTTGACTGTGCAAGCAAGGTAGGATTGTGTAAACGAACCGTGTTCTCGTAAAACCTTCCTTAAGGTCTGGCCCCCGCCCCACCCATCTGTACAAATGGAGTGTTTTATATCTGCGCCAATAGCGAGAGGGCAGCACAGCACGCCTGACTGGTTTTATTCCCAAATACATTGGTAAATGTTTTTTGCCTAACTTGCTCTTTTAAGTTATGTACCCAACATACGTCGGGGCATATTATCTAGGAAGTGGCGGCGAGAGGCGTTAGCCTCCTTGGCTTAACGCCTCTCTCCGCAACTTCGGAAACGCCAGGCTGCACCCTATTCTCAAGGATATGGTGCAGCCTGGCGTTTACCCCTGCGATGGTGCTAAGTCTCACGACTTGAGGCCAACGCTAGCAGGGAAGTTTGTTTATGTACAAGAAGGTGTCCTTTCCTGTACATAAACTTTTTTTTTTTTTTTTAAATGCCATTTTGTATGCTGCTTCATGCAGCACACATGTAAGTTGCAAAATGGCATTTAAAAAAAAAGGTTTATGTACAGGAAAGGACCCCTTCCTGTACATAAACAACCTTGGCATTTTGCTTTTTTCCATGTGTGCTAAGGCAGCACACATAGAAAAAGCAGAAACGAGGAGAAATTAAGCATATCGCCACCTTAAGATTGGATTTTCTTTGTCTTAAATTCGGCGCTGCCACCTATTATCGCCTAGGTGACAGCGTCGAAGTGAATGAGTGTTGCGGTGGAACGCCCACCGCAACACCCACTGCACGCCCCTGTCACGCTAAGTTTAGCGTGACAGGGGCACTATTACCAAGGCAGCATTAAGCCACTTAATGTGGCTTTTTAGGGCGCTGACCCTATCGCCCCCCCAACGTCACAAAGTGACGTTGTAGTGGCGATAGGTGCTTGGTGATATGCCCCATAGTGTACATTTTCGCACGCCTAACACCGTTGAGTCTTAATCTTAGCAATGCTTTTCATCTAATTGGTACTTTGTTTAATTGAGCCATAACGTGTTTCTATTTGTGGGGTTTGTTTCAGACTGAAATACAGATGGTGCAGAGCATCGGCGTGCCGCCGGAAAGGATAATTTATGCGAACCCCTGCAAACAAGTATCTCAAATAAAATATGCTGCTAGCAGTGGAGTCAAGAAGATGACATTTGACAGTGAAGTCGAGCTGATGAAGGTGGCAAGAAACCATCCAGATGCAAAGTATGTTAGCTATTTTGACGCGGTAATTAGTTATTTTGGCTAGTGTAATAGCTTTTTTTAAAGTGCCCCTGAAATTCTGAGCATTTCGCATATGCATGTCAAAGTGAGAAGGGGATTTTATCTAAGTAGGGGGCTCATCTAAATTGGAAGTGTGGGGTGCTGTATCCTGCTTGAATTTCGTGTCGCAGGTGTTGTAATTCACTACTTGTACCCAATAAAACGCTAACGTGCACTTCTTTTTAGGTTGGTCTTAAGAATTGCAACCGATGACTCGAAGGCTGTCTGTCGTTTGAGTGTGAAGTTCGGCGCAACCCTCAAAACCAGTAGACTTCTTTTGGAGCGTGCAAGAGAATTAAATATTGATATAATCGGAGTGAGGTCAGTGGGTAGCTCAAAGTTCACTTTGTTTTGAAGCGATTGAAGTTTCCTTCCTCTGCTGAAGGAGCGGTAGTAACTGAAGTTTTTTTTTTTCTATTTCTAGCTTCCACGTGGGTAGTGGGTGTACAGATCCACTCACATATGTTCAGGCGGTTTCTGATGCCCGTTGTGTCTTTGACATGGGGGTAAGCGTTTTTTGTTGTATGAATTGGTTATGGGCCTTAATCTACTTTGTTTAAAAGTTGCCGGTCCATTTTTGTTAAATTGTCGGGGTGGGGCTTGTGTAGTCGCGTATCACTCGATGCCTGAGTTTGATCATTCAGAGTGACTAGTGTTGCTGTTCTAATTTCATCGATCGGGTAAAATTGACGGGTGGCTCCCCGGCCATTCAAAGCGGGTTTTTAAAATACTGATAAGTCAGCTCCAACTTTGGCCATGCCAAGCATGACTTGTGCAGAGCGCGCGCCTGCCTCTTCAAAGGAGGAAGTGTGCTACCTATCTAGGTGTTGGTCTATATCGGTTATACCAGACTCTTTTAATGGGTAGAAGAGAATTAAACATTCCGATACACTGTTTCTTTATTGTTCTGCATGTTTATAAGACTGCTGTTCTGATTTTTATTTTAGACTGAATTGGGTTTTAACATGCACTTGCTTGATATTGGTGGAGGCTTCCCCGGCTCTGAAGATGTCAAGTTGAAGTTTGAGGAGGTAAGTGGATATTGCTGGATGAGTGAATTGATCAAGTGATTGCAAAGCAATTTCATTTTTTTTTTTTTCGAAGTGTTAATTGGGGAATAAATTACTCTAATACTGCAACACCAAACTGTGTCCAACATTGACACTCGACAATTCCCTGCTACAATGTACATGATTGAGTCCCCCAACTTTGGTGTGGTCCCAATATGAGCAAGCAGTCTTTATTTTGGCCATAAATTGTGTACGTTTTGTGATAAAATGTTTCTTTTTAGATCACAGCAGTTATCAATCCTGCTTTGGACAAGTACTTCCCCGCGGATTCAGGGGTGAAGATTATTGCTGAGCCAGGTCGTTACTATGTAGCATCAGCCTTTACTCTGGCAGTTAACATCATCGCAAAAAAAGTTGTTCTTAAGGAACAACCTGGCTCTGATGGTATGTTAACACTGAATTCTTCTTTGGTCGATAGTATGTGGCATAGTTTGGTTTGAGTTCTTTCAGATGTAGAAAGGAAAATGCTTGAGGGAAGTGTTTTTTTTTTTTTTCTCCCACTAACAGGGTTGTAATCTAAATGTATAAACCTGTTGAACTGCTTCTGTCTTTTCTAGTTATGACTTAGTAACTCCTTGCTTTTTTTTCCTTATGTTCCTAGTGCTCAAATGTCCGTTTGTTTGGTACACTAAAGCGCTTTAGAACACTGAATAAATCCGTTTTGCATTCTTTTCCAGATGAAGATGTGGGTGAGGAAAAGACCCTTATGTATTATGTCAACGATGGTGTGTACGGGTCATTTAACTGCATCTTGTACGATCATGCCCACGTGAAACCTGTTCTGCAAAAGGTACGTACCTGATGGTACTTGAACGTGCCACTGTGAACTGAACGTGTAGCTAACATGTCCCATACACGAATTCGTGGGGGGTGGGACGGGGTTGTTTAATAGCCGCTCGTTATATTTTTCGGCAGATTAGTTCACCTATTATAAACCTTAATTTAGGCAATGTCTGCAGTGCGCTTTAGGTTCAGGGGTTAGGCCAAAGCATTGATTACAATAGAAACTGTGCTAGAGAATTGCTTTTATTGCCCGAAGGTGGGAGGGGCAAAAGTGACACTGGGGATTAAAGGGATAACCGTTATTTTCAGCAGCAAGAAACCAAAGTAAGTCTGCAGTGCACTTCAATCCCTTTCTTCTATTTTAGAAGCCCAAACCAGATGAGCGCTACTTTACTAGCAGCATTTGGGGACCAACGTGCGATGGCCTTGATCGCATAGTGGAGCGCTTCGATTTGCCCGAGCTGCAAGTTGGTGATTGGATGATATTTGAAAATATGGGCGCCTACACTGTAGCAGCTGCTTCAACGTTTAATGGATTTCAGAGACCGACCTTGTATTACGTGATGTCAAGACCAGCTTGGTTAGTACTCGTCACAGCGCATAGTTTGCTGTTTTTTTTTTTTTTTGTGTGTAATGCATGTCTAGCACAGTAAAGCCCCCGCAATGAATCGGTGATTCATTTTGTGGTTGCCAGTTGTGTATTCCGAATCAGTTTTACTGTTTTAGGGCACTAATTATAAAGAAATGCTATATTTTATTCCACCCACTCTACATTGGCCCAATTTTTTTACATTATTTGACCGCAGTTAAGAACTAACTTTATCATAGGCAGTTGTAGTGGCACTTGTTACATATAGCAGGTTAGCTATATTTTTCCATGCTTATTTCTAAGGCCTTCTCGTTATAGGTGCACTCTTTAACCTTTGGCTTCAGGGGGTGTCTAACACCAGTACATTCTTTCAAAGCAGGCTATAATATGGCATATTTCCACTGCCAATGCTGTACTGGCTGCCCTCAACCAAAGTTAAAGGCTTAGAACAAGAATGAACTCTTACTGGTATAGCCTGCAGCAGAAAGGCTATTCAACATAATCTACCCTGCGAGTAGAATGTTGTAAATTAAAGGGTGCAGCAGAAAGACCAAGGGCCATATTATCAAGAAAGGTGCAAACATTATCGCCGCTTTAGCAGCAGTTTCCTGCCGCTAAAGCGGCGATAATGTTTGCGCCTTTCTTGATAAAATGGCCCCAATATTGGAGTGTTGGTGCACAAGTTTTATGCTACAGTTTTCTTTAATTGAGCGCCCAACATTCTAGTGATCTAATACACCAGTTTAATTTGCTGTGACTGGTAACTTTTACTTGGGTTGTAGTGGGACTTGAAGGTGCCTCCCCCCCCCCCACACACTCGCACACAACTTGCGTTGCATTATGTATTCCAGGTCCTCGTATATCAAAGTTGGCACAAGAACTGATGTGTTGAGGAATATCCTAATTTTATCGTGTGCACTTAAACAAATTACTAACTTGTATCCAACTTGACAATCCTCTCGGCCCCAATTTACCTGTCATTTTGGTTAGTAGCAGGTTTAATGGATGTAATGGGCAGATAAAGTTATCATGGCAGCATTATGAATGTTACATAGGAGTAAAGAAAATGCTTTTTATAACTACTTATAGTTAAGGAGGGTGCCATGTGCTTTACTGCAGAGTCCCTTGCACTTGAGTCTACTGCCTTCAAGATCCTATTAACTTTGATTCAAGAATTTCTGGCCAATACTATTTTTTTTAATTTCATACACTGTGGTAATATTTGTGAATTCTTCTTACTGCAGGCAAATTATGGAACAAATCAAGGAGTGCGGAATCCCTGAAGTTGAGGAGGATGTTGGTGCTCTGCCACTATCATGCGCATGGGAAAGTGGAATAGAAAGCCATTCTGCGTCTTGTCCTTCAACTCGTGTTAACGTCTAAAGTGTATTTATTCTGTAGTAGCAAGTTTGTGTATGCAGTTTTGGGACCATTAGAAATCTTAGAAGGATATACAGACTTGTTTAATTATATGGCCAGCATCAATGCAACAAAATGGATGACTATGAGATGGGGTCACATTTATCTGTGTTCCTATGGAAACTAATTTTGTATGTATTTTCATTTTTTTCAAATGCTACATAAATCAGTCACTGTCAGTCAAGCATTTGTAGCTTGTGTATTGACAGACTGGGCTGGTCTTAGTGTTTTTTTAAATATTTTTTTTAATAAAATAAAATTCTAAATACCAGTGGCTAATCTGATTTAATGCTAATGTAGAAGTAATTCTCTAATAATTCCAAGTGTCTAGCATTAGGCTGCCATTGAAATTAAGTGCAGGACTACAGGAACATGTGTTCCATTGCTTCCAGGTTCGCAAATGTAGATTTATTCCTACTACCAAAAAACAAGTTATCAACGCCTTCCTTAAGGTTATCTGACACAAAATGGTCCTCGTGAAAACAGCAGTGTATTAACTATAGAAGTAGTGTGGCACACTCCTGCTATTCAGAATATTTGTCAATTCACCATCTGATACACTGCCTGGCAAAGAACCTCCTGAGTGGATCTAGAGCAAGATGTAGCCAAAAGTCTGCGGGTGGTAATGCCACTGAAGTCCTGTTGTATGGGGGGGAGGGAGACAGACTGGTGTGGGTCCATGTGGGGGGGAGGAGGGGGTCCCCTGAGGTTGACCTCTTTGCTACCTCGCAATTGCAAAAAGTTTGCCTCCAGGTTTCTACATCCTCAGTCCATGGGCAATGCTCTATGGGGGAAGTGGTCAGGGTGTTTTTTGCTTTTCCTCTTATCCCACTCTTTCCATATATGGTTGGGAAGCTTTTTGGCAACCCATCACCCTGGTGGCTACCACATGGGTCAGGCAACCCTCTTTCTCAACCCTTGTCTGTCTGTACAGTGTGAGAAGAGCTCCCCAATGAGCCAGACCTTGCACAGGATCGAGGCAAGATCAGACTCTCTGGACCCCTGGCAGCTCAATCTAGCAATTTGGCTTCTGCAGTTCTAGAGTTAGGTGAGGGGGGAAGCAGCTTATATGGTGTGGTTGTGCGAAACCTACTACTCTGGCCTGTTTTGGGTGACCAACTCCGAAGGGTGCATGTCATGGGGACCAAAGTGGTCCACTTGGATGGTTACCTTGCCATCCGTTCCATGCTCAATTGGCAAAACTCAATAGATTTTAATGGAGTTGTGATGCAAGGGGTCCAGGATGCAGTGACGGGATTCTTCCCAGGGCCACCCCTCAGTCCACAAACCTGATGGGTAACTTAAGCCATGGGTCAATGTCCCTCCAAGTCTGAGAAGTCTAGCCAAAAACCAGTTGCCACTGGACTCTGGTTACAGCAAAACCAGTGGTTCACTTAACAGGTGGTAACTTTCTTGATGGGTGACAAAATTAGTCCCAACAACACTCCTGGGTCAAGCAGCCTCTGCAACTTTTGATGGTCTGGACAGTTTTTTCAATAGTCTCATTCAGAAGTTAGTACTGCTGAGTTGTCAGCATTTAACCCTGTACTTGCCAATGGGGCTACTAGCCTTTCTACAGTTGAAGACGACCATGTGGGGTTTTTACTTTCAGGACACAAATGTCCTTTTTAATATTTGGCACCTTGCCATAGGGACGATCTTAGGGGTGACTTGCATATATTTAAATGTAAAGTTGGGTGTTGCTATTGCTTAAAATGGCAAAGTAGAGTTGGCAGTCATCTGCTCAGCCAGCACTGGCAAGCTGGCAGTCACGCTCATGGTGGCACAATCTGTGCTGCAGTCCACGAGAGACCCTTAAAATTACTTGCCCTGGCACCAAACACTAGAGACTTGTAAGTTACCAGGTGACATTTGTGGGTAGATCAATTGGAACTAGATCTTTTAAGGGTCTTCCCTGGCAAAGAGGCCTGTTTGGGTGGTGAATATTTTTGCATTCTCATTCCTCAAGAATGCATGGGCATTCTCTGCAGTTCAGTAAAAGTTTTCCTTTTGCCTCCCTCACATGAGTCCAATTTTTAGTTTACACCTCCATACGCCTTTACTTGATGACCATTGCAGCCTTCATGCAAAACAGGAACCTAGTCTTTGGTCGGGATCCTTGTCATCGGGGCTCAAATGGATTATCCCACCTGGAGTCCCTTATGCCCTGTTCTGCTAGTTCTTACTAGGTTATGGGCATTTTTGGGTCACCTAATGCTATTGGCAGATTAGTTGCATTATTCTGCCTCCACACTAGTGCTTTTATTGATATTTTGAGGGACTGCCATGAGGTTGAGGAAAAAAGACATGACTTGATAATTTGTCTGCAGTGGATTGGGGGAAATATGACTTTGGGAAGGAATTTGGGGTTGGTCCCAAGGTTAATTAGTCACATTATGGACCTGTAATAAAGGCTCTTCAAATGTGAGGGCCTGTAGATCACTGTCTTGGGGAATAAGGAAGGTGACCATACAAGAGGGAAAACTGTAAAGGGCATGAATGTAGTGGAAGAAGCACAGATGGCTATCGTGGAAGTCCCTCGTAGTTTCAATACAAGCACTAGTGTGGAGGTAGAAAGATGCAACCAATCCAATAGGATTAGGTGACTGAATAGTCTGTTGGGATGGGCCAAGATGAGATTGCCAAATCTATGGCCAATGGCTGAAAAGGAATGGTTAAAGAGAACCAATGGTTAAAAAGGGTGGACCCAAACAGTCCTATATTGTTGGCAGTAGGCCTGTTTGGCCGCTGCTCTGTATAGTGAAGTTGGAAGACTTTTTTTTCATAAAAGTAGGAATGTTAAGTGGGAGGACTGGCTAACAACCAAACATTGTTTCAAAGGGTGAGGTTGGAGTAACACCAGAATTCTGTGAACAACCACTATAAAACCTAATTACTTGTGAAGCACAAATAAAGTTGATTGACAATGACTAAGTCAATTTGGATGTGGGAGGTACTCGGTTTATCATATCTGATGGGAGGCTTCTAGCTGCAGATGCCTTACATAGAATAATCCCCAGGCATCAGACTGGATCTGTACTTTTTTTTTTTTTTTTTAAAGCAGTAACCCTGCGCAATGGTAGGTGGCGGCGCCTGGCTCCCCGTCAACCACATATCAATGGGGAATGGATCTCTTGTACCTGTGTAACCAGGGCCGGGTATTCTGGCCGTCTCAAAAACCCTCATTCACGTACATAGGTAGTCGGATTCTCCGCCTAGTTATAAACGTGACCTTATCATCGGGTTTCTTTTGGTATGCTATCCTCCATGAGGTAGACCCACTGGTTATAGCAGTAGTGATCAGTGATGAAAGTGGGCTAGTTGTAGCGACTTGTGCTCGCTCTCTGAACGGGGTACACGGGTACAAGTGATCCATTGATATATTACTGAAAGGAAGCCGAATGAATCGCAGCTTCTTCCTCCCCCGTTTGATCTGATACTCGCCATCAACCACGCCAGAGGTGATGTGGACTGTACCCAAATCGGTGCCACCCTGTGCACTGACGTCAGTTACTTTTGTGACTTTCCACGCCAGGAGTATCGAGCCACAATGAGAACTGACCACTGGTGTGGAAACGAAGGTGTCGCTTACACTGCAGTTGGCACGCAGAGCGAGGAGGATGGGAGAGTCTGTAAAGAGTGCATCTAGATGGTCTATACCAGATACAGAGTTACCAAAAGTAAGTAACTTGTTAATCTGAATAAGACTTCTAGCAGCAGATTCATTACCTTAGAATAGATACCCAAGCAATGCCTCCCCAGGGGTGGGTCTGCACAACCAATTTTAAATGGAAGTCCTGTAAGACTGCACTGGCGAAGAGCCTGTTGCGATGGTTCTGACTGTCCGACAATAGTGTTAGGTAAACGTGTGCAAGGATGCCCACGTTGCAGCCTGACGAGATTCAAATGTAACGTTCGTCAGGGCCCTAGAAACAAGTGGAAGATCCCAGGAAAGAACCACAACTGGAACCCTGGTGTGAGCCTATTGAAATGCCTACAAAAGTCGGAATGCGTGTGCCTCAATAGACACCCATAGTTATCTAAATATTCAGGTGGCTACCAGCGAAGTTGTAGCCTGCTTCAACTACAAAGAACCTCACAAGCATCTTCAAAGAGCCACAACTACTATGTCACATCATACACCTCACACCAGGAGCAGAACGATTCCAATCCCATGACTACACTTTCAGGGTAGAATGATTCTTTAACAGCAGCAGAGTACCTGCCACTTTAATTAGACAACATACCCAACCTCTGAAGGCCTATCTGTCCACCATCCAAGCTATCTACTCTAAAAGAAGTAGTTGGCACCGGTGCAGAAAAGGCCGTTCTGCTTCCTCCTTTGGAGACGAGTCAATGTAAGATACGGTTTTCAGAATACCTAGCAGAGGAGGAAATTGGGAGGGTGGAGACAACTCCCGAGGCAGCTGAAAGGAGAACGTCCACTCAGCCCCAGTACATTTCCCCATGTATAAAATCGAGGTAGGAGAGTGTGCTGTTTGGAAGCAAACATGCCAATTCAAATTTGGACAAAATACAGAAATTTTTTGTTGCTGGGGAAAATGGGGAAAAAGTGCTGCAGAAGAAAGTGTCTGATTTCCCCCTCCTCCCCCCCCCCCCCCCTTCCCCCTGCAAAAGGTATCAACAAAGGGTTTGTGGTGCTAAAATCACCATCTTCCCAACTTTCAGGAACAGGCAGACTTTTGTCAGAAAACCAAAATTTTCGGCAGTTTTGGCATTTTACTGGGACAAAGCCTATTTTTCGTGCTTTCAACCTCCTTCCAGTGAGTGGTAGTAATGGGTGTGAAAGCAATAATGGATCCCGGAAAACTATACATTTCTGAAAACTAGACGAAATTCTGAATTCAGCGAGGGTACATTTGTGTAGATCCTTCAAGGTTTTTCTATAGAAACTAACAATTGAAATAACAAAATATTGAAATTGAGTTGAAAAAAACAGCCATTTGTGCCAATGTTTTCACTTGTAACTTCTTCTAAGTATGGCAGATTTTTTTAAAGCAGTATACCGTTCTGTCTGCTGGACCCTTCTGGTAGTGGTGATATATAGGACTTGTAGGTTCACCGAGGTACCCAGAGCCAATACCTGAGCTGCGACGTGCAATGGTTTCTCATTGTGTACCGTGTATATAGCAATTCATTTGGTAAAATATAAAGAGTGAAACATTGGTACCAAGGAAACCTATATATTTCCGAAAGAAAATATAGTTTAGAAGCAGTTATTTGCACATCTCTGAAATTGTGGGTACCCATACAAGCATGTGAATTAGAGGACATTTTTCAAAATGACTTTTTTTTCTCTCACATTGTCTTACATTTGGAAGGCAGAAGTGCAAAGAAAGTCAATCGGTAATAACACTTGTTCTACTATTCTGTGTTTCCCCCTATGACTCCAGATAAAAATTGTACCTCACTTGTGTGGGTAGGTCTAGTGCCCGCGACAGGAAACCGCCCAACATGCAATGTGGACACATCTCATTTTTACAGTGAAAACTGACCCTTTTTTTGGCAATGTGCCTAGCTGTGGATTTTGGACCCTAGCTCAGTCGTCACCTAAGAAAACCTAGCAAATGTATACATTTTTAAAAACTAGACACCCAGGGGAATCCAGAATGGGGTGACTTGTGTGGCTTTGAAAGGTTCTGTTACCCAGAATCCCTTGCAAACCTCAAACTGTCAAAAAAAACCTTTCCTCACATTTCTGTGATGGAAAGTTCTGGAATCTGTGGTGAGCCACACACTTCCACCCACGCAGCATTCCCAAAGTCTCAAATTAAAAATGGTACCTCACTTGTGTGGGTAGGCCTAGTACCCGTGACCGGAAACGGCCCAAACGCAATGTGGACACATCACATTTTTCCAGTGAAAGCTGACCCTTTTTTCACAATGTGCCTAGCTGTATTTGGCACCTAAGGAAACCTAGAAAATCTATAAATTTTTGAAAAGTAGACCTCCACGGGAAGCCAGGATGGGGTGACTTGTGTGGCTCCCACTAGGTTCTGTTATCCAGAATCCATTGTAACTCTCAAACTTTGTATAAAAAAACATATTTTCATCACATTTCTGTGATGGAAAGTTGTGAAATCTGCATGGAGCCACAAACTTCAACCCACCCAGAATTCCTCCAAGTCTCCTGATAAAAATGGTACCTCACCGGGACGAGCCCTCCCATCCCTGGGACAGCCAGTAGAGCAACTTGCCAACATTATTACTATGTTCGTAGAGCCGATACGGAGTTATGGAGGCAGTCGTATGGACCAAATCCAGGAGTCTGCGTCTCCGTGCCCCATGGAAGTCCTCCAACTGCTGTCTATGGGCTGCAGATGGCAAAGCCCCCACAGGACGCTCCATCATGAGTATCTGGGACTCCATGAGTGTAAGATAGCGTTCCCTATCACATTTGTGACAGTGGACTGCCCCAAATGCCATACCGCGGATCACTGTCTTAAATACCGGTCATAAATATGTGAGGGAGGCCACTGTGTGTTGGTTTGAGTCAAAGTATTCCACTGTGGTGACTCTCAGGAGATCACTTGGGCCTCCTCCCTAAGCCACCCAGCATTGATCCTCCAGATGGATCTCTTTCCCCCCCCCCCTGCACCCTGACCCCAACTGCAGCTCACCTAGGGCATGATTGAACAGCCCTCGGGAGTTAATGGGTATGTTGCACAAGATATAAGGGGACTGTGGGCAAAAAGAAATAGTCCAGACAGTAGTGCGTCTCACGGAGGGCTGAGCAGTGCATAAACGCCCGATCCCGGGGGTGCCATCTAGGCCAGACATCCACAAGGCCCAGGGAGTGTGCCCACTACTTGAGTGCCGGCGTTCTAGAGGAGGAGTGTGTGGAGGATGTGTCAGGTGTCCTGTTCATATTTGCATTAAAGTCGCCTCCCAATGACCTGCCTTACCCAACACAGACTACAATTCATGTATGGGGGAAGATGACCGAAGTTGTCCTAAATGTGGGGAGCTGGATGCAGAATTTACCCATATTACATGGGGATGCCCGAGGTTGCAGGGCTCTTGGGCTACAATTACAGAGCACTGGCTCGCTCATTTCTGTGCACAGCAGAGGTCTACCTATTAGGTCTATTTTCTAGACACAAGGCTAAGTAGGCTCCAGATTCTTGGATCGTGCTTTGGTCCTGGCGCCGCGACAGATAGCGCTGAAGTGGATGGCAGAAATGGGTCCTTCAGTGGCAGCTTGGGAAAAGATGTTGAAGTGTGGGCCACAGCAGAAGAGAAGGCATTGATGAGGGAGTACACCCGAGAAGTACGTTGTTGCCTGCTGGCAGGATTGTGGGCGGAGGTAATGAGCGCTTGGGGAAGTAGGAATTTTAGGGGACTGCAGATGACCGTTCCAACGAAACTCACCAGGTGGGACGGGCTGTGGTGTCCCCCTACCTTAATGAGGCTTCACCTGACTGGAAAATATACTTGAATATAGATCCCCTTCTTCCCCTCCTAGGTTCAACGTAGTACATACATTTGCGAATCATGGAACCATCCCTTCTGGGAAAACTTAGATCTCTCAGATATACCCTAAATGTAGACCCTCTGGACGACACTGCTGCTACACTGTTGTAGATGTTTAGTTTGCTTAGTCTTTGCATCGCTTAATTAATATGTCTGTAATATGGCTGCCCCTACGATTCCCCAAGGGTCCTTATAAGCGTAGAGCAATAGGGAAAATTATCAAACGTTAACGGATGGCAGATTGAACAAGGACACAAATAGCTATTATTTAATGCTAGAACCCTATATTGTACAGAATTGAGACAAACATTGGTTACGGCTGGGATTGGTTTAAGGGCCCAGATGATGGTTAGATGAGTCATTTTGGATTTTACATCTCTCTCATCTTGGGCAGTTTTTGTAATGTGTAAGTACCGATATAAGGCCTGATGATGTCCTGTTGAGTTGTATGTTGCTCGTGCCAACATATTTGTTTGTGAACGGAAATGCCAATAAAGATATACGTTAAAAAAATTGCCTTCCAATATGAGAGTGCCCGATTTTGTCTGCAGCAGCACTCTAGAAAGGTCTGTCAGAGTGGCGGTCACCGGGGGGCGTGGTTTGGACGTCAGCGAATATGGCGGCGTGAGCCTTCGTCTCCTCCCGTGGTGATGCCAGAGTTGGAATTTACACCCGTTTTCCATATCAACTGTTGTCATCCCTGACGGCAATAAAGTGACGGAATAGCTGAGGAATGCAGCAGAATTAAATTTGGACGACTCAGACCTTCAGCAAGGGCAGCGGAACCCTCACCGTCTCTACCCCCGTCTGACTGACACTTATCCCTGCATCGCGCCGCGCACCTCGCGCCACGCTACATCTCACCTCGGCGCCACCAGCGGAGACAAGTAGAGTGTGCCTTCGGACCACCGAGTTGAGCCCAACAACGGAACTATCCAGAGGCAAGGGATTGCTGCACCGAGGGAAGCCGCAGTCAACCAGCCTTAGTGGCTGCGAAGTAAGATCGCGCGCGCCTGTACTTAAAAGGGATGCGCCCGAAAATAGCCGGGCTTTCCCCTACCGCTACACTACTACCGCTACACCGCTAAGACTCTGATCTCCCAGCAGCTGCTCGAGCGTACACTACGCGACTGCCTTCATGGAATAAACTGCTATTGCAATGCAATAAGAGGCTAAGTTTATTAGCTTACACCAGCGTAATTTATCAGCTCACACCAGCGTAGTGTGCACCCAATGATCAGCACATAAAATGGCGGCCAAATCGGCGCGAAAATCAAATCAAATAAAAACCCGTCTAATCTGACTTGCACTCAACAATTGAAGCTGAACTAAAGAGCCAAGTAGCAATGTATGCCTAAATTGTGCTAAATGTGTTGCTGTAATGGTGGCAAATTTGAGGTAAATGTGTATCCTGGATTGCACTCTGTTGCCTGACTTTAAGATGGCGGCTGCCATATAAACCCATGCATGTATATGAAGTTTCTGCAGTACCTGCACCTCTTGAGTCTGCTCTGTTCCCTTAAAATTATATTGAATTTCTTAGGTTAATGCCATTGATGAGTCACCTAACCTGGAATACTTTTTCACAGCCATGTGCCTGACCCTGTCTCTGTAATGGTACCTCTGGTGGTGGTACTCTAGAGGATTCTAGAGGATTCTGGGGATTATGAAGGCACTGTGATTCTGAAGTCACTGTGCACCTCCAACAAATCCTCCAACAAATCTAGTACATTTCAGTGCCTACCAGTCCCAGTGCCACTGCTGCTGCTGCCGACAGTTTGTATACGAGTAGTCAATGTGGTCAGTACTAATACTACAAGTATCAAGATCAATCATACCAATTATTTTCAGGCTTACTGCAGGAAAACGATAACCACCCAAAAATGGCCGAAAAAGAATCTAAGAACCTCAAGAGACTCAAAGCCGACCCTCCAAATCCAGATTCTCCCTTTAAAGGCAAACGCGACATCAACGCAACGATGGATACCATACTAAGCAAACTAGCAGAGGTTCATGATCTAGCCAAGTCAACTAAAGAAGAAATCTCTGCAATTAGACAAGATATTAGAGACACTAACGTCAGACTGTCAGAAACAGAGAGCAGAATCAGCCAACTAGAGGACACTGAAACTAAAGTATGTAAATCCCTCAAAAACCTATCAGTAACAACGGACTCTCTAACGAAACGTTTGTCAGGGCTTGAAGACAGGAATAGGAGAGGGAATCTAAGAATTTTTGGAATTCCGGAGGGTGAGGAAGATCCTTCCAGCTCCTGCATCACTTTTTTGGAAAGCTGGTTCGCGCAAGCCACTAACTTGACTTTCAGCAAACCTCTGGAATTTGACAGGGCTCATCGGGTCCCAACTAGGATCGTAGCGAGTCAGAAAATACCAAGACCAATTGTATGTAAGCCTCTCCGTTACCAACATGTGGAACAGATCCTTGCCTTCATGCGTAAAAACAACCATATCCTTTGGAAAAACAACAAAGTTTTTATTTCTCAAGACTACAGCAAGGAAACTGTGGACACCAGAAAGGGGTTCCTAGCACTTCGCCCAAGGCTAAGATCCTTGAACTATCAGTTTGCCTTCGCAGGTCCAGCAAAATTCCGAGTGATGATCAAGGGTTCTCCACATTTCTTCACAGACCACCTACAACTAAAAAGATTCCTTGATGGGCCTGATGACCCCTTAATGGACACGGCGACCTCAGGGCCTTCCTCAGGGCCTTCCTCAGGGCCTTCCTTGATCGCCGATAATCGCCGATGATCGCCGATAATCTGTTAAAACCTCCAATGTAGTCTCTTAAAAACCTCCAATGTATAGCTACCATACAGCGTACTGTATAGCAAGATTTGATCCCTTTTGCCTCCAACTGTGTATGCATCTGAGTATGCACTCTGAATACGCATTCTTATGGTCTCATTTGTATTAAAGACGGCCTCTTGTCCTTGGCTCATCCCTGGTTCGCCATGTACGCTATGTATAACTTAGCCACCTAGTATTCACTTAGTTTCCATTTAATTCCATTTAAATCAGCAAACGTGATTTACAAATGTCTTGTACAATGACAAGATGAACTCTTTGGCCACACATGTCTGCATGTCTGCTGGTCCTTTCTGGCCATCACCTGACCTTTATGTAGATTCATGCCTCTTTAACTCAATCTGAAATATAAGTGTAAATGTGTTCTATGTTACTGATACAGGGCATTGACTTATACCTATTGACCCTGGACTCTATCCTAGGCCGTAATGCTGGAAGTCAGGCGGTCAGGCAACTTGTTACTTGCTATTTGTTACTTGTTAAATGTTAGCTAATTAACTAGCCTGCCAACAGATATTGCTAGACTATTGGGTAAATCCCAACACTCGCCTCATTTTGAGTTATACATTCAATAAGCATAAGGCATAACTAGCATAAACTGGCAATACGCTATATTCTGCAATGGTCCATACGACAACCTATTCACACTCAGGTCTCAGTTCTCTATTCTCAGTTCTCGAATGTTGAAGTTTGTTACTCCTTAAGCCACAGAATGGACTCAAGCGTCCAACACAATCGCATCTGGCTCCCATGGGAGGGAGCTCTCTTCCCTTGTCACCATGCCTGTTATCTACCTTCAGGGTTGGTTGGGAGGGTTAGGGTTGAGGGTGGGGGTGGGTAGGGTTAGGGTTTTGGATCTTGTTTTTCTTACATTATTATTATTATTTTTCAGTGTTTGCTGTCTCCTTCATTTTGTCCATAATTGTCCTCCTTACTCAAGTGCCTTGCCTATTTCTTCAAGTGATGATCTTCGCAGTGCTTCCCGCAGTGACATCCGCACATACACAGGTGTTGCCACATTATCTGAGATGCCCTATAGAAATGACGTATATTTTTACACAGGTACCTTATCTTCTTATTCAAGGTTAGTGTCATACTGTACTCAGTGCACCATGATGACTGGTAAACACCGAATATGTTCCATGTCTCTCTGCTTGTGTGCCTTGCCTTTTATCTTAAATACTATGTCTCGTTATGATTTCTTATTACACAAAGGTGAAACCACATTGATACGTATACCCTATGTAAGGGACAAGCCTCAACACTTAAGTATCATGCCTTGTGTCTTGAACCTACTGTTCCACAATGATAACCTTACAGATATAGGAGGCACCCCTTGTGTAACATGACACATATATGTGACACGCACACATGGCTAATCAATTTCACGCAAATATGTCCACTAACTTCATTACACACACAAAATAGGACTACAATCTCTCATCATATAGTGAGTAAACCGCGCAAACATTACTACAGAGCTACAATGTTGTCAACGCACTTATGATGCCGCAAATTTCCACAGGTGTCATAGTTAATAACAACCTCAAGATAGTCTCACTAAACGTTAAAGGCCTAAACCGCCCTGTTAAACGAAGGAAGATACTTGAGTACCTTCACAAACAGAGGGGTGACATTTTCCTTCTCCAAGAGACGAAGATAGACTCAAAACAATTTAATTCACTTAGAAATAGGTCTTACAGCGACATTGCTGGTTCTGACGCAATAGGAAAGAAAAATGGTGTCCTGACTCTAGTAGCAAAGAAATCAAACATCGACTTGGTGGCAAGCACATCCGACACTAAAGGGAGGTGGATTACCACAAAATTGTTAAAAGACAATACGGAATTTTACATTACTAATATCTATGCCCCCAACAGGGACGAGTTGGAATTCTGGGATGATTTAAGCAAACAAATTGACACAATCCCAGACACTGCTATGCACATACTAGCGGGCGATTTCAATCTTCCCATGGACCCGGCATTAGACAGGGACTCGCGCTGCCCTTTTCGCACGAACAACTCTCACAAAGCCCTTATTAATCTCTGCACACGATTCAATTTGATGGACACTTGGAGACTACAAAATCCCACAGGAAGGGAATATACCTTCTATTCGTCCCCACATAACTCCTACTCACGCATTGACTACCTGCTTATTTCCGGCAATACCACAGCCAGAATCGAAGAAACATCGATTGAGCCAAGAGTGATCTCAGACCACTCATGCATCAGCTTATCTATATCTGACCCGAAGCCTTTTAAAAAACAACCTCTCTGGAGGCTCAACAATGAAGTTTTAGAAAAAGAGTCCCACAGACAATCCATTCAGAGCGCGATACAGAATTACCTTATGGTTAACAAAAGGGGGACACATCGGATCTCACACGATGGGAGGCTTTGAAGAGCTCCATCAGAGGAGAGATCATTAAAATTAGAACCGCCATGAATAGGGACTCCAATAACACTCTTGAGAAGCTAGAAAATGAGATTGCTATGCTAGAAGGGAAACATGTAATATCTAGAGACACCTCAGTCCTGAACGAAATAGTAAAAAAGAAATACGAGTATAATAAAATACTTAGTGACAGAGCAGGGATATGGATAAGCAAACAAAAAAGCATCAAGCTTTGTGAGTCCAACAAGGCAGGGAAAAGTCTAGCCTCATACCTAAAGTTTAAACTACAGAAGAATACGATTAAGAACCTAGTAGACCAAAAAGGCTTAGCTCACTCTGACCCTGACAAAATTGCAGACATTTTTAAGGATTTTTATAGCACTCTGTATAGCAAGAACCAGGATTTGGACAGTACAAAAACACAAGGTTATCTAAATAAATGCACACTTCCTGCCCTCTCTGATCGAGAGAAAATTGAAATCAATAGCCCAATCACCGTCTCTGAAATCGAAAGCTCAATTAAGTCCCTCAAAATTGGGAAGGCTCCGGGCCCTGATGGGTTTAATGCCAAGTTTTACAAATGCTTCTCCTCGACACTAACTACCCCACTCTTAAACTTGTTCCACGAATTTAGTAACTCTGGCCAAATCAATGGGACACCAGCAGAAGCCATTATAGCAGTAATCCCCAAAGAGGGTAAGGATCCAACACTCCCCAAAAACTACAGACCGATCTCTCTAATTAACTTAGACTGCAAAATTTATGCAACGATTCTCGCCAAACGCCTTCAAAATTTTTTACCTAAACTTATTCATCCCTCACAAGTGGGTTTTTAAAAAACAGACTATCTAGTGACAATACCCGTATCCTAGCTCATGTCCTAGAGAAAGCCAAACTTACTGACTCGCCAACAGTTGCTATCACTTTAGATGCCGAAAAGGCTTTCGACAAAGTAGACTGGGCCTACTTGGCAGCAACGCTGGACAAATTTAATCTAGGCGAGAATTTTACACGTATGGTAATGGCACTATATTTTAACCCCATGGCCAGGAGTACGTGCGGGAGGCTGCCTCTCATCTTCCTTCACATTACAACAAGGAACAAGACCGGGATGCCCTCTTTCTCCCTCCCTATTCCTACTTGCAATTGAACCCTTCCTATATCACCTTAGGAATAATGACCAGATCTCAGGGATACGATTCAGTAACTGTACGGTCAAAACAACGGCCTATGCCGACGACGTTTTAGTTGTCTCTGAGAATGCGGAAGATGCTATCCCTGCTCTCATGTCCTCAATAGAAGACTTTGCTGCAGTTTCTGGCTATAAAATAAATAAAGACAAGACTGAGGTAAAACTCCTGAATAACCTTGGGGGAAAGAGATTATTGGTGACTCAGGTCTCCTGTGGCAATCTAAGTGCTTCAAATACCTGGGCCTGGACTTCACGGGAGATCTGATCACCACCCTCCAAACTAATGAAAATGCCCTTCACAAGAAAATCTCTTCATTGCTAGATGGTTGGTCACCTAAATTTTTATCCTGGTGGGGAAGAGCTGAGACTTTAAAAATGATGATTACTCCTCTTGTTAATTATCTAGCTAGCATGCTACCAATGACATTTTCAAATGACTTCCTGAATAGAATTTATAAACTTTTCAACACGTTCCTTTGGCAAGGCAAGAAACCAGAATATCAATGAAAAAACTCCAATTACCGAAAGAGAAAGGTGGTCTGGGCCTCCCGAACTTCAGGAACTATCAAACAGCATATCTTTGCAAACAAGGTTCTAACTGGCTAATCCCTCAGACTGACTACACCCCGGTCTGGATAGATATAGAAAGGTCAATCATCAACGATATGCCTCTACCTGCTCTCCTCACCATGGATATATCCTACCTTCCCCACTCTAAATACATTTTGCTTAATACTAAGAGAGCTCTACTACAGCTGGAACACTTCTCCACACTAAAAGCCAATAAGTCCAACTTGTCCTCTCTCTGGCACAATCCGAGCCTGAAGGTTGATGGAGGGACGCTCCATTGGGATCACTGGTCTAAAAACGGCATAAATCTAGTCAAGGACCTTTTTATAGGGACCCTACCATTACCTTTTCCGTCCTCCAGGCTCGCCACGGACTAAAACCAATGGATTTTTATAAATTCCTAAAACTAAAATCTCTCCTCTCGATACGCTCCATTAAACCCTCCGATCCGTCGATAGTCTCAAAGATATCACAGCTGCTAAAGTCAGGACACACCGTCTCGAAAATATATAAGCTTCTTTCCCCTAAGCCTCGCAAAGCTCACGTGAAATGCGAAGTGAAATGGGAATCTGAACTAAACTCCAGCACTATCCCATTTGATTGGGAGAAAATACATATCACCCCATTCTCGAACAAGATATCTCCAATATTGTCGCAAACCAAACTTATGCTAATAAATAGGTCATACTGGACTCCCGAGAAAATCTTTAAACTTAATCTCAGTGACAGCCCGACATGCTGGAATTGTAAATCTCACGTCGGCAACCTCGCCCACATGCTCTTCTATTGCCCT
Organism: Calotriton arnoldi; assembly: GCA_963921515.1. NCBI lineage: Eukaryota > Metazoa > Chordata > Amphibia > Caudata > Salamandridae > Calotriton > Calotriton arnoldi. The sequence goes on along the minus strand of CAWUFW010015799.1, from coordinate 132,138 downwards.
ACCTTACAAACATACTGGGATAAGGTTTACAAATGTATAAACAATACTTTCAAAATAGCCCCTCCAAAGGAATTTTCCTATATTATACTAGGTGTTCTGGACCCCAAGATCGAAGATGTGAATGACCGATACTTGCTAGATCTCATGCTCACTTTAGCCTGTAAGGTTATACTGTGTAAGTGGAAAAACTCAAAAGAAGTTTCTTTTAGATTGTGGCAGGAATGGCTTTCTTTCCTTAGAGGAGCAGATAATGTCGCACTTCATACCTCTCCATGGCGTAAATCACACAGGAAATTGTGGAAGTCCCTTGATGCCTCATCCTTCTCATATGACCCCCCGTGAAAATCGTCCTAATACATAGACTGTAAGAGTATTGTATGCTACATTTGTGGGGACACTCCTGTATCGATTTGTATTTCCTGCCTTCGCAACTGTGAAAATATACCTGCCTGACACACCTGTACTATATATCGTACTGCATCTGTTTCTGAACTCTCGTAGGTGAAACCGTGCTTGTTTGTCCACCTATACGTCGCTGCGGGCTCACTGCGAACACCATGGCTAGGCACTTGAGTAACTTGTAGTTTTCCATCCATTCATTTATTTATTTATTTATCATCATCATCATTCATATTACTATGTTTTGTCAGTAATTCTCATTTTCGCTCTTATGTTTACATTACTGTATTGTATTGTATTTTTATTAGTTACATGTTCATTTCTTAAAACTCAATAAAAACGATTTGAAATAAAAAAAGAGTGGCGGTCACCAATGCTGGAGGCACGTACACACTGCCTATGGTCCACAGCCACCTCTCCAGTGTACCCTCCAGAATACATAGCAACCCCACATGTCCCGATAGGAGTTGACAACAACAAGTGGGCATGAGTGATGTAAGACTGCCACCACCCCTCTCGCTCCCCTGGTAAAGCCGGCATGAAACCAACTTGTGTAACCATATCGAGTAAGGAAGGGACAGTTGGCTCCCAACAAGCGGATCACCTGGAGCAACAACACTGCCAGGGAGTGTCATTTAACATAGCACAAACCTGTCCTCTTTACTTTGTCCAGGAGGCCATTAACATTCCAGGTTAATACTTTAACACAGGGACCCATCGGAAGAGTGAAAGTAGGAATCGTGACGGGTGACAGTTACACATGGGGGGAGCAGTTTCACATACCTTGCAAGGAGAAAAACAGTAAACAAAACTGACAGAGCAAGCAGAACATAACAAAATCCCCTTTTACCCCGAGCTACCACCCACCCTACACTTTCCCCCTGGAAGCATCTGTTACCCATCAGACATTACTAACTATCCCAGAAATAATGAAACAATGAAATTGCAGGGTGCGCCTCTTCATCGGTCACTAGTGTCTGACAAAATTGTTCTGGCCCAGCACGGTCCATCCTGGGACTCGAGGGTCCTCCGCTCGCGACCGAGTCCGGTGTATGCTGCGACCCTCGAGCCTTCTGGGATGCCGACACCCTGCAGGACCGTCACCCCCGAGATCCACCTCTACTGTTCCTGTGCCTGCAAGAGCTTCACTTCACCACGTGCCAGTCGTTGGCTGTGCCCCGACCAGCGTCACCACCCAGACTTTTCCTGGTGGAATCCATATTTGGAGGCTGCTCCTCAACCCACTTCCAAACTGTGCGAATGATCAAAGAAAAATGTCTTCCCCTGTAAGAACACCTTCATTTTGGGCAGGAAGAGGAGCATGTAGTGGAGACCCATGTCACAGAGTTTTTCTTAACCGGTTCAAAGGATTTCGTTTGGGATTGCACCGACTTGGTGTAGTCCCGGTGTAGGAAAGTAGGATCTGCTTCTTATGGTTACCTCCACAAAATGGATGCTGCCGACCAGAGACACATTTCTGCCCTCCTGCTGCTGAGCCAAGCTCGAGCAGAGGAAGGCAGCACAATAGGCATCCTGTCACAGGGAGGTGTGACCACCTCCCAGACAGGATTTAGTGTATTGGAGCTGGGTGGGTGCACTGCCAAAGTGCCTGAAAGTCTGCACGAGGGGTACATTTGGTGTCCCTGTGCATAGTCCAGCTCAAACCAGTTCTGGGAGCTGTTGGCTCCTGCTCTGGTGCGAAACTGGACAAAAGACATGGGTGTAACCACCCCCCTGTCCTGACCCTCCCCTGGGAGGGTCCCCTGAATCTGTCCAACCCTCTCCCATGGGTACAAAAGGGCTTACCTGGCTGTAGGACCCTAGATTCGACGTGGACAAGATTCTGAACAAGAAACCACTGACCTTCGACTGTCTGGACACTCTGGACTTCGACTGGGCCCGACTTCGTCTCCCTCTCCGTCCAAAGCATCGTCTGTGCCTGTGCACCATACAGGCTCCGTGCAGGACCTGTGGAGCATCAAGGACAACTGAAGTATCTCCCTTGGGGTGAAAGAGTCACTCCCCTGCATTCGCAGGCCCCGTAACGCAACTGACCGATCTGCTGATCCTGAGCTCCTGCGGACTCCGAAGGCTCCAGCAACACAGGAGGTGGGTTCCTACTTTACTTCAGATTGAGCTGCCCTCTCACTAAGCTTGAGGCCAGTATCCCTCGTGGGGACCGCATAACCCGAACCCCTGTGCACCGTGTACTTTTGCAATTGCATATGCTTGTTGGCGTTCCCCAACTTCGTGCATTGGGCTGTCGCTAGCCCTAACCTCTGCGCCCATTTCGTACCAAGGACTTTGGCCTCCTCGCACTCTGTGCCCTGCAAGCTGTTGTTTGCTGAAACTGCTAGAGGTTCCCTCGCGACTCCTGTGCCTTCGGCCTGTGGGTCCATTTGAGGGACAATCCTGATCTTCTTGGGCTCCCCTGGTTGCTCCAGGCCTGCCCTGACTCCCCTTGCTGTGGTGAGTCCTCTGGTCCTTGCTGGGCCAGACCGTAACCTTTCTTGACCTTCTTCGTGGCCAAGGCTTGTTGGTGCTTGTTGGACTTGGCCCTTTTTGCAGGGTCATCCCTGAACTTTTTGCCTTCCTCCTATATTTTCTCTGACCTGTTTTTGTTGGTTTTATGACTCTGGGCACTTTACCACTGCTGATCAGTGCTAAAGTGCATATGCTCTCCCCATGATAAATTGTGTTATGGATTAGTGACTCCATGATTGGATGATTGGTTTACTTGTCAGTCCCTAGTACAGTGCACTGCGTGTGCCCAGGGCTTGTAAATCCAATGCTGCTGGTGGGCTTGCAGCACTGGTTGTGCCACCCACAGAAGCAGCTTGTAAAATGTGTCTCAGGCCTGCCATTGCAGAGCCTGTGTGCAGTCTGTGACTGCCATGTCGACTTGGCAAGTGCACCCACTTGCCAGTCCCTAAACCTTCCCTTATCTTCATATCAGACACCCCTAAGGTAGGCCCAAGGGCAGGGTGCATTGTAAGTATAAGGTAGGACATGCCCTGGTGTGTGTGGCATGTCCTAATAGTGAATTACAGCCATTTTCGTTTTTCACTATTGCAAGGCTACCTGTTCTCCATAGGCCAGAATGGGCAGTTTGATTATTACACCTTATAATCCTAACTGACCCAGAGAACATGGTGGAAAAACGAATTTAGTATGCCTGAACTCAGAATGATAAAATACATCTTTTAGTGAAGTTGGTTTTAACATTCTTTGTTTGAAAATACCACTTTTAGAAAGTAGGTATTTTCTTGCCTAAACCATCCAGCTGCCTCTGCTCAGGTTGTGTATTGTGTGTCTGGGTTTGTGAGTGACAGGGGCTGGGGGATTCCAGGAGGCAGGGTGAGTCAGCACTAGGCTGAATAGGTCTGCCTGAAGGAGGATGGGTGGGAGGAGTTGCACCTGGGTCTGAATAGGGCTGTGCCTGCCTTCCACAATGCTGGCTCCACCTCCTGCCGGGCGTCTGATGGCTCTGCCCCTCACTCTCAAAGGAAAGAAGGAGTCAGAAAAACAAAGTGCTCCAGGACTGACCAGAACTGGTTTGGACTAGGCAAAGGCCTCTCTGCCTTCAGAGAACAAAGGGAAAAGGTGTATAAAAGGGGACCCAGACCCCTAGGAAATTAGATCACTTCTGGGAAATCAAGAAACCTGTTGCCAAGGAGAAGAACCGGAGAAGCTGAAGGAGGAGTACTGCCCCTGTGCTGTTTTGCTGATTGGGGTTGGCCTGCAGTGGTTGCTTTCTGCCAAGGACAGGAGAAAAGACTTTGCTGTGCTTTGTCATCTTGAAGAAGGGAATCTCCAAGGGCTTGAACTGAGCTTGCCTCCTGCCTGAAGTCACAGGGACACAAAGACTTCACCCCTTCTGTTTGCCTGCATCTGGAACTGCTGTTTTAGCTGCTAACAGAGGGAAATTGCAACACCGACGCCGGCGAGCGACGCCGTAACCTGCACCGAAGCCGTGGGCACCGCTCGTGAAGAGCACGACGCACCGCCCCGACTTGCACCGTAGGCCCGACGCCTGCCGACGCCGTGCGACATCGACTCCGAAGCCGTCAGCGAGGCCGCTGCCTGCACCGGAGCCGAGGACACCGCTCGTGACGCTCACGACGCACCGTCCCGACTCGCACCGCAGCCCCGACTTCACCGACGCCAGGGCTTCATCATCGCGGAGCCGATCCTCGACGTGGGTGACCCCCGAATCCATCGACGCCGCACCATCGTAAGGAACCGACGCCTCGCCGCCATCCGTGACGTCACCTCCCCGACACAGTAAGGAACCGACGCCTCACCTCCCCTGCGCTGCAGTAAGGAACCGAGACATCACCTCCCCTGGGGTCGTAAGGAACCGACGCCGCCGGCGCCAACGAAGCATCACCTCCCCGACGCCGTGCACCGTCTTTGTTTTCATCGAATTCCAGGTACTGTTCTTTGTGGGTCTGCTCGACTCCAGGCCCGACGCCGCGCACCTCGCGGTCGGCGCCGTACTTTGGGATTTCCACCGGTCACGACGTCGTGATAACTCCAAGTGGAGTTATTTGTTGCTACAAGCTTTATTTTGATTGACTATCCTATTTTTGAAGATAACGTGAACTGTCTCTATCATTTTAAGTCTATTTTTGAGTACTGTATTGTGGATTTTTGCTATTGGGTCTTGTGATAAGTCTATATAAAGATTACTTATTTTTACATAAACAACCTGTGTGGTGTCCATCTGTAGTGTTTTCACTGTATTACTGTATGTGTTCACAAATGCTTTACACACTGCCTCTGAGATAAGCCTGTCTGCTCGTGCCAAGCTACCAGGGGGTGAGCAGGGGTTATTTTAGGAGTGTTTCCCCCTTATCCTGACTAGAAGCAAGGGTCCCTATTTGGACAAAGGTGCAAACCATTGCCAACTAGAGACCCCCAGTTCTAACATTGGTGGTCAGCGGTGAGGATTTGGACTTGCATTTGTGATTCATATACAGTGATTGGTGTACACTACTAGTGAGTGCAGACCAATACGCGACCACATACCTTTGATAGGACTTTTTTTCTTTGGAACCTTTATTTTTGTTGAGAACTGCCAATTTTCACCATGAGCAAAAAAGGATCCATTGCACCTGCAGATATTGAATTTGAAGAAGATAGGGTTGATACCTACACTGTGCCAGAACTCAAAGCTGTTTGCAAAAAGTTTAAAATCTCTATGAGAGGCCTCACCAGGAAGGAGGAGTTTCACAAGGCGCTGAGAGCCTGGTTGGAAGCACGGAATGCCAGTGGGCAGTCCGAGGAGCCTGTGGAGGAGGCAGAGAATTTAGATGGGCAGCTTGAGGGGCCATTGGGCTTAACTGGGAGGAGAGCGCCTTCCAGGGAGGGCAGCAGTGTTTCTCAAAGGGCCTGTCTCCAGAGGAGCTGGAGGACAGGGACAAAAGCAGGATGCATGAAATGGAAATGGCCAAACTAAAACAGGGAAGCCATGATAGCCTTGAGCATAAGAAATTGGAGTTGGAAAGTAAGAGGTTGGCCATGGAAGAAAGGAAGATGCTTTTAGAGCATGAGAGAATGATGAGGGTGTTGGAGTTCAAAGCCAGGGGCTTAGGGATTCCTCCCTCTGGTGGCAGCAAAATTGTATTACCTAGTGCTGAGGGAGTAGTACACACACCCAGAGATGTGGTGCCTGACTTGGAGGGGGTTAATATACACCAGGAGGTTCAAGGGTATGAGGTAGCTCCAGTGGTGCGCAGCGTCCCTGAGGTGGATTGGGGAACTGGCACAGGGGTTCATAGTCCTAGTGGTGGGAGGGACACTCTACTGACTCTAGATGAGAGGTGCAGGGAGAGGGGTTCCCCCATGTTTGAATTCCTGGGGTGTGAGTGTGAAGACCGCCCAGAAGAGTGTGGGTTGAGTGACAGAGACAGTCAGATACTGTCTTGCCAATCTCAGCAGAGGGGTGTGGGGTACATGTGTGAGGCACTGGATGGTGAGGTGAAGGATAACTTGGTTAACACCTGTGAGGGGTTGTGTGATCCAATTGTGGGAGAGCATATTGTAAGTCCCTGTTTTCCAGAGCTATGCCAACACCTGTTGGAGAGTGAGTTCTCTGACCCCAGGGAGCTCACGAGGGAGGAAGACCTTTTGGTGGTTTCCAGAGGGTCTGAAAAGGCATTGGGGAGTGACCCTAAGGGGAGTGGCTCAGGTATCTTCCAGCCCAGAGTGGTGGAAGTGGTTCAGAGTAGCCCAGCTAGGTCCCGGTGTAGTGGGAGGGGTGTAGGGGCTCACGTCCTGTCTCAGTGGAGAAGGAGTGAGTGTGGGGCTGCGTGTCCCAAGGTGCCCGAAACCCAGTCTCAGAGCCTGGATGGTTCTTTAAGGGAACACCAGGTAGGGAGCCTAGGCTGTCCTGATGGGCCGCCTGTTGAGGAGGATCTCCTAGTGTCTAGAGAACCTGGAGCGTCTGTAAATGGAGCTCCAGTGTTTCTGGTATCTGGCAGTGCCGCTCCACTTGGGAGGGTGCAGAAGTCCAGAGTGAGGGGTGAGAGGGGGAGAGAGTCCCCAGTGGAAGAACCAGTGGGTCAGGGACCAGCCAGAAGGGCTGAGTCACCAGTGAATGACCATGGTGACACCACTTCTGTCCTGGGGGATCTTCGCGCGCTGTCAGATGGACAGGGGTCGGGAGATCTGCGCCAGGCGGACTGTCACACAACACATGAGAGCTGTGTTACCCTCTGGGGGGGCATGCGTGCTCCCCAGGAAGTCCTGGTGCGCCAGGCAGATTATTACACAACTCTAGAGGAGTGTGTTTCCCTTGGGGGGTTGGTGTACCCTCCCGGAAGTCCTGGGTTGCCAGGCACAGGTCCAGCCTAAGGGTACAGACCCTGGGTTGGAGGACCAGGTTCAGGGTGTCCCCCTGACCTGGAGGAAGGGGCAGCTGCTAACAGTGCCCCTACCAGTTTGTCTTCTGGGGGCACCGCTCCAGGTGGGAGGGTGCAGGACCCCAGTAAGGGGGCGGGGAGAGGACAGCCTCACCCCTGGCCTCTGCCCAGTCTAAGGGTACAGACCCTATGCTGGGATCCCAGTTGCAGGATAGAACCCCTGAACTGGTGGGCGGGTGTGCAGGACCCCTGCCACAGGTGCCCTGACAATTCTGGAAGGGGGTACCGCTCCAGGTGGGAGGGTGCAGGACCCCAGTAAGGGGGCGGGGAGAGGACAGCCTCACCCCTGGCCTCTGCCCAGTCTAAGGGTACAGACCCTATGCTGGGATCCCAGTTGCAGGATAGAACCCCTGAACTGGTGGGCGAGTGTGCAGGACCCCTGCCACAGGTGCCCTGACAATTCTGGAAGGGGGTACAGCTCCAGGTGGGAGGGTGCAGAGCCCCAAGGAGGAGGACCAGGTGTGGGAGAGCCCACCCCAGTCTCCTGTCCAGCCGCCGGTTACAGGCCCGGGGCTGGTGGGTCAGTGTCAGGATGTCATACCTGACCTGACGGTTGGGAGAGTGGACAAAGGGTGCCAGGCACCTGGGGCTACTGCCCCCCGCTCTCTGACACCACAGAGGTTGGAGAGCCATGAAAGGCCTGGGGCCTGGCTCTCATCACTGACGGCTGTCAGTGGCCACTGTGGCTTGCTGTCCTGGTGGACAGAGTTGCCCCTGGGAGGGGGACAGAAGTCACACCCCGGGGGTGGACTAGGCCACACATTTGTGTTGGCCATGTGGGTACTGTCTGTCGGTTGGGACGCACCTGTGAGCAAGCTAAGGTTAGGTGCTGCACAGGTGGTGTCCACAGTTGAGGAGAAGGGTTCCCCATGGGTTAGCTGGGTGGGCCCTGAGAGTATGGACAGAGGGATCCAAATAGGTTCAGATTGGCGTAGAACTGGAGTATGCCCCTGCTGTTGTGGGCCAGGGTCCAGGTTCTATCGCCCAAAGCAGAGAAGCCCATCAGGGTAGTGATTGGTCTCCCCTGCGTTTTGGCTGGAAGGGGGTTGTGTTGGACTTGGCCCTTTTTGCAGGGTCATCCCTGAACTTTTGCCTTCCTCCTATATTTTCTCTGACCTGTTTTTGTTGGTTTTATGACTCTGGGCACTTTACCACTGCTGATCAGTGCTAAAGTGCATATGCTCTCCCCATGATAAATTGTGTTATGGATTAGTGACTCCATGATTGGATGATTGGTTTACTTGTCAGTCCCTAGTACAGTGCACTGCGTGTGCCCAGGGCTTGTAAATCCAATGCTGCTGGTGGGCTTGCAGCACTGGTTGTGCCACCCACAGAAGCAGCTTGTAAAATGTGTCTCAGGCCTGCCATTGCAGAGCCTGTGTGCAGTCTGTGACTGCCATGTCGACTTGGCAAGTGCACCCACTTGCCAGTCCCTAAACCTTCCCTTATCTTCATATCAGACACCCCTAAGGTAGGCCCAAGGGCAGGGTGCATTGTAAGTATAAGGTAGGACATGCCCTGGTGTGTGTGGCATGTCCTAATAGTGAATTACAGCCATTTTCGTTTTTCACTATTGCAAGGCTACCTGTTCTCCATAGGCCAGAATGGGCAGTTTGATTATTACACCTTATAATCCTAACTGACCCAGAGAACATGGTGGAAAAACGAATTTAGTATGCCTGAACTCAGAATGATAAAATACATCTTTTAGTGAAGTTGGTTTTAACATTCTTTGTTTGAAAATACCACTTTTAGAAAGTAGGTATTTTCTTGCCTAAACCATCCAGCTGCCTCTGCTCAGGTTGTGTATTGTGTGTCTGGGTTTGTGAGTGACAGGGGCTGGGGGATTCCAGGAGGCAGGGTGAGTCAGCACTAGGCTGAATAGGTCTGCCTGAAGGAGGATGGGTGGGAGGAGTTGCACCTGGGTCTGAATAGGGCTGTGCCTGCCTTCCACAATGCTGGCTCCACCTCCTGCCGGGCGTCTGATGGCTCTGCCCCTCACTCTCAAAGGAAAGAAGGAGTCAGAAAAACAAAGTGCTCCAGGACTGACCAGAACTGGTTTGGACTAGGCAAAGGCCTCTCTGCCTTCAGAGAACAAAGGGAAAAGGTGTATAAAAAGGGGACCCAGACCCCTAGGAAATTAGATCACTTCTGGGAAATCAAGAAACCTGTTGCCAAGGAGAAGAACCGGAGAAGCTGAAGGAGGAGTACTGCCCCTGTGCTGTTTTGCTGATTGGGGTTGGCCTGCAGTGGTTGCTTTCTGCCAAGGACAGGAGAAAAGACTTTGCTGTGCTTTGTCATCTTGAAGAAGGAATCTCCAAGGGCTTGAACTGAGCTTGCCTCCTGCCTGAAGTCACAGGGACACAAAGACTTCACCCCTTCTGTTTGCCTGCATCTGGAACTGCTGTTTTAGCTGCTAACAGAGGGAAATTGCAACACCGACGCCGGCGAGCGACGCCGTAACCTGCACCGAAGCCGTGGGCACCGCTCGTGAAGAGCACGACGCACCGCCCCGACTTGCACCGTAGGCCCGACGCCTGCCGACGCCGTGCGACATCGACTCCGAAGCCGTCAGCGAGGCCGCTGCCTGCACCGGAGCCGAGGACACCGCTCGTGACGCTCACGACGCACCGTCCCGACTCGCACCGCAGCCCCGACTTCACCGACGCCAGGGCTTCATCATCGCGGAGCCGATCCTCGACGTGGGTGACCCCCGAATCCATCGACGCCGCACCATCGTAAGGAACCGACGCCTCGCCGCCATCCGTGACGTCACCTCCCCGACACAGTAAGGAACCGACGCCTCACCTCCCCTGCGCTGCAGTAAGGAACCGAGACATCACCTCCCCTGGGGTCGTAAGGAACCGACGCCGCCGGCGCCAACGAAGCATCACCTCCCCGACGCCGTGCACCGTCTTTGTTTTCATCGAATTCCAGGTACTGTTCTTTGTGGGTCTGCTCGACTCCAGGCCCGACGCCGCGCACCTCGCGGTCGGCGCCGTACTTTGGGATTTCCACCGGTCACGACGTCGTGATAACTCCAAGTGGAGTTATTTGTTGCTACAAGCTTTATTTTGATTGACTATCCTATTTTTGAAGATAACGTGAACTGTCTCTATCATTTTAAGTCTATTTTTGAGTACTGTATTGTGGATTTTTGCTATTGGGTCTTGTGATAAGTCTATATAAAGATTACTTATTTTTACATAAACAACCTGTGTGGTGTCCATCTGTAGTGTTTTCACTGTATTACTGTATGTGTTCACAAATGCTTTACACACTGCCTCTGAGATAAGCCTGTCTGCTCGTGCCAAGCTACCAGGGGGTGAGCAGGGGTTATTTTAGGAGTGTTTCCCCCTTATCCTGACTAGAAGCAAGGGTCCCTATTTGGACAAAGGTGCAAACCATTGCCAACTAGAGACCCCCAGTTCTAACAGTGCTCCCGCCGGACACCGACCCCTCAGCACTCGACATCCTTCGTGGGACAGCTCGCATCCGGCTCCTGGACGTCTCCTGGTCCCTGCAGCTGTAGAGTCAAGGTCTCCTCCTTTGCACCTGAAGCACCCGACATCGGTGGGCATTCGTCTACCGAACCCCTGGTCACTCTTGAGTGACCCAGACTCTGTCCCCTCTGCTTTCAGGTTCCTTCCATCAAGAATCCACCAGCAGATTCCACCGGACACTTTTCTTCTTTCCAGCAGTGGCATTTTCTTGAAGACTCACATTGAGAACGACAGCGGTTTCCGACGCCACTTCAGACCTATGCACTCGGCTTCCCTGGGATAGGTAACTCTGGTACTTCAGTATTCACGGGTGGGGTGGCTCTCCAACCTTCTATGTTCCAAAGGGTTTCCTCGTAATCTGCTGGGAAGGGTCCTTTAACTTTAAAATTGCAACAGCGACTCTCCCATTGAATTGTACGTAGCACGCAGTGGTGTTCTCACACTGCACCCGTCCTCTGTGGGGTCCCTACTGACCTTGGGTGGTTCCTTGGGGTCCCCGCGATTCTACACATTCTAGACATTGTCTTGACTCGAGTCGTGGTCGTTATACCACTATTTTAGTATATGGTTTGGTCTCCCCCGGGAGCCCACTGTGTATTAGTGCTACTTACAATTGTTTCTGTGCTACAGTATTGTGTGCTTTGTGTTTATCTGCGTGTAGCAGATACTGTGAGGTATTTAAGGTGTTATAATAATAAATATATATTATTATAACTACTGTGTGGTTCTCCTTTCATTTAACCAATACAATAAGATTGCATTCTGGTAAAACAATCTGCTTAACATTCCTTCAAGACTAAGCCTGAAGGCTGCTCTCCACAGCTACTACTTGGATAGCTTTCTAAGGTTATCTATGACCTCTTAAATCACCATAAGGGTTGGTTGGACTGGTGCAAGGTGCCCACTTTAATTAGTGGACATCATATACCAGGCCAACTTCTCACACCCGGAAAATTAGGATTTTGGAAGATTCAATAGGGGTCTCTCCTGCCAGGTGGGCTGAGCGCAATACCAAGTCCTGGTAGTTTAGATATCTATTAAATAATAACCCTCGGCGGGGCCTCTGTTGGCGGCTGCCACAATAGTGCTCTAAAGGCACTTCCAACAAGAAATCATTAGCAGGTAGGAAGGTACGCAGCCAAGTTTCAAGGAATATCTCCGGATTAGGCCCCTCAGCTCCCTCTAGGAAGTCTACAAAGTGAAGACTTCTGCGAGGGGCGCTACCCATGACATTGTCAATATGCAGTGTCATGTCCGATTTTGCGACTTGCAGAGTTTGGATCATCCATTGCAGCACTGTGTCCTCCAGGACCGAGATACGCCCTTCCGTCTTGGTGACTCAGCCAGTCGTGTTGCACAAATCCTGATGAAGGAGCTAGACATCCGCCCTGATTTCCCCAATTTTAGTCTCTACGACCAACCTGTTCTCCTGGATGTCAAGTAGTAAGACTGCATTATTTACTGACTGTCCCTGCCCCGAGGCCACCATGGCCGAAGGACCTAACCCATTAGAGGGTGTTGACTGGTGGGGGCAGGGATTTGGCATAATGATCAAGTTTGCTCTCCCTCCTAGCCGGTTTATACTTGAGCATTGTCGGGGGGGGGGGAAGGAGTACAAGGTAGCTGGACTCACCAGTCCCCGAGCTGGGGCAGCACTCAACTCTACCCACCCCACAGGAATCTGCCCAACAGCCTTCAGTGCATTGCTGGGTCCACCAGAACCTCGTCAGAAGCGGCACAAGCAGCCCTAGGTACACAGGGCCCCACGCACTCTGCAAGGAGCACCTCCACAGCTGGGGGAAATCGACTGCAGCCTGGGCCCCAGTGATGTTTAAATAACTGTCAAAGCAGCTTTGAGGGACCAGGAAGAAAAGGCACCCCAGCAAACACGCCAGCTAGGCCCAAAGGCTCACCTCCCCGGTAGCCCTACACAGGTTCGGCCAGTCAGGCACCCCTAGTAACAGCTGTCGTTCTGCTCCTCCCCCTGGGCCAGTCCACCACCAGAAGGGGCGCTACCATTGTTTACTCCCCCGGGGAGTGGTGGCACCCACATCACATCAGGAAGGATGCAGCTGCTCTCCAGGCGGCCTCCCTGTAAAGGAGGAGTTCTTGCTTCTCTTTCTCTCTCAGTAATCAATACATTTACCTTTCACAGTATTGTTAAGAGGCAAAGCCGGGGGGAGGGCTTGTCGCTCATTTGCATACAAAGTTAATAAGGCAAGATAGTTATGCAAGGTTTCTCTTTGGTTGGAGCCAGAAAGCCAGAAGAGCGGGTGAATGGCGTGATCCTTGGAGATGGAAGTTAAATTATATACAGGAGTGCACAAGCGAAGGAGCAGTTTTGTTGTACAATGTGATGGATCTCTGGAACCCAGGGCAATAGTTTGCAAATATCTGTGACTTTGTTTTCTCTTTTTGTACACATATTGACTCTGAATTCAGTTGATATACTGACCTCTTGTATTGTGGATGTCTCTGAGATGGTATGTTTTTCGACCAGGTAAGGATGTTAGTTGTTACAGATGTGTACGGAATACAGCTGTATTCATTACTGAAGAAGCCCATAATTATTGTTTATGGTGGAGGTGATGATGTCAAATAGGTTTAGTGGCAGATTTATTAATATTTCATGCAACGCAGCGAGACACTCTGCGTGAAAGGGAGAGGGCAGGAATGTGCCATATTTGACATCATATGGCACATTCCTGTCCTCTCCTTGCACTGGTGCACTTTTGGCTGCCTAGTGCCAACGCAGGCACCCATGAGTCATGGTCAAGGGTGCCTGCGTTGCAGGTAGGATTGTTTTTTGCAAGAAGGGACACTTTACTGCACAAAAACAGACCTCTGAGGGCTTTTCCTCTTTCTACATGTGCTGAAGAATCCAGCACACATAGAAAGAGGAAAAAGCGAGGAGAAATAAAGATATTTCTGCTAGTTACGCCTCCCCTGGGAAGGTTTAGCATTTTGATGCATTCCTAGGTCTGCCACTCATGGTAAATCTGGGAATGCATCAAAATCCATGAATGGATGCTTGGGAACACCCATTCTCCACCCATGGAATGCCTCCCCGGTGCAGAATAATTCAAGGCAGCGACTTGCGCTACCTTGCTTTACTCCAGATTTACCAGGTACCTCAGGGCCACGCAAGGTTGCCTTGCGTGGCTTGGTAAATCTGACTTTAGTGTTGCGTTGCCCTTGCGTTACCATGCGCGACGCAAGGGCAATGCAACACTTTGATAAATTTGGCCCCAAGTCTTTTGTAGCAGGATGCTCTTTGTGTGGCCAGTTTCAAATTGAGTTACCAGGTTACATTGTTGTCACCATCCGGGGAGGAGAGCACTGGGTCCAAACGTGATAGAAAGGGCAGTATTAATGTTGCTGTCATAAATGAAAGCGCAATGTTTACAAAGACTGACCTCTAGCCGCCCTATAGCCTATAACCAGGTCCTCTGAAATTATACAGCAGTGGAGGAACAAATTATGCAGCATTGTTGACTAAATCATGTGGCAAGAAACTGCAAATTATGTGGCATAATGCGACATGTTTTATGATTCTATTGCTTTACTATTTTCTAATTTTTACTCATGCTAACACTGTCTGGGCAGAGGTTTCATTGCATTAGTACCAGCTTAATACCCAAACATAGCAATAAGCAACAGAAAGGTGACCAGTCAATCTCTGTGAAGGGTCTTCCACTTTGTGGTAGACAAGTATGGTCACGTTTTTATTAACTTTTGATGTTTGACCTACAGTTTTTTTTTGTTAAAATCTACAGATTATGCAGCAAATGTTGGATTATGTGGGAAATGCGGCAAATTATGCAGAAAATGCAGCAAACGCAAAATCGCCTAATTCCACTGCCCCAGCCTATGACAGACAGGTCTCTGTACATATATATATAGAAAAGCAATGGGCCAAACTGGGGGGGGCGAGGCAGTAATGGGAAAAAAATACAGTGGAAGGAAAAGAGACAAACACACAGGCCGTTTGTCAGGGAACACTGCAGCTTCTGAAATAGCAGATAACACTATTACAAAGAGGTAGAAAGCAATAACTATGTGCCAATATTCAGATCCCAAACTGCATGCATCCTCTTGTATTCTCAACCCTGCCTATTCAGAGGATGAAAAGTCAAAGACTGGTTCTACAGAAAGGTAAACTACTGGCCTATATGAGGAGCAATGCAAAAAGAAGAATTGATGGACAGAATGCAGAACATTATCATACATTCACCCCAGTACAGAGATCTGGGCCTAAATCCATCATTTTTTTTCTCACCATGCCTTTCCAGTTTGGACCCAGCCATATACAAATCAGTCTTGACCCTGCGCCCAATGGGAACAGTCCAGCCCGAACTGTCAGGCCAGGTCCTCCCTGGACTGGAAATAAGCATCCTAGGGCCGGTTTTGGGGTTTCACCCCTCATCAGCCAGGATAGCTTGACTCCAGTGGCATGGAGAGCACGGGACCCACGTCTGGGCATACCCGTCCCACTCAGGGTGACAAATGCAAAAAGAACAATTGATGGACAGAATGCAGAACAATGTCATACATTCACCCCAGTACAGAGATATGGGCCTAGATCCATCATTTTTTTGCTCACCATGCCTTTCCAGTTTGGACCCAGCCATATGCAAATCAGTCTTGACCCTGCGCCCAATGGGAACAGTCCAGCCCGAACTGTCAGCCCAGGTCCTTCCTGGACTGGAAAAAAGCATCCTACGACCGCCTTCGGGGCTTTGTCCTAAGTTGGCAGGGTATGTCCAGACGTGGGTCCCTTGCTCACTTTGCCACTGGATTCAAGCTGGTACGAAAAACAATGGTCCTGGACCAATCTCTTAAGGATAATTGCTTATTGCAACACTAATTGCTCAACTTAGTTAGAGCATCTAATTAGTCAGTTCGCGGAAACATGAAACCGATTTCATATAGAGATATAGGATGTGCAACAACCAATGATTTCAAAAAAGGGCATGTATTTATTACATTTTAATTCAGCAATAAATTAGAAAACTTGAAAAGTCAAGGATGAGTAGATAAAGGGTTGCTCCAAAAGGAACGAGCAAGGACGGTGCTCAAGTGTAGAGAAATTTTGGAAGGAAATTCAGAGGGAAAAAGGGGAGTTCCCAAAGGAAATCAAGGGGCATATATTTACAAAACTGTACATGGGACTGTAAACAATTACAGTCTTCATAGCCTGGCCAAACAAACTGTAATATGTATAAACTCAGTTCACAAAATTCACAGAAAATAAGGAAATGTATCTCCTATAAAGGGGAAAAGGGCAACAGGGGATTAAGGGTCCAGGTCTGATGGGGGATAGCATCGACGTTTCGATCCGACTTGTCGGCAAAAAGGGAAACTTCAACCTCAGCCACGCGGATCTTCCTCAGAACAGGGGACTGGAAGTGGGGCATCCCTAAGAGGGCTACGGGTATGATTCTACCGCGATGGAGACAGGAAGCTATCACGGAGCTCGGAGCTAATTAATTGTGCCTCGGCTCGAACTGATTCTTCAGCCCTTACTGAATCCCTGAAATTCTATTTCATTACACACCGCGATACTACTGCGGGAACTCTCGCCCCAAACTAACTTGGAATTCTTGAGCGCCACACCGCAATACTAAGGCGGGTGGCTTCGCTGGAATCATACCCATAGCCCTCTTAGGGTTGCCCCACTTCCAGTCCCCTGTCCTGAGGAAGATCCGCGTGGCTGAGGTTGAAGTTTCCCTTTTTGCCGACAAGTCGGATCGAAACGTCGACGCTATCCCCCATCAGACCTGGACCCTTAATCCCCTGTTGCCCTTTTCCCCTTTGTAAAAGATACATTTCATTATTTTCTGTGAATTTTGTGAACTGAGTTTATACATATTACAGTTTGTTTGGCTAGGCTATGAAGACTGTGTATTTGTTTACAGTCCCATGTACAGTTTTGTAAATATATGCCCCTTGATTTCCTTTGGGAACTCCCCTTTTCCCTCTGAATTTCCTTCCAAAATTTCTCTACACTTGAGCACCCTCCTTGCACGTTCCTTTTGGAGCAACCCTTTATCTACTCATCCTTGACTTGACTTCTCAAGTTTTCTAATTTATTGTTGAATTAAAATGTAATAAATACATGCCCTTTTTTAAAATCATTGGTTGTTGCACATCCTATATCTCTATATGAAATCGGTTTCATGTTTCCGCGAGCTGACTAATTAGATGCTCTAACTAAGTTGAGCAATTAGTGTTGCAATAAGCAATTATCCTTAAGATATTGGTCCAGGACCATTGTTTTTCGTACCAATCGACACCCAGGTCCTATGGACTCTTTTGTTGGGTTACCCCATTGATTATAATGGTTACTGGATTCAAGCTAGCCTGGCTGATGAGGGCTGTTAGCCCGAAACTGGTCCCAGGATGCTTGTTTCCGGTCCAGGTAAGACATGGCTTGGCAGTTCGGGCTGGACTGTTCCCATGAGGCACAGGGTCAAGACTGATCTGCATATAGCTGTGTTGAACTGGGGTGGCGAAGTGAGCTAAAGAACGATGATGGATTCAACCCAGATCTGTGACTGGGGGTGAGTGTCTGAAAAGTTTCAGCGCTCCGTCCTTCATCTCCTTGTGTTTTATATGAGGAGCAAGGCAAAAAATACAAAAGCAACAAAACTATCAGCAAGTACTTATGTAAGAGGAACCCGAAAGAGAACATGAGGAAATCAAACCAAATCAAATCAAACAGCATTTGTAAAGCGCAACACTGTCACCCCTACGGGTATCTGGGTGCTGTGTCCTTCGAAGATCCAGGTCTTGAATCACTTTCTGAGATCTGCCAGCGACGGGGCTGTACGGAGCTGGAGGGAAAGGTCGTTCCAGGTCTTGGCGGTGATGTAGGAGAAGGAGCGGCTACGACTGCGGCTGCGATAGATGCGGGGAGTGTGTGCGAGTGAAGATGAGCGCAGGTGTCTAGCGGGATGGTGGAAGTTCAGTTGATGGTTGAGGTAGTCAGGTCCTAGGTCATGGAGGGCTTTGTAGGCATGAGTGAGGATCTTGAACTGTCATCTTTTCAGGATGGGGAGCCAGTGGACGTCTCTTAGGTGGGGGGCGATGTGTGTAAGTTGGGGAGGTCCAGAATGAGTTAGACTGCAGCGCTCTGTTTGGTCTGGAGTCTTCTGAGGAGCTGGGTGGAGATGCCGGAGTAGAGGGCTTTGCTGTAGTTGAGGCAGCTGGTGATGAGGGCCTGGGTGTCGGTCTTTCTGGTGTTTGTTGGAATCCATCTGAAGATTGTGTGGAACATGCGAAGTGTGTGGAAGCAGGAGGAGGCAACTGCGTTAACTTGTCATTTCATGGTCAGTTGGCTGTCAAGGATGATGCTGAGATTGTGTGTGTGATCGGTTGGTGTTGGTTGAAGTTCTGCAGGCCACCAGCTGTAGGTAGTCCTAATAGGAGGTGTTCTTCCCGAAGATCAGCACTTCGGTTTTGTCGGAGTTGAGTTGGAGGCAGTTGTTTCTCATCCATTCGGCTACGTTGGTCATGGCGTTGCAGAAGTTGGTTTTGGCATTGGAGGGGTCCTCGGTGAGGGAGAGGATCAGTTAAGTGTCATCTGCGTAGGAGATTGTGTTGAGTCCCTGGGATCTAACGGCATCTATGAGGGGGGGTCATGTAGATTTTGAACAGGGTGTGGATGAGAGATGATTCTTCTGGTACGCCGCATATGATGTCTTTGGGTGTGGAGGTGAAGGGAAGCAGTCAGATGCTCTGTGTGCATCCTGTGAGGAAGGAGACGATCTAATTGAGGGCGTCTTGATGTATGCCTATGTTGTGGAGTCTGTTGATGAGGGTATTGTGGGAGACTGTGTCGAACGCCGCAGAGAAGGATCAGGGCCACGGTTTCTCCACGGTTCTGATGTTGTCAGTGGTGGTGATCAGTGTGGTCTCAGTGCTGTGGTTGGCACGGAATCCTGATTGAGATGCATCTATTAGGTGGTTTTGTTCCAGGAATTCGGTGAGCTGCTGGTTGATGACTTTCTCAAGAACTTTGGCAGGGTAGGAGAGAAGGGAGATCGGGCAATAGTTTTTGAAATCACTGTGGTCAGCGGAGGCTTTATTAAGGAGGAGTCTGACATCTGCGTGCTTCTAGCTGTTCAGGAAGGTTGCTGTGAAGATAGAGGTGTTGAGGATGCTGGTGAGTTGCCTGCTTATCAGGTTCGTTGTGAAGTTGTAGTGGTGGTGGGGGCAGGGGTCGGTGGGTGCCCCGGAGTGAATAGAAGACATGATGGCTGAGGTAGTGAGGGCGGTGAGTGTTGACCAGGTGGTGATGGTTTGGCTGGTGTTCACTGGTTGGTTTAAGTCATCGGGGATGAGGGTGGTTGGTTGGATGTTGAAATTGTTGCACAAACAAAGGTGTGTTGAGGGCAGGGCTGGGTGAACAAACCCACCAACAGAAGATGTTGCCAGACACTGTGCTCTTGTGCAAGTGTGCTTATATACTGACTCTACCTCAACTGCCCCAGTAGAGGAAGTGTATCTGACCATAGTGAGGTAAGGTATCAGATTGGATAGGGAATGAGATCGTATTGGACAATGTGTACACAAGACTGATACTGCCATATTAGCATGGGAACAACACTGTTTCCTGTATGCTCCTGTATGAGTTTAGAGATTCCTCCCAAGTCTCCTAGCACTTGTCTGACACCTTTTGACTATGAAGAATCCCTTTTCATACTCTGAACCAAGCGATGTCCTAAATAATTTCGGATAGCAACCTATTCCCTAACACTCCCCTACCTTCGGCTTCAGTGGGTTGTGTTTATGGAAATTTCATACTAATTGGGGCGTATGAACAAAGGCTACAGGCTCCCAAGATCCCTCTGATGGTCCAAACCCCCTTCTAATCCACCAAACACTGTAAATGATGACCTTTGAATATGTGAGAGTCTAATATTGCCTGAACATCATATTCTACATCCTCTCCCACAACCAATGGAGGTAAAGGGGTCAGCCCTTATAGAGACTGAAAGATTTGCCGTAAGGAGAGACACACGAAACACAGGATGGATTTTTTAATTCCTAGACAAGGCCAGGTGCACAGCATCTGGATTGACAATGGCTGTTAAAACGTAGCATGACTGCCTGGAAGATACAGAAAACTAGTGGGCAACCATACCAAATCCCCTGCTTTGTACATGGGAGCAAGTGTGTGTCACCTGTCAGCAAAGTTTTGTATGTGTTTTTTCCATGGATGAGGTTTGATACTACAGGCTTGTGTGTGCTATAGAGAGTGTACTATATTTGTGACAAATGTGCATACTGAGTTGTAGGGTTTATGGGAGGAAACCATAGTTATGGTAGAATGGGGAAAACTGAAGTCAACTGTGATATAAGTTATCATGCATAAATTCTACCACTAGTATCCATTATACCCGCTGCTCATGATGTTGAGTTAAAATGCAACATAGGTGTTGTTCAGTGTCTAAGGATAGTATCCACCTCACTTATTGCCCTGTATACCCAAACGTTTCAGTAGTGCAGTCCGAAACCGTGGAAGTAAAATGAGTCCATCTGTCTAAGATTATAGCAGTAGGTACAACATGAAGACATGCAGTGTATCTCATACAAACTGAAGTCAACTGCAATGCTTTACATAACGAGGTTAATGGGATTAAATGTCCCATTTTGGTGAATGAATCTACTACTTCTAAGAGAGTAGTACAAGAGTCTGCCTTTTGAAGGTTTACAATGAAATCCATGCTAATGTTGCCTACGGTCCATTAGGTGTAGGTAACAGTAACAATAAAAAGTGGGCTTCAAATGGATATCCTTGGCTTGTAAAGAAGCTGAACATGAATCTACAAATGTCTGCACATCTTCTCATAAAGTTGGTCACCAATAGAGTTCAGTAATAAATTACTCTGTCCTTAATCTTCCTGGAAAGCCAATAACAGGAGTATCATGACACCATTGTATAATCTGATTATTGAGTTTTTACATTGTTATATTTTACCCTTATAGCACAACCAGCCATTTTTTTTTGTTTTATTGCGTTTTACATATATAACTCCAATTACAGGCATATTGCGCATTTGCAGAATCAGTTGGCACCAGCAAAACCATATTCATCAGGTCATTGTATCCATGTATTAACAGACAGTATTTCCCCCATCCATATCTATACATTAAAATAGTCTACATCTGATAAAGCATTTGTACAATGTCACACAAGCTTTGCTACTATTCCACTATAGAAACATAACATCAGTGTCTGTTACACTCACATATGTATTCCGCATGTATATTTCTACTGACTCTTTTCTGCTATGTCGCAACTTCAGGGTGGCTATTCAAGCTACCAAATATATGATAATAAAACTTTTTACCAACCAATCCAATGAAACAGTGGGGGAAATAGGGGAGGCAGGGGGAGTGGGGAGGCGGTTCAAATCTACCACAATAGTGCCATTTTCACAAGCATAAGTACATCAAACTCAGTGTCGTATTCCTGCATGCTGGACCAGTGTATGTGGTGTGTGATGTGCATTTCAGGCCTCATTGTTATCAGGTCACATCACCATCTATGGGGGCCTATATTAACTGATACTAGGAGTATCTGGAGGTTCATCCGAGGTTGTTGCTACTTGAAACGCCGTCAGGATGGTGTTCCAGGATGTTGAAATGGGGTACTTACGAAGCCCCAGCGTGTCTTCTCTTAACAGTCAACAGCCTCAGCCTTTACCCAGTTTAGCATGGATTGAACCCATGCTTTGAGTGGAGTGGGATCATCCACTTTCCATCGACGTGTGACTAATCTTTTAGCCACCACTAAACCCAGGTCTAGGAATTTGGAGGAGGCCTTGTGATTCTTATTTCTGGGGAATATTCCTGTTATGCATGCCTCCCACGTGTTCGGTAATGCCCTGTCTGTACTTGTATTCAAAATCTGGAGTATATCGTGCCAATAATTGTGCAGTCTGTGGCATGACCACAACATATGTAGAAGGTAGGCATCAGCCCTTTTGCAACGTGGGCAACAGGCATCTGCTCTGTTAAAAAACCTATTGATTTTATCTGGGGATAAATAAGTTCTATGGACAATATAAAATTGAATCAATCTAAACCTTGCATTTCTGGGAATCCATCCAGGGCTCTCCAGCAACAAACCCCATTCTGTAGGTGTAAAGGGTCATTTCAGGTCTGCCTCCCATCATGCAGTGGCGTTAAATCAGTTATGGTATGCTCGCGTATAGATTCCGTGAACCATTTTATGAGGTGTCCTCCCGTGCCCATTACATGTAAATACTGCATTAGGAGATGCAACTGGGGTTCCTGCGAAATGTCGCCCCCCTGATGTCTCAGCTTTGTTATCCAGGAGGCGTGATTAAGGAATAGTGCAGGAGGAATGCCCTCTTCCTCCGTCATGGAGAGAAAGGGCCACAGCGTACCCTCCACATACAAGTCTCCCAACGTATATGTCAACCTTCTGCCAATCTACAAGTTCTATCGTTCTGACTCTACCCTCCCCCCCCCCTTTTCGGCATTCCTAATATTGGTATCGATGGCGCGTATGGTATACCATGTCTGGTGAGATATAGGGCTCTACGAAAACATTTCTGGGCTATCTGCACCAGAAGGGGAAGTGAAGTGTGTGATCTAGTACATGGGTGGAAGATGAAGAGGAGTCTGTCCAGTGCACATGGGGGACCACACTCCACCGTATCCGCAAGATGGAGTTCAGCCATCCATTTCGCCACCCATTGTATTTGGGACACCAAATAATATTGTTCCAGATTTGGCAGAGCCAGCCCGCCGTGCTTCTGAGGTAAGTACAATGTAGCGAGCACCACTCTACACCGTGTGTTGCTCCATATAAGATCTCTCATGATCCCCTCTAGTGGGCAAAGAAAGGATGCTGGCAGATATAGCGGAAGGTTTGTAAAATAGTATAACAGAGGGGGCAGCATCACCATCTTGATAAGTGACACCTTGCCCGCGACTGAAAGACTGATCGTTTTCCAGAATTCTATTTGGGATTGTAAAGCTGTGATTGCCCTGATTAAATTACCATCCACAAGGTCCCTATCCGTATGATAAATTCTTATTCCCAAATATCGAACCACTGCCGGTTGCCAGGCCACCAGTGCACCATCTATCACCAGTTGAGGGGCTTCTAGGTTAGGGGCAAAGGGAAATAAACATTATTTCCCCCAGTTCAACCCAGCCCTGATATTGAAGCAAATAGTGTGAGTGTGTTAGGAATGAGCGGGGGATCGCCAGCAGATCCCTGTAAAGCAAAATATCATCCGCATAGAGCGAAATGGCATGAGTTTCATCCCCCAACTGTACACCCCAATGGTCTGCTGATTGTCGTAGAGCTATAGCCAGTGGTTCTATGGCCAGAGAGAAAATAAGTGGGGAAAGAGGGCATCCCTGCCTAGTTCCCCTCCCAATCGGTATAGGCTTTGAGAATAAAGTACCTAACCGAACTCGCACTGCAGGTGTTCCATACAGTAGTTTAACCAAACTTAAAAAATATGGCCCAAATCCAAAGCGTTGCAACACCTCAAACATATAAGGCCATTCCACTGTATCGAAGGCTTTCTCTAGACCTAAGACCATACAGCCCAGCCATTGGCTAAGTGGCCGTAGCACTGCACATGACCCGAAAAAGTCTGCAGATGTTTAGGGAGGTATTTCGAGCCAGGACAAATCCATTCTGGTCTTGATGTACCAGGTGCGGAGTGATAGGCGCTAGTCGTCCCACCAGAATGCCTGCCAGTATCTTGTAATCCCCATTTAGCAGCGCAAGGGGCCGATAGGTGCTTGTTAGAATTGACTCGCAAAACTGCTGTATTACTCATATATTACTCCATTGAAGGTTAGCATTGATATAGCTAATGCAGTATTATTGTATCGTGTGCATATGCGGGCAGAGGATGTAGGTATTATGTTTGTTAGGTTGACATCCCTGCCGCCATTTTGTTTTTCTTAGACGCCATTTTCTATTACAATTGAAGCTGTTACTTATTCATTTACGAAAAATGGTCTTTGGTAAGTTTCGTTTCTCCAATGTCAAAAACTCATTCATTATTGCATTCTTCTGCTGTTTCATCAAGGCCTTCTCCCACCTGTCTTATGGGAGGATGAGCTAGACGACATTGGGCAGTAGATAGCTTGTGCCAGGCTGTGGAATCGAAACTCATATTCTGTACCTCCATTGTATTACGACAGCTACCAGTGTTTTTCCATAATAGGCGGGTCTTAGAGGGCTCCGCAACATACATAATGTAACTTTATGCTTGCTAGAGTCAGTCCCTCGTCAGCAATCACAGGAGGCTGGTCAGACTGGACTCCACTGCAGTGTATCTTATGAATAAACTAGTCTATATGCATTCTCTACTGCGTCATCGACTGTTCATTGAACAGAAGGCTAGTGGAGGTCTAGAGTGACCCGGGTGGCCCAAACGGGTCACTTCCTTCAGTTGGCGCCCGAACAGGGACTCCACCAGGTGACCCATCTCGGCCGTAGACGGGTTGGAGGGATCGGGGTTGTGTCTGGTCGGATGGGTGGATCGGGGTACCCCACACAATCGAGCCTGGTTCTTGCGGCTGCCCCGCCTGTCTGATCGGGCGGCTCCTCGTCTAGTGGTCATCTCGGCTGGGGTACTGAAAAGGCGAAACCCTTGGATCTGACCGTTTTGGTCTGAAGAGTCGGCAGTGGAGAATAATCTTGTTCGACCTGTGTGCACCAGGTGAGCTCATCTTGATTCTTGGTAAGTGCGGCGCCATCTTGGTTAACTTGGTAGGTCTGCAGACCCTTGTGATACGGAACATTTTTTTAGAACGTTCCGCCAGGCCACCTGGTAATTTGGCATACTCTTGAAAAGGCCTGGGGCTAGAGCCTATCTTGTTTTGGTACAGTCTGTGGACTGTCTAGTCTTGGTGTAGTCTGAGGACTGACTTGTTATGGTGCAGTTTCTGGACTGCTTCTTGAGAGCTCTTTATTCGTGTTTTTGTTGTGTGTGTGTTGATTGAGTGATTAGTGAATGTGTCTGATGCTAAGATGCCTGGTTGGAGTAAAATGTGGTGTGTTGGGTGTTGTGGACGCTCTGCGGAGCTTCGGTTGGAGGAACGACAACCTGCGCCTCCAGAAGGCACTCCGAGTTTTGAGATGTATGTGAAGCATGGCATTGGCCCTATTATGTTCTGTACATTATGGCACAAATATACGAGAGACAATGCTGAGCTTCAGTGGCCACTAAATGGTACCTTTGATGAACATAAATTGAATTATTTACAGGACAAATTATTTGCTAGAAGAAGTAGGCAGTTGATGTTTGACACTCTACAGGGATGGTAGAAGGAAGTTAACCAGAGAGTATAAAGGCCGAGAAGGCGTCTAGGAAGAAAGCAATGCAGACAGTTGTGCAGAAAGCAGTAGCTTATGATAGAGAGCGAACAGAGAATGGTATTGAATGTGCTGATAGGAAGTTTCGATTACAATGTAACAAGTCTTATGTGGTTAGAGAGGAAGATGATCCTTTTGTGGAAGAACTGTTGGAAACACGTCCCCCACCTTCGTACGCCCCACAGAGATTATATCCGGATGTTCCGGCGTCTCAGCCTTCGAATGTTCCCCCACTTTCCTCAAGCCTTCCTGTGAGTTCGACAGCCTCGGCTCCTACTTTGTCTATCTCTTCTCCGGTTCTACCAACTGTGAGTGTGGTGACTGCAGGCACCCCCGCAACACCTGTTATTTCTGCCCCCGTTTTCTCCCCTTCTCTTACTTCTTTTACACAGCCACTGTTGACATTGTCTCCTATGTCTGTTTCTACTATGTCATCCCCGAGTCTTTCGTCTGTTGTACTGAGTAGTGTCCAGACACCAGCGCGAGGGTCAGATGTAGGGAAGTGGGCAGCAGTGCGAGAACGAATGGAACAGGTATTGACGCGATCGAATGTGGGAGAAGAAGAGAAATAGATGGTTGCGCATCAGGCAGCGCAGTGGGTTCGTAGCCCGATTTATAGTGCGGAGGATATATGGAGTGTAATGAAAGATTTTGATCCATTTGTACAGCAGCATGCCCTTCAACATATGTCAGCTACAATGATCAGTTTGTGGGAACAGTGTATTGGGAGCACCGCCCCTCAAATAATTTATGACATTCGAGATCGCGTATATTTGGCAGATCTGGCCCCTTTGGAAGTTCTTGGTAATGTTGGGACGTTGCTTGGTTATAGAGAAAGATTACAGCAACGTACTCCGGTTAGTATACCCCAGTATCCGATGAGGGAGGTGCATCCTATTTTTCACCCTGAGATCCCAGAGCAGCGGAATCAAAGGAATGAGGTGGTCCAACAAACGGTGGCGGCTCATTTTCAGGAACAGTGGGTTTATACTCCATGGAAAAGAAGTGAGGTATTGGCCCTTAAAAGTCAGTTACCTGACCCAAGAAAGAATCCTACAGCATATTATAAGGAATTGACAGAGGCAGCCTCTTCGTCGGTTATGACACTCACAGATATAGAGATTTTCTTTGGGTTATAGGTCCCGGTGGACATATGGAGGCAGGTGCATACCCAAGATCATAGAGTGGAATTGGGAGGTACTTGGGAAGAAATCAAAGGATGGGATGCAGAGCGGAAGCCAGGTGAGAAACCTAGAGCTGAGATTTTGGCTTTGCCGAATCGCATCATTACGTATATGCATTCACTCATTCCACCCCGACGGGTGGATTGGGGTAAGCTAACGGCATGTAAACAGAAGAAAGAGGAAAGTGTGTCTGATTTCTTTACTAGGTTTGAAGGAGTTTTCTTGGACTTTAGTGGACAGGATTTGTCAGTGGAAGGGGGTGTTCGTTTGTTTGTTAATAGGTTTGTTACAAACCTGCTTCCAGAGATTGCGGCCCGGCTGCAGGCGTCAGAGAGTACGTGGGCAACATCCTCCCCTTCAGTGATATTGAGTATGGCTCAGTATTATGAGCATCGTGAAAATGAGGAAAAGGATAAGGTGGAAAAGAAAAATAAGGATTTGAAAACGAGGGTGTTGCTACAGCAAGTTGCCAGAGAGTCTGGAAAGGGACGTGGTGGTGGTGGCCCAACGCAGAGAGGGCGAGGAGTTGGTAGAGGTGGTGCACCTCTTGGGCGAAATCAGTGTGCTTGTTGTAAAAAGGAGGGACATTGGCGGAGTGAGTACCCTGATTTATTGCAAAAACTTGCAGTTCCTGGCGGACGAGGTTCGCGAGGAAGGGGTCATTATGAGACTAGCAGGGATGAGGCATCAGCAGGTGTGTCTACAGGGGGTCGTTCTGACTCGGACTATTTTGATGACCCCCGTGGGAGACAGTACTATCATGATGATTATGATATGGAAGATGCTGCGGGGATGTCCTATGGCTAGGATAGCCAGGGACAGGGAGAGGGACCAGTTCAAATTCCTGTAGATCAGCGTGGTCCTTATGTCACAGCAGATTTGCATGGTTCAGCACAAATTTTTTTGGTAGATACAGGTGCGATGAATAGCTCTGTTTCTCATACACTGGTCCCTGAGGCAACCCTGTCTGGACGTAATAGTGTTTCGGTAGGTTTTTCAGGCGTACCGGTTGTGAGCCCCATCTCTAAACCTCTTACTCTGACACTTGGTCCTTTTACTGTGGACTCTCCATTTTTGTTAACGGCTAATTGTGGTGAAAATTTATTAGGATTAGATTTATTAAAACGATTACATGCTACAATATCTTGTTCTCCAGATGGTGTTTTTATGACTATTGGCCCTAATGTGGCTAAAGCAAAACAGTGCCTGGTAAAAGATGCACCCCTTCCTGCTGAATTTAAAGACGTGCCATCCTTTTTAT
The DNA here is from genome assembly GCA_963921515.1 of Calotriton arnoldi. NCBI lineage: Eukaryota > Metazoa > Chordata > Amphibia > Caudata > Salamandridae > Calotriton > Calotriton arnoldi. The sequence goes on along the minus strand of CAWUFW010015799.1, from coordinate 104,482 downwards.
GGGCCACAGGTGATACAGATGTAGGGCTGTTACAAATACCACCAGTTTCTACTAAAGTTAAGGAGAACGCTGTGCTCCCCCGTATGCCTCAGTATAAGATCTCACAAGCAGGGGAACGGGCTTTGATGCAGATTATACAGGACATGATTAAAACAGGCGTGGTTGAGGAGACGGTGGGAAATGTGTGTAATAGCCCTATACTCCCTATTCTTAAGAAGGCACCATTGGATTCTCCTGATTCGCATCCTGATGTTTATCGTTTTGTGATCGACCTCCGAGAGGTCAATATGATAGTTGTTCCCCAGTTTCCAGTAGTTCCGGACATCACTGTCCTTTTAACAATGATTCCCTCCACAGCAAAATTCTTTTCTGTGATCGATTTAAAGAATGCTTTTTTTAGTATCCCTATTCACCCCGATAGCCGTTATCTTTTTGGTTTTGCATTAGCTGGAAGAAGTTTCCAATTCTGTCGAGCTCCTCAAGGGTATACTGAAAGTCCCAGTATTTATAGTCAAGCTTTAAAAGGTCAATTGGACTCTCTCTTCCCGCAGGTAATGTATTATTGCAATATGTGGATGACCTTTTGATCGCCTCCGATACTGAAGGGGGTTGTCGGGAGGCTACGGTTATCGGAGGCTGACACCAGAGCGAGTTGATGCCATTGTTAAGATGCCTGTCCCTGAGACACAAAGGGATGTGCGTGCTTTCAAAGCATTATCTCCTGTACGGAATGCAACTCCCACTTAATAAAACAGAGACCTCATATACTCTTGATAAAATAACAAGTATCTCTGTCTTTACATGCTAAAATGCATATAGTCATTTCACAAAAGTGAATATGAAATTTAGCAAGCAGTGAGAGAGGTGATGATTTTGAGATCCTCCCTAACCTAGGGAGAAAACCAAGCAGATGCCTTGAAAACAAAGAGCACATCTTGCTGAACGATTCGGTGGTGGTCCCATCCTCTTAGGACCACCCCAAGCACAGTTATGGGCAAAAATACAATCCCAACCAAAGGCCCTGCAAAGCATTATGGGACAAGATTAGCAGTGGGCAGTGGATATTATAGTATCCAATATCAAAATAATTCTACAAAGAGCTGCAGTTCAACTGGTCGTTACTAGGTGTCCCTCACTAGTCAAATGCAAAAGCATTGAAATTATTACATCAAGCTGCAGTTCCACTAGTCGTTACTAGATGTCCCTCACGAGTCAAATGCAAAAGCATTGAAACCCTTTCATGAAGCTGCAGTTCAGCTCTTTGTAGAATTTATAGTATTAGCTCTCAGCTCAGGGTTTCAATGCTTTTGCATTTGACTCGTGAGGGACACCTAGTAACGACTAGTGGAACTGCAGCTTCATGAAAGGGTTTCAATGCTTTTGCATTTGACTCGTGAGGGACATCTAGTAACGACTAGTGGAACTGCAGCTTGATGTAATAATTTCAATGCTTTTGCATTTGACTCGTGAGGGACACCTAGTAACGACGAGTTGAAGTGCAGCTCTTTGTAGAATTATTTTGATATTGGATACTATAATATTCACTGCCCACTGCTAATCTCATCCCATAATGCTTTGCAGAGCCTTTGGTTGGGATTGTATTTTTGCCCATAACTGTGCTTGGGGTGGTCCTAACAGGATGGGACCACCACTGAATCGTTCAGCATGATGTGCTCTTTGTGTTCAAGGCCTCTGCTTGGTCCTCCCCCTAGGTTAGGGGGGATCCCAAAATCATCACCTCTTTCATTGGCTGACATTTTAAGTTCACTTTTGTGAATTGGTTATATGCTTTTTTTTAGCACGTAAAGTTGCTTTATCAAAGCATTTGTGGGTGCAGTTTAGTAGCTGATTCCACTTTTAACGGAATGCAAACTCCGCTAATTTTAATGACTAAAGATGTACATGAACCTTTGCCTTGGACGCATGAATGTCAGCATGCTTTTGAGCAATTGAAAGTTGCGCTTTGCTCTGCACCTGTGTTTGGTACGCCTGATTATAAGAAGCCTTTCGTGTTGTACGTTCACGAAACGGCTGGGTGTGCGCTTTTGGTGTTAGCACAAGCCTTTGGAGGTAAGCAGAGGCCGTGTGCTTATTTTTCTGTCACGCTTGACCCTGTCGCCAGAGCTTTCCCGTGGCGGCTGCGGCGGTCTCTATATGACAGTCGGCAGGGCTCGTCCTCAATCACGATCTCACAGTAATGGTACCCCATGCTGTGGATGTACTTCTAAACAAGACAAAAACGCAGCACCTCACCAGTGCTCGTCTGACTGGATATGAATTGACTTTGTTTGCACCCCATATTCCTATCAAAAGATGTGCCAGTCTGAATCCAGCCACGTTACTACCCCTCCCTTCGGAAGAAAAAGACCAAGATGTCCATAATTGCGTGTTTCCCACCGAGGAAGAAACAAAAGAATGGGTAGACTTGACTGATGTTCCCTTATCTGACCCGCAAGGGGAACTATATGTCGATGGTTCTTGTTTCAAATTATCAGATGGCACTACTACAGCGGCATATGCTATTACCATGCTGCGCACTGTAGTTGAGACTTTTCGTATTCCCTACCAATCTGCCCAAGCTGCTGAGTTGATGGCTCTTTTGCGAGCATGTGAGTTAAGTGAAGGACTGACTGTCAATATTTATACTGACAGCCAGTATGCCTTCGTGGCGGCCCTTAATTTTGGACGCCTCTGGGCAGAGAGAGGATTCTTGACTTCACATGGAACAAAGATCCAAAATGGTCCATTGATAGAGAGACTTTTGATAGCCTTGACACTTCCCAAATGATTGGCAATAGTGAAATGTAGTGCCCATAAAGCAATCACTGATGATGTAGGGAAAGGAAATGCCTTTGCAGATCAAACAGCAAAAGAAACAGCTAGATCAAAAATGACGAACATGTTTGTGGCAGGACCTGCTAGATGGGTACCTGATGTTACCATGTTTGAAAATACATTGGATAGCGTCAAGGAAATGCAGTCTAAGGCGACAGTTGAGAAACTGGCAATGTGGCAGGAACGCACAGGGCGATTAGATGATGAGGGGTGCTGGACTTATAAAAGTGAGAAGCAGAGATGGATGTTACTTGACACATTCATTTTCCCTGTAGTCATCATGGCACATGGCCCAGCTCATATTGGCGCCAAAGGAATTGGTAAATTATTAGATCCTGTATGGCAGAATGATAATATTTCAAAAGTTGCTGCAAATTTGGTGAAACATTGTATGGTATGTATGAGGCATAACCCTGGGAAAGGTACCCCTACACCTTCTGGTAATATTGCACCACCTTCTCTTCCCTTTGAGGTACTTCAGATGGATTATATAGAGATGCAACGAGTTAATTATTTGAAATATGTGTTAGTGGTGGTTTGCGCATTTAGCAAATGGGTTGAGGCTTATCCAACAAAAGAGAACACAGCCATGGCTACTGCGAAGGCTCTCATAAAAGAGTTTTTCCCACGCTTCGGCTTCCCCCGATTGATCTGGAGTGATAATGGCAGTCACTTCAATGCCAAATTGATTCAATTGGTATGTGAAGGTCTGCACATTAAACAAAAATTTCATGCAGCGAACCATCCCCAGTCAGCAGGTTTGGTTGAGAAATATAATAGTACCCTTAAGCTGAAGATGGCCATAATAAAGGAAAGTACCGGATTGCAATGGCCAGATGCGCTGCCCCTTGCTTTGTTGTCTACCAGATTTACAGCCCACTCTAGGACAGGGTTATCACCATATGAAGTGATTTCGTCCGTCCCTAGGCCAAATAGATTTTCCGAGATAGATTATCCTCTATTAGTAGACTACTTGTATGATCTTACTAAAAGTTTACGTTCTATTCATCAACAGATCCAAGAGGCGCTGCCTCCAGTACCAGAAGGGCCTGGGCACATCATACAGCCTGGCGATTACGTGCTCATCAAGAGCTTCCAGAGGAAGGAAAGCCTGGAACCTCGGTGGAAGGGCCCATTCTTGGTCCTCATCGCAACGAGGACGGCAGTGAGAGTGGAAGGTTGGAAGAACTGGATACACTCGTCTCACTGCCGACGGGTTCCGCTTCCCCTCCCCTATGATCGTTGGGTGAAGGAGGGGATAGGAGACCATGAATGTGAGCAAGTTCCACGTTTTGTGCCCTTTTCGGATGCCCAGTTGACTTGGGTACAAACAGAAGAAGAGAGTGAGGCGATCTTGAATGAGGCAGTTCCTCCAGAAATAAGGGCTGCTCAGGGTTCCTGCACCTCAGATCGTCAGGAGACTGAGCCTCGCTCTCCGACACCTGAATTGCAAATTCTTCACCAAGATGAGACGGTGCCTGGAGTAGAAAGGTACCATTTGCGTCCCCGATGGAAGGGTAGTGCACCAATGGATAAGTGAGTGTAGAAGGGATGGACTTCGTGGATAAGACTAGTATAATGTTTCTTTGATTTTGTTTTTCTCTTTAGTTAGAAACAGGACAATTGGTGCACTGCCAGTAACACTGGACAGGATAAAAAGTCAAGGGTGTTTTCATTGAAAGGAAAGTGCCCTATCCTGAGGTACGTGAATATTTGCTTATGAGCTGCAACAGTGTGGCTCCACCGCCTGTGCTTCGTAGCACCAAGGAGGATTGAACAATAGAAGCCTGCCAGGGAGGCTTGTGACGGACCCTGATATTTTTCCTTTTTGCCTGATTTTCCTTCTTTTTGTGTCCTTTCCACCGTTGGTTCCAGTATATAACATTTCCTCCTCTGGTGCTTTTCATTTGTTACAAAAATGTATTTGTTTGGTCGACCTCGTGCAGACAATGAACAGTTTCTTGTTACCTTACAGCCAAGACAAATGGGTTTTGAATGGTTTTATAAGTACAAACAGTTTTGGATTGTGAACATATTATTGTTTTTCTTGTTGGGGGGAGGGCTCTTCTGGATTCTAGAGTGCTCCTATAAGGATGCACCATTATGTATTCTTCATCAAGCAGCTCTTTCTGATCGGGATAAAAGAACCTTGTGCAGTAATGTCTTTTTAGATACACATAGAAAATTCTTTGGAGATAATACGGCTTGTTACCCCATAGATTCTGTTACAAGTTTATGGACAGCTTATCCATTGTCTTTAGTAAATTACACATATGTTGTAGAAGTTAAGGGAGAATTTGGTCTCGGTTATCCTGGACCTTGTCTATATTATAGGAAGCCGAGGGGGACAGGGTATCCTGGGTGTATGCCTGATATGTATTGTGGTGATTTGTATTTGGCTAAGAAAAATATCACACTAACTGGCTGGCACTACCAAGATCTGACTGTCACTCAGGAAGCTGGTATCTATGCTGCGTGTTGCCCTGTACTAAACGGCGGGGGTATGCCCAGACGTGGGTCCCTTGCTCACTTTGCCACTGGATTCAAGCAAGCCTGGCTGATGACGGCTGGAATGCCAGAAACCGGTCCTAGGATGCTTGTTTCCGGTCCAGGGAAGACATGGCTTGGCAGTTCGGGCTGGACTGTTCCCATGAGGCACAGGGTCAGACTGATTTGCATATGGCCATGTCTGAACTGGGGTGGTGGAGTGAGCTAAAGAATGATGATGGATTAAACCCAGATCAGTTGTCTGGGGGTGAGTGTTTGATTGGCTCAAACGTTCCGTCCATCATCCCCTTTTGTATCGCTTTGTTCGCCCTAAGTTGGCGGGGGTATGCCCAGACGTGGGTCCCTTGCTCACTTTGCCACTGGATTCAAGCAAGCCTGGCTGATGATGGCTGGAATGCCAGAAACCGGTCCTAGGATGCTTGTTTCCGGTCCAGGGAAGACATGGCTTGGCAGTTCGGGCTGGACTGTTCCCATGAGGCACAGGGTCAGACTGATTTGCATATGGCCATGTCTGAACTGGGGTGGTGGAGTGAGCTAAAGAATGATGATGGATTAAACCCAGATCAGTTGACTGGGGGTGAGTGTTTGATTGGCTCAAACGTTCCGTCCATCATCCCTTTTTGTATCGCTTTGTTCGCCCTAAGTTGGCGGGGTATGCCCAGACGTGGGTCCCTTGCTCACTTTGCCACTGGATTCAAGCAAGCCTGGCTGATGACGGCTGGAATGCCAGAAACCGGTCCTAGGATGCTTGTTTCCGGTCCAGGGAAGACATGGCTTGGCAGTTCGGGCTGGACTGTTCCCATGAGGCACAGGGTCAGACTGATTTGCATATGGCCATGTCTGAACTGGGGTGGTGGAGTGAGCTAAAGAATGATGATGGATTAAACCTAGATCAGTTGACTGGGGGTGAGTGTTTGATTGGCTCAAACGTTCCGTCCATCATCCCCTTTTGTATCGCTTTGTTCGCCCTAAGTTGGCGGGGGTATGCCCAGACGTGGGTCCCTTGCTCACTTTGCCACTGGATTCAAGCAAGCCTGGCTGATGACGGCTGGAATGCCAGAAACCGGTCCTAGGATGCTTGTTTCCGGTCCAGGGAAGACATGGCTTGGCAGTTCGGGCTGGACTGTTCCCTTGAGGCACAGGGTCAGACTGATTTGCATATGGCCATGTCTGAACTGGGGTGGTGGAGTGAGCTAAAGAATGATGATGGATTAAACCCAGATCAGTTGACTGGGGGTGAGTGTTTGATTGGCTCAAACGTTCCGTCCATCATCCCCTTTTGTATCGCTTTGTTCGCCTCTAAGTTGGCGGGGGTATGCCCAGACGTGGGTCCCTTGCTCACTTTGCCACTGGATTCAAGCAAGCCTGGCTGATGACGGCTGGAATGCCAGAAACCGGTCCTAGGATGCTTGTTTCCGGTCCAGGGAAGACATGGCTTGGCAGTTCGGGCTGGACTGTTCCCATGAGGCACAGGGTCAGACTGATTTGCATATGGCCATGTCTGAACTGGGGTGGTGGAGTGAGCTAAAGAATGATGATGGATTAAACCCAGATCAGTTGACTAGGGGTGAGTGTTTGATTGGCTCAAACGTTCCGTCCATCATCCCCTTTTGTATCGCTTTGTTCGCCCTAAGTTGGCGGGGGTATGCCCAGACGTGGGTCCCTTGCTCACTTTGCCACTGGATTCAAGCAAGCCTGGCTGATGACGGCTGGAATGCCAGAAACCGGTCCTAGGATGCTTGTTTCCGGTCCAGGGAAGACATGGCTTGGCAGTTCGGGCTGGACTGTTCCCATGAGGCACAGGGTCAGACTGATTTGCATATGGCCATGTCTGAACTGGGGTGGTGGAGTGAGCTAAAGAATGATGATGGATTAAACCCAGATCAGTTGACTGGGGGTGAGTGTTTGATTGGCTCAAACGTTCCGTCCATCATCCCCTTTTGTATCGCCCTGTACTAAACAGCAATGATACTTATTTGTATCTCAATTGTTCCGGAGAAGTAGTGTACAAAAATGTAATGCGCTTGGGAAATAAAGATGATCCTACAATGGAAGGGATGAGTACTAGGTATGCCCCATTAGATTATCAAGGTCCATTATATGCACCGGGTTTCTATTTTCTGTCGAATGGTACATATTCCAATATGTACAATGGAACAGAGGATGTGGCTTTAGGAATGATGTTACCTCTTGGGGTGCCCTGCAAGTATAGTACACTGAATATACGATGGGTAAAAAGAACATTGTCTAAGGAATTCTGTGAGGGTGTTACTGATTTGGAAGTCAATAATTATAGCAATGGTATCACTTTTGGATATATCCTCTCTTCTATCATTACCTTTGGTGGTACTGCCATGGCCAGGTGTGAGCGGGCTAGGGAATATTTTGGGTGTAAATTGCAGATTTTATCTAATTCCACAGTAGCAGCTTTAAGGGATATTACTACTCTGTTGGAAAGCATGCGCATATATTCTGAGCAAACAAGATATGCAGTCGATTTTATTTTAGCCAAGAATGGTGGTGCATGCTCAGTAATAGGAGACCAGTGTGTAGTAGGTATGACGAATATGGAGAAAAATATTACTAAGCACATTTAAGACATTCTGGAAAATGTTCGAGGAATGGAGAGTGGTAATTGGAGCTGGTCCTTATTTGGTGGTTGGGGTTGGATTTTAGAAAAGGTGATATATTCCATCGTTATTCTCATATGTTGCTGCATTTTGATTCAGTGTCTCCCCTTGTGCTGTTCTTATTGTGCTACTTATTTGACTCCTAAGAGAATTTCGATTCATGATACCAATACAAAGATAATGCTTCAGCAGGATGTTAATAATATGATGCAAATAGATGAGGGAGTTTTCGGTTCCACTACGTTAGTTGCAGGGTCCCTTCTTGAATTTTCCTCTGATGAAGATGTATAAGTTTTCTTTTGTTCTTTCCTATATATGCCAGTATGCGTAAAAAGTAATGCATTTATGTCTATTGTTGCTTCATTATTGTTTTATATTCATGTGTTTAGAATTGTAAAGGCCCTCCCTTTTGGCATTAATAAAGAAGTATATTTTAGCTATATCATGCTAAAAGGAGGGTCTGTTAGAATTGACTCGCAAAACTGCTGTATTACTCGTATATTACTCCATTGAAGGTTAGCATTGATATAGCTAATGCAGTATTATTGTATCGTGTGCATATGCGGGCAGAGGATGTAGGTATTATGTTTGTTAGGTTGACATCCCTGCCGCCATTTTGTTTTTCTTAGACACCATTTTCTATTACAATCGAAACTGTTACTTATTCATTTACGAGAAATGGTCTTTGGTAAGTTTAGTTTCTCCAATGTCGAAAACTCATTCATTATTGCATTCTTCTGCTGTTTCATCAAGGCCTTCTCCCACCTGTCTTATGGGAGGATGAGCTAGACGACCTTGTGCAGCAGATAACTTGTGCCAGGCTGTGGAATCGAAACTCATATTCTGTACCTCCATTGTATTACGACAGCTACCAGTGTTTTTCCATAATAGGCGGGTCTTAGAGGGCTCTGCAACATACATAATGTAACTTTATGCTTGCTAGAGTCAGTCCCTCGTCAGCCATCACAGGAGGCTGGTCAGACTGGACTCCACTGCAGTGTATCTTATGAATAAACTAGTCTATATGCATTCTCTATTGCGTCATCGACTCTTCATTGGACAGAAGGCTAGTAGAGGTCTAGAGTGACCCGGGTGGCCCTAAATGGGTCACTTCCTTCAATGTGTAGAGTCCTTGTCTGGTTTTGGAAGGGTAATCAAAGTGGCTTCCGTTAGAGAGGCCAGAAGTGGAACGCCCTCTAATGCCTCCGTATACACATCCAATAGTTGTGGCCCTAAAAGATCGGTATATGTCTTAGAACATTCATGGGGGAAGCCGTCAGGCCCTGGGACCTTGCCATTTGGCAGTGCTCGCATTGTGCTTTTCACTTCCTCCAGAGTAAGCGGGGTGTCTAGCTCCGTGCGTTGTTCAGGGGTGAGAGTAGGGAATGTGAGATCATCCAGAAAGGAATGTATGACTGTTTCTGAGACTTTCAAGGCAGACCTATATAACTGGGTGAAGTGTGTGGTCAGTTCGCTATGAATCTCATGCTGTGTGTATTTAAATCCGCCGTCTAAAGATCGAATTGCCGTGATGGGTCACGTATCCCGATCTTGTTTAATTAACCGGGCCAATAAAGGTCTGGTTCGGTCAGACTTAGCATGCGTTGTCGCTGAATGCACTACGAAGTTTAAACATCTCTGGCGCTCCAGTAGTTCCGTGTGTTTTTGACGCGCCTCTAACAGCGGTTTGAATTCAGAAGCGTCAACTATCGCTCCTGATTCTAAAGCCAATACATCCTTTTCTATCACATGCAGTTCAAAGTCTATTTGCCTCATCAAGCCCCCTCCCATTCCCAAACACCTCCTGCGTATTGTAACCTTCATGGCAGCCCACTCCACCATGCCACATGATGCCGTCCCAGTGTTGTGCGTGAAGTACTCACTGATGGCCTCCCCTATTGTATGTCTAAAGACCGGGTCCTCCAGCATCACCGGCTGTAGCTGCCATGTGGGAACGACAGGAGTCCCGCATTCCCAGGCTAATGTAACATAATGCGGGTTATGGTCTGAATGTGTATGATCCCAGTAGTCTGAGCCTGTTATGTATGGGAGTAAGGAAGGTGAGCTGAAAAATCTATTTAAGCGAATATGTAGGTCATGAGGTGCAGAATAAAATGAATATATCCTTTCTCCAGGGTTACGATGCCTCCAAACATATGGCGCCCATCCAGTCTACCTTTCAGAAACACATATCTGCCGTCTTTATCAACAAGGACCTCCTCCATGATAAAGGGCGTGCCTGGGCGGACCCAAACCAGAGTCCTTCTGGCAAGTAATGAATAATCAGTGGCATACACCTTATCCCTCCATTTTCTCTGTAACCGGACCGTTTCAGCACTATTTAAATGCATTGCCTGTAAGAGTGCAATGCGCACATTGTGGTGCTTAAGGTATGAATAAACCGCATGTCTGCGAGATAGTGTGCAGAGACCTCTCACATTCCAGGTAAGTATCTTGTGTACTCCCATAGCACTACGTTATGTGAAAGTGGATTACAATCTGACTAACGCATGCAGCCTTGTGTGTGACTCGGCCAATCGATATAATTTTGTCCAATCCTCCCGAAAAGCCTCCATATCTAAAGGGAAAAAAGAACGCGCCAACATGGCACAGGGAAAACATTATTAGGGCAGCCCTCACAAAGAAGAGGTGCTACCCAAACCCTGATGAAATGGAAACGAACTGTATGTCCAACTGAGTCCCTGTGTAAGGGAAAACGTAGGGGGTGTATGCTGTGCAAGGCCTGCTATTGTAAAATCCTCAGGTGTCTTATGTCTGTGCGCATAGTAGTGTAAGCAACTGATATACCCAATGAGTGCCACGTATTGAACCTAAATGTGGTATTAGTAGTGTATGCTCCCCCTCATAGACAATAATGCATAAAGAGGCAATACCAAGTGTCCCCAGGTTTGCACATCTTTAAATAGTTCGTAGTGTCATCATCTTGACCCCAGCAGTTATACGATACCATCTGAAGTCTGTGGCATGATGTCAGGCATTCGCAGCAATACCACATCCGATAGTCCATCTGCCGACGAGCCCTCCTTCTCCGAGGAGTGACTTGGGGTTCCCTCCTTACTGAGCAATTCTGCAGCTTCCACTATCCATTGTGCTTCACGGACCACCGCCTGTCGCCCTTGTCTGATTTGTTCCTGGTCAAGTGCTGTTGTCAGGCCAGAGTTCTGCTTTCAGGATCATCGACGACGGTTCCTCACACTACTTGACCCTCCCTTTCCATTGGCTGGCAAACCTGCAGGTCTGGGGCCTGAAAACTGGCCTGTGGTTTCGAGCCAGTCCCATGTGTCTTGTGGGGTGTCAAAGAATCTTGTTTTCCCATCAGACACCACTCGAAGTTTTGCTGGATAAAGCAGTGAGTATTCCACGTTCAGTTGGTGAAGCTTCTGTTTCACTTGAAGGAAAGATCCTCGTTGACGTTGGACCTTAATTGTTTAATCCGGAAAAAAGAGGACCTTTACATTGTTGAATTTCACTTCCAACAGCTTCCAAGTTTCACGCAGGATCATGTCTCTATCCCTGAAGTGCAGCAACTTGAAAATAAGTGGCCATGCATTAGCCCCTGGCACTGGCCTTCTACCTGGGATGCTGTGTGCTTGCTCTATGGTGAAAAAAGGAGAAACGGAGGAGGAGGGAAGTATATCCTTGAGCCATTGTTTCAGAAAGGTTACTGCATCCTTACCCTCCACCCTCTTCGGCAGACCAATCAAGCGGACATTGTTCCTCCTAGAGCGGCCCTCGGCATCCTCCACCCTATCCTCCATTTAACTTATTCTGGCCTCATGTGTATTTTGTTGCTTCTCCAGGAAGTCATTAACAGGCTTTAATTCTGCAATATCTTGCTCCACTGCTGTGACACGCTCTCCTAGTTTCCGGTAATCTGCGTGCAGCAACATGAGATCTAGCTCCACTTTATCTATTTTGGATTCCATCGACTCCCTGGATCGTTCTATTGCGTGCAAAATGGCATCCAGGCGATCATTTGGGGAGTCTTGTTGTGTTAATGGTAGTGTCTGGTCCATGTCTGCCGGGCCAGTAGCCTGCGAGGAGGTCTGCGATCCTGCTCCTTTAGTGCGACCCATTTGTCTGGCTAGTTTCTCCAGTGCGCACCAGGAGTCCCGTTGGGGCAGACCGGCAGAGTCGAAACTTCTTCCTGGCCCACTGTGCTGTCCCTGTTGGCAGAAGCGGCAGGGAGGGCCCCCCACAGTTCCTCCACTGATGCGGTCAGCTAACCAATAATCCCTCCTCAGGATCAAATACGTCTTGTAAGAGACTATAAAGCATGAATGTCCACGGGCAGTGGCCTACTGTCCTTTATTCCCTGTACAGGTAGCTATGTTTAACTGTGAGCAGCTCCCTCACAGGTCCCAGCCGTTCCCAGGAGCGCAGACGCCAATGCGATACTCATCATTATTACACTTAGTTGCTCCATGCTCTGACGTGGCACCTGTTAAGTCCCAGGGGCTTCCAGACAAGCTATCTTGCGTATACCGCTTCTGTCTTCAGTGCCATCCCCAGCCCATCTTCAGTGCTCTGATTCATGGGTGGCCAGTGTTTACTGATCCTCTACGCCTAGCCCCAGCCACAGCACAGCGCTTCCCTGCGGGCCCCACCGGTTGATGCCTGTGCCTACCAGGCGATCTCAGTTACTATCTCTTTCCTCACAAATGGACGAGTATGTACCGTAGTGTTCGTCTACAACGTAGGGTCTACTGTCAACTGCTGTAGCCTTTGTTTAATCTGTATTTCCATCTGTGGAGGAAGGAAGGGAGACAGCAGCGAGTGGGGCCCCCTCCAGCCGATGCACATCTCCTCGCATGCGGCTGTGTGATTCACCCGAGTAGGCCTGACCGGCGCCGCGAGTTGCCGCTCCGCCTGCCTCCACCTATCTCATACAACGTCATATGCAGTTACTTTCCCCATTTACTGGGATGCCCCTGCTAGTGCTTCCACCGTAATGGGCACTGGTAAGTCCAAGCCGCTCACTAAGCCGCAATCCATTTCCCAGATCGAAGCACCACCCGTCTCACCTCTTGCCAGGCAGTACTGCAAGCAGCGTCTTCTTTCTTGCCTCGCCCCTGTATATAGGAGCATAGCACTGGGCCCATCAACAGCCACCACAATTCTCTCTGGCACCCCGGCCAGTCCGCTCTCCTGCTCGCATCACCTCTACCAGCAGTTCGGATCGACTCAGGCCGGCGCCACTCCCGAGGCCACAGACGACTCCGATGTCGCAGCTTCTCTCATCTCCGCTCTCTCCGGGCTGCACTGTCATTACTTTCACTCTCCTGGGGGCAGGCGGCTTCTGCTCACACCATTCCTCCTGCAGACTCGAATGGGCCCGGTCACCAATCACTCCCAAGGCCGCGGCCTATATCTGTGGTGGTAGCGCCGCTCACCTCTTTGCTTACCGAGTGGCTCCCCTGGTATCTCCTTCCCTTATTCCGCGCCATCTTAATGAGTGGCGAGACGTATGTCCTTTTCTGTTGCCGCTCCGCTGTTATCCAGCAACCATGCCCGCTTCCCGGGTGAGCCGGCAAGTTCCACCCCGTTCACTCGGGTCTAGTCGGGGACCGAGCTCCAAGGCTCCAGCACTCTGGCATCTGCCTCCACATCGGCAATTTCACTCCAATAAGCGCTTGGGTGCTCGCCCCTCAGTCCGCCTCAGCGCCTCGCTGCGGATGTTGCAGTGGTACGGAGAAAATTATCGGATAATAAGGATCAATGGCGGAGCTAGCTCAAGATGCGTCTGCCATGCTGCCCCTGCAGGCCACGCCCCCCCATGGCACAACCAGCCATGATTGCAACTTCTTTGCATAGGTCTTTCTTGAATCATATTTATCAATTGTGATTATGTGCTTTCAAAACTTGTTCAGAAAAAGAATGAGATATAGTGGTACTACTATTAAACAGGTGAAATAAATATAGAAGGGTGTGCTTCTAACATGTTTCATGATCTTGTGATAAAGCAGTCACTTATCAATGATGATGACCTGGACAGCATTGAATGTAGAAATGAAATCTGGAGAAGAAGAGGCACCCAGCAAGCATGCCTATGATTTCATATCTTATTGATTGAAGGAAACCTGGCGGCATATTTACTAGTAAAGTGGCGAAGCATGTCGTTAAGCAAATAAGACTAACGACACGCTCAGTCACTTTAGAAACGCAGGGCTGCACCATATTTACAAGAATATGGTGCAGCCCTGCGTTTCCCCCTGCACTGGCACTAAATTTAGCTGCCTAGCACCAACGCAGAAACCCTTGCACCATAGTACGGGTGTCTGCGTTGCAGGGGAAGATTGTTTATGTGCAAGAAGGTGTCACTTCCTGCACATAAACAATCTCTAAATGGTGTTTTGTAACTTCTATGTGAGCTGCTCAATGCAGCACACATAGAAGTTGCAAAACGTCATTTTTTAAAAATGATTCTTTATGTGCAGGAAGGGACACCTTCCTGCACATAAACAATCCTTGGCACTTTGCTGTTTTCCATGTGTGCTGCACAATGCAGCACACACGGAAACAGCAAAAACGAGGAGAAAGCAAACATTGCTCCTTGTTTCGCCAGGATAAGACCTGGTTTTCCCTGGTCTTAATTTTGGCGCTGCCCCATATTTACGCCACCCTTGTCAATATGGGGTAGCGTCAAAATCAATGGGTGTTGCAGTGGAACGCCCACAGCAACACCCATTGCCCTCCCCTTTCACACTAAGTATAGCGTGAAAGGGTGCCTTATTTACAAGGCAGCATTAAGCCACGTTAAGTGGCTTAATGCTGCCTGGTAAACAGGGTGAAGCCCCTATCGCCACCACAATGTCCTGAAAAGTGACATTGTGGTGGCGATAGGGGTTTGTAAATATGCCCCTTAGATTTTTGCAGTCAGTCCATATAGTCTCATCATGGATAGCTCCTTTTACGTAATGGCGCTAATGAAAATGGTCTTTTGGTAGCAATGATGATCATCGTTGTTCAACCAATGGCAATGTTCTGGAGGAAAATCCCACTGGATGTAAAGTGGGGCCATGAACGTCTTATTCTGACAACATGGGTTCAATTGCATGAGCAGAGGAAGATGCCTTTAGTATTGAGGTAGTTGTAAAAATTTCATTTAGGATATCAAAGGTGTGTTGTTGATCTTTGCCACAATAGAAGGAATCTTTCTGCCTTGTGAGGTAAAGAGTGTGTGTCACAAGACAGGAGAAATCCTGAATTAATTGCCAAAAATTGATAATGAATGCTTCCATAGTCTGGATAAAACTACCTAGTCTGGATAAGATTCTCAAGCATGTTTCCTGTGAACTTCAAGACAAGTCAAGTAAAGCAAAACATCATCTAGATATGCTGCAACAAATACATCCAGATCTTGCATGACATTGTTAATACAATGTTGGTAAACTGCTTGTGTGTTGGCCAGCTCAAAAGGCATAACCAAATACTGATAGCGCTCTTATTTCTTATTAATGCTGTTTCACATTCATTACCTTCCTTGATTCATACTAAATTGTAAGCACCGCTTAAATTCAATGTAGTGACCCACTTAGCAGCTCCTAGTTGATCAAACATGACTGAAATGAGGGGTAATAGATGTCAATTACAAAGTATGATGACATTCAGTTCTCTGTAGTCAATACAAGTCTTATTCACCGTGAGGCTTTGCAACAAAAAAATGGGTGCACCTGCTGGGGATATAGATTGTTGAATGAACCCTACAGTCAAGTTCTCGTCTATATACTTTTCAAATTCCAGTTCTTCTTTCATAGTCAAGACCAATGTTCCCTGTAATTTTTTTCCTCTGTGTGCGGCAGTGTAGGGTCTCTGTGCGCTGCAGCCATGGCTGTGTGCGCCAGGAACCAGACCGCGCGTGTGTGCAGCGCCAAATATCACTCCAAACTTTTGCTTTAAAAAACTGAAAAGACAGTGCATTTCCACACATACAACCCACGTTAAGGGGCTTAAGGCAGATTTGCAATTTGGATACACACGCCATGACATGAATTGGTTACACAGGCAAGTACACTTCAGGTTTAGAAAAGCACAAATCTCCAACGGCTGAGGGTCCATAGACTGCCTGAAGTACATGCAGTTCTTCAGCTGAAAATGCCATTATAACGGAATGGTCAGAATGAAATTGGGGGAGAAGAAATTAGATGGGCGATGGGGAGAGCCTGCAAGCTGACAGGGATAACTGACATACTTTAGTTAGACCCTTCCAGGACTTAGTGCAATCTCATAATATCCCACATACCCAACAGTGGAGACATGCTCTACTGGTGCACCCAATACGTGGAAAACTGGGTCCATGACCTATCTACATACCACAGTCCCCAATTCTTCAATATCTACTCACCTGGAAGGAATATGGTGGGACGGATTCTGGCTTATATGCAACTCTAATTGCTAAGATCTTCTTGCAAGCCACCTCAAATGCACTTCATAATTGGAGGGAAGTGCAATGACAGACACAATTCTTTGAGGGGGATTCAGAGGAGCCATTAGAAGAACATGATTGAGGGTTAAGGGAGGCCCGTCTGAAAGATAGTTATTTGAAGATACTACATCAATGGCAGTGGACCCCCAAAAGACTCTATGCCTCCTTCTAATCCAACCCTTTTTCTCTCCTTTTCTCTTTCATGTGTCTTGCTTCTCCTTTTGTCTCTGTCTCCTCCCATTACTCCCCTCGTCCTCTTCTTTTTGCTTTTCTCCTCTTCTGTCCTCGCCTCTCGTCTCCTTACTTGTTTTTTCTCTTTTCCTACTTTTTCTTCCTTTTCTCTAGTTTTCCCTGATCCTTCAATCACACATGTGATCTTTGTTTCTATCATCACCTTGTCTCATCCCTCTCCCCTTATTCCATTTATCTCTCCCTCCATTTTGCCCTTCTAACTCTCCTGTCCACTAGCCTTTACCTCCCTTTCACCTCTCCTAGAGGCCCTGTCCTTCCCTATCACTCCTTTCCTTTTTTTTCCCTACCCCTCTCCCTTTCCTCACTGTTGTTTCCTTTCTCGCTCTTGGACAGTTGCTACTACAAGATTAAACTGGTTTTAGTTAGCATTTGTTTGGACAAAGAAAATCAATCTTTTAGGCCAACATTACCCAGATCAGTGCCAATAATACTACAAAAACGATCCAAAAATTAAAACATTTGACAAAATAAAACTATCAGTCAAAAACAGCACGTTTGGTGTTTTTTATTCACAAATGCCAACTTTCATATAAAGTGATGTGTTTAAAAAATGTGTTTTTACAATTAAAAACGGTGTTCCAAATCTTTCTGCACTGAGCAAAATACATTCTTGTTCAATAAAAAAAGGATTGGTTGCTTTTCTGACCTTTTGTTAGTAAAGCGCAGTGCTTAATTAGTGCCAGTGGTTTCCGGTGCTTAGCACCGGCACTTATTTCTCAGGGCCGGGTCTATTGACTTATGTGTACCAATCTTTCCAGATACATTTTCTTCGCCTGCATAAGTTGCACAGAAAGTACAGCTGTGTGTTATATTAATTCTGCACGTAGATGAGAGCTTCTGGCAATGAAGAGGGAGGGGGGGTCACAGGTTGGGCGCTTCTGCAGATGCAGAACAAGCAGATTTAAAAGCTTAACCTTTAAATGTAGGCGGGGCTCAACAATAGACCTATAGAAACACGGACTCCTCCACTTACAGAAACATCCAATGCACTCTAGAAAACACGCACATTTACACCATACGTGCATTCTTCCGTAAATACGACCCCTTAAATAAAAGTCCTCTGTCTAATGCCTGCAGGAGATGCAGTCCCTCAGTACATCACATAGGTAGTACAGGCCGTCGGGCAGATTTACAGACACGGAACCCAGACACGAGATTTGATGTGTTTAAAATGGTAGTGATCGTGTATATTATTTTATAGCAGCTAGACCTTATTTCATTAACTGTATAAATGTGCATATCGCTCTATATGAAACATTGACTTGGTAATAAGGGCTCAGAAATAGTGCCTCTTTATTTCACTGTAGCTCACGTGACTTCTAATTCAGTCATGTTCATGTCATTCACTGTGACCACGGGCCTGGCCGTACAATTAACCTCATGTAACCCATTTCAGGATGAATTGAGCCTCACTTATAGACCGTACCCCCTCACAGACAACACCTTCTGTAGACACAGTCCACAATGTCTTTATCCTTGCTCATACAGCTTTCTGCACAGGGACTGGAGCCTTGCTGTCTGTGCAGCCATGTACACAGGGCAGCCGGAGAAGAGACAGTCTAGCACAGCAGCATATCTGTGTACACTCTTCACCTGGTCACACGGGAGAGGTGCCCTGCAGTCTGTGTCGGGAAGCACAGGGTTCTACACTATGTAGTAAGCAGCCCCTACCCAGACAACTCTCCACAGGAACAGGCGCTCCCCTGAGCTATAAAGCCTTGTCTATGCAGGCACACTACTCTAGCACAGCACAGAAGGGATGCCTACGGTCTGTGCCCGGGAGCGCAGGGTTCTACATTACAAAGCACGCAGCCCCATACCTGAACAGTTCCCTACAGGAGTCACACTGAGCTATACACCCATGTCTATGCAGCCACATACACAGGAAAGGCTGAAGAAGGGCTTCATTTGAGCCCGTGGTTGCAGGTGTTTTCCACCAGCATTCATTTTTTGGCACCGGGACTTATTTTTTACATTTCATACTTTGACCAAGATCAGGAGATAGATCGACTCTGACAGAGAGTGAGAACTACTCACACATACCTTGCTGCTCCCACTTCTCTTTCCCCTCTTCCCGCCCGGGCGCCCCCTCCTCTCAAATAACAGTGTAGATTCCTAATCTGCGATTACTTTCACAGAATACAGATCCCTGGTAGTTTTGTATTAGTTGTAGATGTGTGTTTGAATTACATGGTTTTCTTTTTCCATGGCTTATTTTTATTTTCTGTGTAATGGTTGAATATATAACTACGAGTTGAAACTGAAGTTAGTGGTCCCATTTATAATTCAAACCGACTACAATGTGTAAGGACCCAACCACTCCCTAATGTTTATAAATGCATGACAAGAGACTATGAAATGGCTGCAGTGTATCCGTTAGGAATAATTGTCTGCATACAACTAAATACGTTATGTGATACTATGCTCTATTCTGATTTTGGCTTTGTAGGAAGACTTCTGAAGTAATATGCCAAATACTAATCAAATGTATTATATTAGGAAATGTGCTTGTCATGATACTGTAGCTATGTTGAATATATTATTCGTATATACTTAAATGCCAATTAAAAGACATACAAAAAAAAAAAGATCAGGAAATAGAAAGGCAGAATAGGGAAGGCGGACGATTTCTGAGTACTTTTGGGCCCCGGCACTTATTATTTTACAAATTAAGCACTGGTAAAGCGCGGTGCAGGGAAGTCTGTGGGCTTTTGTTTAAGTATTGATGTTAATCACAGCCCCTTCACGAGCTGAAATTAACATGAATACTTAAACAAAAGCCCACAGTCTTCCCCGCACCGTGCTTTACTAACAAAAGAGTAGAGCAAGTTTAAAAACACAGCGTGTACTTACAGCTCGTGAAAGGGGCTGTGATTAACATGAATACTTAAACAAAAGCCCACAGTCTTCCCCGCACAGCGCCGCGCCCAAAACATACAGCAAGTGCCCCAAGCCAGCCTTACCTGCACTCCTGCTGGCAAAACCTCATAAAGGAGAGTGCTGCGCCGCTCGCTTTTTAAAGCGGCGGCGCGAATTCTCTCTCGGGATGTCCTGTGTGCGCGCTCCACACACGGGAGTGCGCGCTCACAGGAAGAGAGGTGCGCGCGCACCTTATTGGGAACAGTGGTCAAGACATAGAGTTACGTCAACCAAATGGGGAATCTTTGTGCAGGCTACAAACTCGGTTGAGCAATCGCAGAGATGATGAGGGGGAATTGTTCAGCTCCTTTTCATTAAAAACATCAATAAAAACGACATAGTGTGAAGGCAAACTGATCACATGTTTAGAAGAGAACAGGCTAATCATCGTGGCTAATTAAGTGGGCTCTAGACGACTTGATTGACTGATTGAAACTGCCGAGAAGAAAAGTAAATTGGGCCTCATTTATGAAAAGTGACGCATCGCTGCGTGAAAACAGCGATGCGTCACTTTTCATTGCGCCCTCCTTGCGACATGCTGGATGCGTCATATTTACAGTATGACGCATCATGTCGCAAGGAGTTACAGATACGTCAGTATTTCTGACGTATCTGTAGGCGCAAAAATGACACATTGTTGGAGTGTGTCACAAAAGTGACGCAACTCCAGCAATGGGTCATTTCACATCGGCAAGTCCCATTTCAAATGTGCCTGCGTCAGTCTTACGCCTGCTGTGAGGCAGGCGTAAGATATTGACGCATTTGCGTCCTAGAAGTGGCGCAATGAAATCTCATAGATTTCACTGCGTCACTTCTACGAGGCTTACTTGCGTCAGAACGCCCACCCTGCATACATTATACCTGGCGCAGGTATAATGTGGCGCAGGGGTTTACAAAGTGACGCATCTACCTTGATGCATCACTTTGTAAATATGACGCAATATGGCACATTTTTACGCCGCTGGTGTGCTACAAAAAGTGACGCACCTGCGGCGCAAAAGGGACGCAAGAGCTCATAAATAAGCCCCATTATATTTTCTGCTCAACTTATAATGGGATTGTTCTTCCTCAACCAAGTAGTACCCAAAATGATTGGAAATGATTGTGAATTGGGGGTGTCAAAGGTGATTATCTTTCTATGCCCGGAAAAAATTACTAACAACAAGTCTTAGGGGCATATGTACAAGCCCCTATCGCCGCGGGAACGTCACTTTTTGTGACGTTTCTGTGGCGATAGGGGCTTCACCTTATTTACAAGGCAGCGTTAAGCCACTTAACGTGGCTTAACGCTGCCTTGTAAACAAGGCCCCCTTTCACTCTATGCTTAGCGTGAAAGGGGTGAGCAGTGGGTGTTGCAGTGGGCGTTCCACCGCAACAACCATTGATTGTGACGCTGCCCCCTATTTACAAGGGCAGCGTAAATAGGAGACAGCACCAAAATTAAGAACAGGGAAAACCTGGTCTTTAGTTGGTGAAATGAGGAGAAATGCTATATTTCTCCTCGTTTTTGCTTTTTCCATGTGTGCTGCCTTGTGGAGCACACATGGAAAAAGCAAAAAGCCTTTTATTGTTTATGTACAGGAAGGTCCCCCTTCCTGCACATAAAAAATCTTTAAAAAAAAGACATTTTGTGACTTCCGTGTGTGCTGCATTAAGCACTTCAAGATTGTTTATGTACAGGAAGGGGAACCTTCCTGTACATAAACAATGTTTCCTCTGCACGCAGACACCCAGGGACTATGGTGCAAGGGTGGCTGCATTGGCGCTACACTGCTAAGTGTAGCGCCAGCGCAGGGGGAAACGCAAGGCTGCACCATATTGTTGTAAATATGGTGCAGCCTTTCGTTTCTGAAGTGGCGGAGTGAGGCGTCAAGCTATGATGGCTAACGCCTCACTCCGCCACTTCTGTTGTACATATCCTCCTTAGTTTCTTGCGTGACATCTCCAAAAGTTAATGGAGAACCATCAACAGTACAAATAGGTTCTGCCTTCAACTTTTGGAATAAAGATATTCTGTGAAGGGCAGCAAACCGAGTTTCCATAATTACCCCAGATGTCCTAAGCCAATTCAAGCTGTGACTGAAAGGGGCCTTTTGCCTAATTTATGCACAAAGAGGAAGACATGGGCTGATTCAACAGTAGGCTTTTGAGTGACTGAATCTGGATCCTGCCGTCTGCTCAAGATCAAATAGAGGCGTTTAAAGCATTTATGGACATTGTCGAAGATAATGTTCTGTTACCCCACAATATAAACATAAGTTGGGGCAGATTTACAAGAACATAAGTTGGGGCAGATTTACAAGAAACTGATGCATCTGTAGAGATGCGTCAGTTTCCCTGCACCAGCCTGCAATACCCCTTGCGCAGGGCTTTAAGTGGGCCGGGTCTCACTGGTGCTGCGCACCGGCAGTTTTTTTAAAGGGGGCCTCGAAACGGGTCTCTATCGGGCTCTGTATTGTGCCCTGGCACAGGCAGTCCGTTTTTTTAGCAGACTGCAGTGACCTCAGGCACATGATGTGCGCGTGCTCACACTGCTCACTTCTCACAAGTGGAGACGTTACGGCATGAGGTCATGCGAGGTGAGCGTTGTAGGGGAAGGGAAATCCTTTAAAGAGAGTCATTTTCTCTCTGGATTTCCCCTTCTCTTTTGTAACTCAGGAGCAGCAACACTGTCGTGGTGTCACCAGTTCTTTAAGTGGAAGCTTTTTCAATATTATATACAAGCCATAGTTGCTGCTTATTTATCTTATGCAACTAACAACCATTGACAAAGCCAATACTCCTAACTTGTAGGTATGATGTTACCTCTATCATATATCTGGATGCAATGACAGAAACAGCAAAATACAAGTCGGGCGGCACACTATGCTAAGAACAGATTTTTGGCTTATGTGTTTTTAAGCCACGCCCATAATTACATTGGTCACGCCCCTTTGAGAGACCCCCCAGTTTTTTCATCCCACTTAAAACCCTGCCCTTGCGCCACAATGGTGCAAGGATTGACAGATGCGTCAGAAATTCTGACGCATCTGTTGACCCTAAAGACACGTATTGCTGGAGTCGTGTCACAAGCATGATGCAACTCCAGCAATGCATGTTGAGGCCTATACTTATTGTACTGCGTCACTCCTTACGCCTGCTTCAAGCAGGTGTAAGGTTTTGACGCAGTGTCGTCCTAGAAGTGGCGCAGTGAAATTTTGTAGATTTCACTGCGTCACGTTTACGAGGCTTTCATGCATGGGAACGCCCGCCCTGCATACATTATACCTGACGCAGGTATAATGTGACTCAGGGCTTTACAGCATGACACATCTTCCTAGATGCGTCATGTTGTAAATTAGCCGCATTGTTTAAAAGTGTTGCAAGGGGCTTGTAAATCTGCCGGTTGTCTTTTTGCCTACGATCCTTTTTTGCCAGTATTAGCCTTTACTAAGCACTGCCTATTTGCTTAGGCTGTCCGGCAGAGATTGTACTAGAAAGCACTGTTTTAGTATGTTTAGAAGAATAACTAAGTTGAGCATTGGTGTAATGTTCTTTTTTTCCTTCTGCTAGCATGCTGTTGATCAAACTGTTATGTTAGCTCTATGAGAGCCACAGTCATGGTTGGTGTGTCAACACTATATGTTGCCTATATGTTGTCCTTGTGTCGCCCAACGCAAAAGCCTCAGTAATATTTACAAAGACATGCAAGGGGCTATTTGTGCCGGTTTGCGTGGCTTTGTAAAGGAATGTAACGCAACATAGCGGCTTGTGCTGCGTTACGTTACATTTTAAACTGGGAGGCATTCCATGGGTGGAGCATGGGCGTGCCCATGCATCCACCCATGGATTTTGGCGCATTCCCAGATTTACTAAAGTTAGTAAACGTGGGGATGCATCAAAATGCTACACCTTCCTCAGTGAGGTACAACGAGGAGAAATATCTTTATTTCTCCTCGTTATTTCCTCTTTCCATGCACACTCTAATCTGCAGCACACATATAAAGAGGAAAATGCCTCTAAGAATTGTTTTTATGGAGGAAGGTGTAACTTCTTGCATAAAAACAATCCTGCCCGTAATGCAGGCACCCTTGCACTCTGGTGCAAGGGTGACTGCGTTGGTGCTAGGCTGTACTCAGTGCACCAGCACAAGGAAACAGCAGAAATGCTCAATATCTTTGTAAATATGGAGAATTTCTGCTCACTCTCTTGCGTACAATGCAGCACAGCAACTTTGCTTGCTTCCCTGAGTTGCAGGAAAGATTAGGAAATATGCCCCTGTATCCTCCAACTTCTCTTTAGGGACCTGGTAGAAGGCTACAGCTGCATCTTCATCAGTATAACACATCATCTAACTCCAACCCTTGATCAAATCTGCCCCTCTATTCACAATCATCTTCTGGTGACTCAGCCTGAGTATTTTTTCCCCATCGGGGTTCTTTAGCAGGAACAACAAAACCCCAGTGTCAATCACCACTTACAGTCTTTCTCGTAATCACTTCTAACATGATCCAACACAAGTCAATTCTAAAACATAACAATGTTCTAGTACAACTCAGAGTCAGGTCATATGTCAAGGTGTAAATGTAGAACAACAAAGGTGTGGTGCCAGTGGCCCTGCATCAAGGGATATCAATTAAAAAATAAAAAGTATAGGAAGTGGCTCAGGTAAGCAACCACCATGACCCTGTTGGCTAGTGTTTACCAACTGGCTCACTACATCATCATTGGCACTTTCCTATTTTAGCAGGAGGTAAGGTAAGGTAATATTTATTATGCATGATTAATTAAAATCTTTACAAATACATAGCAATAAAGTTTCCTTATACACAAATAATGTAAACATAAAAACAGTGTTAAAAGACCATCAATAAAAATGTTCGCAATTTATACAATTGGCTATTATGGGAGACAATAAAACTAAAATCCATGTGCTTCTGGGAAAACTAGACTGACAATAACTTCCCTTGGTTGACCAGGCATCCTGGCACAGCATAACCAGGTGCGTTGTTCTGAGCTAGTGGACAACATTAATTTAGAGTGCTATGCGACTATAAAATGGTATTAGTTACTTTTAACATAGTAAAGTGCTTTTTTTGTTGTTGAACCTATAGGCAACATTAAATTAAAGTGCTGGTGCGACTATAAGGTGCTATTACTCGTTTTTAGCGGCACCCTTAAGGTTACCCTTGTGCTACCTCATTTTTGTCATACTTATGTTTGCGACAAATTTTTGAGTCTCTTGGTTACAGTCTCAAAGAATTTTGTTAGCCGACAGTTTAGCTGAACCTCAACAGGGTTGAAGCAAAGCTTTACTGCCTGCCTACAGGTCCGGGTGCCGTAATACCTGAAAAAAGGACGTAACAAGGTGCATCTTATGTCCTTTAGGTTGGGACAATTACAGATGACGTGAATAATATCCTCCTTCCCACTTCCACATAGACGACAAAGCGGCGTACCTTCTCTCCTTTCCCATGGAGGGAGATGAGGATTGATTGCAATAACCCCCAATCGTAGCTTTAAGAAATTTTCCTTCGTCCTTATTTTGACTCCTGTACTCAAGTAAGATTGCGGTTTGAGCCTTTCATAGTCACTGAGCACTATCCAGCCATGTGCCTTTTTAGCAAGCGCTGCCTTGTCTTCTAAGACAGATATCATGGACGTTGTCTTTTTCACTATTTTTTTTAAGGTAAGATGATCTGTTGGTGTTTCCCAGAGTTCGGACAGTCCCAGTAGCTTGAGAGAGTCAAACAAATAATCCCTGGCTGGGCATTTGCCTTGACGTGATAGCTCGTTCCAGAGATGGGAGTTTAGGGACCCTGCCTCCTCACTGCGGATTTTATGCCAACTTTTTACATACGCCCCCCTTCTTTCCACCGATTGTTTTTGGAGCCCAAATTCCAGCCGTATTTGGGCGGGCGAGACGTATTTTTGGAGATGGAAAATTGCTCTATAGGAATTGGCTGTTACTGTATCCAGGGCTGCCACGTCTTTGCCTTTAAGAGCCTCGCTCCCGTATGTTAGTGTCGGCAGCAGTTTAGCTCGCAATACTTGTAGAAAGGGATCGAGCGTGAGGTCGGGAAGCCATTTCTTCAATGATTTCATTGCTAAGTAAGTCATTATTCACTTTCTCTGCATGGACTCTAGCTGTGGTTTAAAAGAGCTTTTATGGTCCATAAGTATTCCTAGATATTTATAGCTTGTTACCTGATCCAGGCGATGCCCTTCTAGGTACCAACTGTTTTTCTTCTTTTTATGGTAGTTTACTGCCATAATTTTGGTTTTCTTAAGATTTATTTGGAGGGCGTTCCGATGTGAGAAGCTACTTGTTGTATTCAAAAGATGTTGAAGACCGATGGGAGTCTGGCTTATCAGTACTAGGTCGTCCGCATATAGCAGGTTTGACAGTAACTTGTTTCCCAGTTTTGGAGCGTGGGATGTACAGCTATCCAACTCCCCTGGGAGATCAGCTAGAAAAAGGTTAAAAAGAAGTGGCGCAAGGACACACCCCTGCTTAAGGCCTTTCGAAGTCGCAATTCGTTTGGAGATATGCGTCCCTGCGCCTAATTTAATCCTGACCCAGGTGTCTGTGTGTAACTGTTTGAGCCTATCCAGGAGTGATTTTGGTAGACCCAAGCTTTCAAGTTTTTCCCAGAGTTTGGCCCGGTTAACGTGGTCGAGAGCGGTTGTATAGTCAATAAAACAAAGGAATAAGGGGATTTTTGCTTCCTTAGCTGCGTCCATTAACAGGGTTAGGGCCAAGATGTTGGTTGTTGTTCCTTGGCCACTGCAGAACCCGGTTTGATTTGTAGGAATGATCGAATTTTTTGAAGCCCAAGAAGTTAGCTCATCCAGGATTGTTCCCGCGTAGTATTTTGCATCTACGTCGATGAGGGCGATTAGTCGATAGTTATTCGGATCGTTCCTATCGCCCTGCTTAAAGATAGGACTGATAATTGATCCTTTCCAGGATTCCGGAATTATGGATACAGAGTTTATGTCCTTAAAAACCGGTAATAAAGCCTTACTCCAGAAGTCGGCATCGTGTTTGTACAACATCGGAGGGATGACATTGGGGCCTGGGGCACCCGTAGCTCTGCCCCTGGCTATTAGTCTCTTTATCTGTTTTACCGTAGGGACATAGCATTCCTCTTTAATGGAGGCTGATGAGGCTGAGTCTGCGGCCAGGTGGGTCCCCTGTTGATTGCGCGGTTTGAGGTTGGCGGCCAGATGGTCTTCCAGAATGGGATTTTGTGTCACTTCTTCCCTATTAGTGTCTCCTCCATCTGTTATCGCATTACCCGTTTCCCTGTCCACTTCCACGTCCTTTTGCCCATTGTTATTAAAATGGGAGGAGAGGTAATCTACCCAAACAGCCTCTGTTATGTTAGAGCTTATTCCCGGATGGTTTGGTCGCTCTATCCTATGGATCGTTTGCCACAACTTAGCGCTGTTTTTTTGTTTGGCATCGTGAAGTAACTTGACCCATAGTTCGTCATTCTTTGATCATATTTTCCCCCACTTCTTTCTTTTTAGTAATGCCTTTGCTTTCCGGAGGGTTGACTGCAAGTCCAAGTTCTGTGGGGTTTTACAAAGCTGTTTCAATGTTTGGTTTATGGTACGTTTTAGTGTCTTTGATTCCGGGCTACTTGTCAGCCTAGTTAGGGCATTTTCCGATTTTCTTGATTTGGCCCCTATCCTGTTCGCAAATTTCCCACCAAAGATCATAGTGAAATTTTCCCATGCTTTTACCGTTGGAGCTGCTGATTCTTTTTCTAGATTATATAATGTTTTGGCGGAGGCTGATAATGCTTCAATGTTGTTAAGATTACACCTTATACGTTTAAGGTGTGAAATCTCTTCGATTTCAATAGGATTCCAAGCATCTAGTGCGACAGCTGGACTCGCTTTTAACAGCACTTCCTGTGGTAATTGGTCACTATGTTCGTTGTCACCTATTCTAAAGGTTGCTATTTTGTTGAACATAGCTAATGTTGTGAACGATAAGAAGAGGTTTTTGAAGAGTGGAATGTAGCGGCCGGTGGGCTATCCCCCAGGAAGCGGCCTTTCAGTGCTCTTAAGTTTAAATGTTCAAGTTCCTGAAGCAGATGTTTTGAACATCTCGTTGGTTTATTAATTTTTGCTGAGCCCTAATTCGGTATCCCCCATACTGCTGTGAGATCATGCACAGGGTCATCGTCTGGTCCCGACCCAAAAAGGTGTAAGTTGAAGTCTCCAGCCAGGATAACATGATCGGTATCTTGCTCGTCCATAATCCTTTTTATTTCTTTAGTCAACTCCTTTACTGCTTTTTGTGTTTGTTTGGGATGCACATAGGTGTTGATTATTATGATTTCTTGGGAAACCTTGTTGAACTTGAGCGTTATCATCGCTGCCTGTACCGCGCTTGGTGTTGTGTTTTGGCCTCTATGGACAGGGTTTTTCCTATTGTAGATATTGAGGCTAGGATCATTAACCCCCCAAACCGTGACCAAAATGAGATCCCTTTATGGCCGGAACAAAGTAGGAGGTATACCCCTGTAGCTCTAAGGCTTGGGGTCATATTATCAAGAAACGGCGTTAAAATTATCGCCGCTTTAGCTGCAGAAAACTGCCGCTAAAGCGGCGATAATGGGCTTGATAATATGCCCTTGAGAATTCCAATAGAAGCCCATGTTCTGGTGTCAACATGGGCTTCTATTGGAATTCTCAAGGGCATATTATCAAGCCCATTATCGCCGCTTTAGCTGCAGTTTTCTGCCGCTAAAGCGGCGATAATTTTAACGCCGTTCTTGATAATATGCCCCTTAGTCTTCCCAGGTTTCCTGGAGGAGTATAATGTCAATATAGTTAACTACCTCATGATCATCAATTTTGCTTGCCAGGCCGTTAATGTTCCAAATACACATTCTGATTTTCCCTTGCTCTGCAGGGGCTACCTGTGAGGTACCGATCTCTTGTCAGTTTGGACGCTCTGTTGTTATTGTTCGTTTTATTTGCGGCCAGTTCTGCATTGCCGGTGTCGAAGCTGGAATTGATGGCCCCAGACTTGTACTCGGATTAGAAACCTTTGTGCAAGTAGTTAGAGCGCCAGGAGTGCTGCTTCTTGCTCCTCTTAATACTGAGGTGGTGGTTTTGATTGGGGCGTTGGTGTGAACATTCAGGAAAGGTGTTGGGTAAGGAGATTTTAATTCAGCTTCCAGCTTTATACCCCAGAGCTTAAACTTACTTTCTTCTTCCATGATTTTATTCGCTATCCCACTAGAGTTCCATCTTGTTTTGGTCACCTCTGGACACAGACGATTGTTACTTGGAAGGAATTCTATGGAAAGCAGATCTGATGAGCTTATATTTTCTAAGCTCCTGATGGAATTTAGAAGTCGTAATACGTTCCCTCTGTTTAATACATCTACTCTTCCCCGGGATTCATACTCAGGGGTGAAAATAATGGTGGCCGGTCCTTCTGTAATTCTCGCCTCCGTTTCCTGGGTAGAGATTGCCTCCTGAGGATGGACCTTGGTTGCAAAAGGTTGTTCTGTCCCGCTCCTGGATTGCCATGAGTGCGGGAGATTAGCAAGAGGTCAGTTGAAAGCTTGGTTTTTCCTGGTAAACAGCTTGATCTCACGGCGCCCCCGACGGCTGTTGTACTAGGTCTCTGTTTTCGGACAGTTGGACTTCATTTGAGAACGGCCTTGAGCTTTGTTCTCCTTTAATGATGTTAGTTAATTCTTGCTTTGGTGTTACTAGCTCTTTTCCTATTAGTGTTGACCCCTGTCTGTTGTCGCATTTTGAGATGTTCTGTCTTGGTAATCTTAGGGATGCCCCGTAGTCGCGACCGCCATAATATTAGGCCTTGCAGTGGAACGATCAATCCTGTCTGACAAGGTGGAGGTGGAGACGTGCCTGATTTCTTCGACATCGGAGTCTGGTACAACCAAAGTTGCGTGAGGTTGATTCGTGGCACTGAGGTCCAGGACTAGTGACTTCCTGTTTCGTCCCTTCCTTTTTTGTTTGTGGCGAGCTTTCCGAGGTAAGTGATTTTTTTTTGCAGGATTCTTTTGTGTTGTTACCGTTGCTTCACTGCCTTCGGGGGAGGGGAGTAAGTTGGTTGGTAACAGGTCCGGTTTTAGGAGTTCAGGTGGAGCTGTTCCTGGCCTACGTAAACCATCGGTGGAATAAGTGAGCACTGGGGCGTTGCCTTTTATGTCTGATAGGAGGTTACCTAACATAGATGGTAATGTTATTAGCTTGTCAATTATTGGGGCACAGGTGCATTCAAGTTGGGGGGTTTGGCTTCCATGGACCGCTTCTTGTCCCCGCTTTATTAAGCTATTAAGTTCTGATAACTTTTTGTCAATCCCTGACGTAAAATCAGCCAAGGTCTGAAGAACCGTAAGCTGTAAGTCCAATTTATGCGATTGGTATTGAAGCGCTGTAGCTGAATATTGCATTGTACTTAGCATTGTGGCCCAAATGGATTCTGTGTACAAGGCTTCGCTGAGGTTGCTTCTTTCTAACCGCGGTGTGTTAGTTATTACAGGGGGCGTATGATTTAAGGCAGGTTTTAAATTATAAGATGCAACAAGTTCCTCCCATTCCTGTGAAGCCAGGAAGGACATATCCGGATTTGTTATGTGAGAATCTTCATAAGGAGACATCATACGGTGCTCAGAAGGTTAGTTGTCCAGTGGGCTATTAAAAGCTACCGGGGCTGTCGGAGCGCCGGCTTGTAAGATTTGCATCTGTAGTGGGGAGCTGTTTTTTGGCTGCAAGAGGGGGACCATTCCCTTGTACTCTGCCGACTGGCTAAATTCCAAGGAGGAGACCCGAGGGTCCTTCGGATCCACTCATAATTCAGTTTCCGGTTGCTCCAGAGACTCTGGGATGCTTATGTTTTGCTGACTTTTAGTATCTGCTTTTTGGGTTTTTCCAGACTTTAGAACTGTCTTGCTCGTTGGCGGCTATTGCCTGGGCTAGCTCACTGTCGTCCCTGCCGGCTCCGACACCTATTATATTTTTAGCCTCCCCGTTTGCCCGGGTGTCTGTGGCTTGTTTTAGTAAAGCCTGGTCTCCCACCGTAAGTACGATCCCTTGATGGTTTTTAACTTTATGGTGAGACAGGGATTCAGTAGATATAATGGGAGACTGATGAATTAATCCAAACTTCCCTGGCTGCAATGGCATTTGCAGCCCTTTTACGTTCTCACTCTTAGAGTAAATTACTGTTCCGGGATCTTTCAGGAAGGAAAATTTTGTATAAATTGTTGGTTGAAGGGTGCAAGGGTTTTTCCTATAAGGTGCCCCCTCAATGCTTATGAGATCTTTTTCCACTTGAGTTCCTGGTGACTGGTTCAAGTCAGCTATCTGATGAGAAGTTGTTGTCGCCATTCTTCGAGCTTTACTGGCACTTTCGCCATTGGTAGAAGCAATTATGGGAGTACTAGTGCTGGTGTCACCCATGACTGTATTACTTTTGTACTTATTTTATTGGAGGCTGACCCTAATCCAAGGGCACTTGAACCCACTCTGTTTACTTTCTCTTTTTTTTATTTAGATTTTGGTCTTGAGGGAGTCCTCCTTACTCTGCCCGACCGCATGACCCCCTTATTAGTCTTTTATAATCACCTTGTAACCTGAATTACACGGTCCGCGAACAGGTGAACTCTTCAGCCCGTACCCACACTGCTTTAATGGTGGTTCTTAACTGTATAAACTATATAAAGTTACCAAAGATTGTCAAGCTCAGGTAAAATCAATTGTAGCAGTTATGATTGTAGTTGCGGCTGTGGCTATGGCTGTGGTTGTAACTTTAGCTCTGAGGACTTATTTAATGTCAGCCAGTTGTGGTCTAATAATACACCGTGCATTACTAGGAAGCTGGGAAGAATCAGTCGGACCGTTTGGGATCAATTTAGGCCCAGTTAACAAGAAAAGAGAAGGAAGGCAAGCGGCGGATGGCAATGGCCATGGCTATGGCGGTGGGCAGATAGCAGGGCGCAGGGGGCAGGAGGGGCCAGGAGGGGAGGTAGCCAGAGAACAGGGCACACTGGGGAGCCGCAAGCCGCACCCAACCTAGTTGGGCCGCTTCCGCGGCCTCACCTGGGCACTCACTCAGCGGCTGCCACTAACGGTGACCGCGCTCTCACACTCCTGCGCTTACCTGCTGCCACTGCCTTTGCCAATGTCCGCAGAGTCCGGAATTGCCTGGGAGTCCAGGAATCAAAGGGGCATATTCTCAAGGACTCATCGCCGATTTATCTGCACTTTAGCGCTGCAAAAGTGGCGATAGATTTATCGCCCTATTCCCAAGCTGGTGCAAACTGCTGATATCGCCAGTTTATCAGCGATAGCTGCCGCAAAAAACATTGCCACGGATGACACCGGCAACTAACGCTAATGAGATGCAGAGTAGGCGTTCCCGTGCAAAAACCCGGACTACCACAGAGGCAGCGCAGACAAAGACACCGGACCTTCCGAAAACGCACCAGCCTTGGAGGCTTAACGCCAGAGGAAGTCATTGCCCACTACAGGCTCAAAAGGACAACCATCCTTCGCATCCTGACCATCATTGCCCACAGGCTGACGGTACCAACACAGCGGAGAACCAACATCCCTCCGCAGACAAAGCTGCTGGCCGTGCTGCACCTGTTGGCCTCTGGGACCTTCCAACCAACAACTGCCAGAGTCGGAGGAGTCTCACAGCCAGCCCTGTCAAAGTTCCTCACACCTGTCCTGGATGCCATCATCAGCTTGGTACCCCAGCAACTTTACTTCCCACACACTGCGCAGGAACAGCTGGAGATCAAGCAAGGCTTCTACGCCGTAGCTGGCTTCCCGCACATCTTGGGGGCAATCGACTACACACATGTACTCCTCGTGCCCCCTGCCGCCACTGCACACAATTACCGCAACAGGAAACACACGCATTCCATCAATGTGCAGGCAATAGTGGACCACCGGGGACTCTTCAACAATGTCGTCGCCAACTACCCAGGCAGTGTGCATGATTCCTTCATCTTCCGACAGTCCATCATCAACCAGCGCTTTCAGGATGCCACCTATGGGAATGCACTGCTCGTCAGTAAGTACCAACGGAACACACCACACACCTCAACACCACATTCAGACAACTCTGGGAATGCACACGTCACAAAATCACATACAACATGACAACCAACATCCCCACATTCCAAACACGACAACACTACTTACTGTGGCAACCTGGTCTAGCCATCTACACAAGCCATCAACGGCATGGCACCTCAGCCACACAATAGCAGAATGTGGGGAGAGGTGGGAACCCGGCATGTGCGAAGGAGGCAAGTGACCCATGAATAAGAATGTACACAATGCCAAGTGTGGAGTGGATGTGCTGGACAGACCGCAGTATGCAGACCACAGACACTTCCATGTCGACATACACTGCTGGTGTCTGGAGTGTACTGGACAGTGGACGCAACCATGTAACCGCAGCCAGCGGGGAACAATGCGGAAATGTAGCTTGTTACGTCCCCCACTGTAAGCGTGCGCGCAGTGGGCTGGCCCGGCGTACACCAGGCCAGCTTAGGGGTGTGAATAAAAAGCCTGTTACTCTGGGCGTGGTTCTCTTCCGGAATGGCCAATGTGTCTGCCAGGGCGGCGCCTCTCACCCCGCCACGAGGCCGACGCCGTGAGCGGCGGTGCCTGCGATCCTGTGCGCCTGCTGCACCCCAGGCCGCTGGTCCCAAAGCGCGTCATGCCCGCCCCAGCACAGCCAGGCCGCACTGCTCACCTGCCGACACCGGCGTGTGTCAAAGAGGGCCCACCACGTGCCGGTGCAAGCTCCAAGCCCGAGGCCCGCGACCATGGCAGCCTCCTCAGACCATCACGGCCTCCGCGACACAGGCCCCCCATTACTCCTTTCTCATTGATGTACTCCACCGCTGCTTCCGGCCTACACTGCGGTCCAGTAGGTCACACATTTGGAACTGAGTCTTGATTATACAATGGCAGAGTACATACGTTTATTGCAGAGTTTATATCACCATACTCCCTACGATGTGGTGCCACCGACTCTGTGCATAGCATTCCAACGACACGTGTCTGTGGGCCCATGCTGACTACTGCCTGCAGCCTACACTGCGGCCCAGCACTGCGGGGTCACCTGTGTACTGCCTACACTGCGGTCCAGCAGGCCTCACACAAATCCAATACAATCTGTACCAGGCAGGACACGGCATCGTCACAGGCTGCACACACGCACAGCTCTGGTGCCACTACCTCCATCAACCACAAATCATCGCCACATGGCATTCCAACGTCGTGTGTGAGAGTACCAGGAGGAGCTGCCTGAGCAGCGGTTGGCCCGCGCTGACCGCTGCCTCCGGCCTACACTGCGGTCAAGTAGGGCACACATTTGGAACTGAGTCTTGATTTTACAATGGCAGAGTCTGTATCATTGCACGCTAGGAGAGGAGTAAGAGGAAGACGCGATTCAGTCCGGAAGACAAACAGGATCCTCGTTATGGAGGTGACCGAACCCCACCAACAACTGCCCTGGTGCCACTGACTCTGTGCATCGCAAGCCAAGGACACGTGGCTGGGGGCCCCTGCTGACCGCTGCCTCCGGCCCACACTACGGTCAAGTAGGTTACACATTTGGAACTGAGGCTTGATCTATTTATGGCAGAGTTTATACCATTGTACAGGCCTCATCACAGACTGCATCCCCTTTCAGCTCTGGTGCCACTAACTCTGTGCCCCGAAATTCATGGACACCCTCTGGTTGAACTTTGGTGGCGTCTCAGTCAATGGCCTGGGGGTTGTCTTCATCATCATGTGGCTGGTAATGACTTGGTGTTAAACATGAGTCTGTAGCATTCATCTCCTCCATATTGCATGTGTCTGCTCGGTACTGCCCTCTGTATCATGCCCTGGAAGAACACCTTCCACTGTCCCCCAAAACCCTCTGCGACATTCACCTTGGACATCGACGAGAACCCACTCAGCTCTCGTGGCCCTACCTCAGTGCACCGGTAGTCACCGTCCCGTGGCGGTGTGCCTGTGCCGGCCGCAGTGCATCCGTGGCCACTAACTCTGTGCAGCTCAAGTCGTGGACCCTTGCTGTTTGAACTGTGAACTTCTGATTGTCTGATCACTGTTGTAGTTGTTGCCAGCGCTAACAACTCCCTGAGGGCTGGCTTACACTCACCCCACATCCATTCAGCACAGGCAACACTGGACATGTGACACTGGCAATAAAGGGTCCGGGCGCACGTGCCCGTAGCCAGTTCCACAAACTATCTAAGTGTGTCCGTGTGGTCATTGTGTGTGCATCAGGGCCCCGGGCCCTACCACATTGCATTGTGCTGTGTACAGCGGACGCAACCATGTCACCTCAGGCAGTGGGGTAGACCTGGAACATGTAGCTGTGTCGTACCCCCCTGTAGGCGTTGCCGGAGTGGGCTGGCATACGGCAGTCCAGCGTAGGGGTGTGGATGATCACCTCGGGGCTCTGGGCATGGTTAAGTGTTGGGCTTGCCAATTTAGTACCTAATGCATGTGTCTTTGTTGTGGTGTCGGCGCCACCCATCCCGCAATGGACAAAGTTGCAATGTAACAATATCCCCGAGTGCGGGCTCGGACAAAGGGATTAATGAATGAGCGCAAGCCCGCTCGGGGTCCGGGATCATACATGCCAACTGTTGTGTGTGTTTCGCTATTACCGCAGCATAAGCCAAAGGTCTTGCCTCGACCGCATCGCGACTTCGGCCAGCCATGAACTCCACATCTGTGTCCGCCCTATCCTTACCATAGGCCTACACACACGTGGCCGCCCACCTTCAACGCACAACATCACAGTGTCGTTGTCAGGCTTGTGGACATGCGCAGACAGGCATGACAATGGTGTGCCTTAGAAGTGCAGGTGATGCAAGCGCGCAGCGCACACGAGGAAATAGGCTTGGGGGGAGGGAGGAGCAGCAGTGAGGCTACGTAATACACATTGATGGCGCTCATTTGCTACTAGCAGTACATGTCAAACCGGAATCACTATGACACACATATCACATGCCAATGAACTAGTGAGCCTGCCAACACATCATGCAGAACCAACTATTGACTCATGTCTCTCTGCACTGTCACAGGTGATCAGGGATATGCACTCTGACCTTGGATGATGACACCCCTCCGAGCCCCGAACACACAGGCCCAGAGGCAGTACAATTGGGCCCACGCACGCACCAGGGGCATCGTGGAACGCACATTTGGCGTGTTGAAGTCAATTTTCAGGTGCCTGGACATCACAGGTGGAAGGCTGCTGTACAGCCCAGACATCGTGTGCAAGATGATCGTTGCATGTTGTGTGTTGCACAACATATGTGTACGCACCAATGCCCCATGGTTACGAGTGCCAGATGCACCGTACGATGATGAGGAAGATGAGGCAGGTGGACCACACCCCACTGCAGCCGCAGCAGGAATAGCCCGTAGGAACAACATCATTGACAATTTCTACACATGAGGACGTCACATTGTGGCAGTGCTTGGCAATCATGAGACAGTCCAAAATGACCACAGGCACAGCATGTGCAAATAATTTCAATGCAACACACATTCCCTGAGTTTCTGTATGTGTGCTGCTGTGTGGCACGGGGATCAGGGACATGTTCCAGAGTCATTGTGGGTGTGCAGTGTGCTGTACTTAATTGTGCATGTGTGCCATTGTGCCCATCTCCCCCCGCCCCCCCAGTCCCTGGTCGGTTCACACCCTGTTGATGTTGTGTCAGGTCATGTTGAGCAGTGTCCCGATCCCCAACTCCTGGCACCGTATCCCGACTGATGATTGTGGCCAACATTTTCTCACTGTCATCCAGCTCCTGGTGTGCCGCTGGTCCCCACCTCCAATCTGCGTTGCTGCTTTCATGTTGGCATAGTGTTTCTTCTTGGTTTTGCCCTTCACATCATTCCAGCGCCTCTTGACCTCTTCCATTGTCCTCCTCGACACTCCGACTGCATTCACGTTGTTCACGATGTACTGCCATCTTTCCGTTTGTGTTGCCGATGACACAGTGGAGGTGACGTACAGTTGTTGGTTGTGTTCTGTCTCCTCCGTGACGATGATCTGGTTTTCCTGCGGACTGAACCCCGTCTCCCTCTTCCTCTTCTCCTTGCCCTTCCCCGGCCCCGGAGTTCCTGGCTGGTCGTCTGTGGGGCTTGTGGGGTTCGCGTTGTCCTGTGCACTCGGTCCGGGTGCGTCCATGGTGTTACGCAGTTACATTTTTTTATCTTTTTTTTCCTCTGCTTTTATGGTGCATTTTCCCGCATGTCGCGTGGGAATCGCAGGCCTGTTGCTGGTTATCGCTGGTTTTGTTTCGCGATTTGGGACGTTGCAACTTTTTTCGCGTTGGGGTTTCGCATTTTTTCGGCGTCGCGTTGATTTTAACGCGGGCATTTGTCGCATTATCGTGAGGCTATCGCATGGTGCCGCCGGGTTGTGAATGCTGCGTTAACACGGTGTTATTTTCCCGCGATGGACTGCGATGTGAGAAGTTGCGTTAAGCGATTTTGGTGATAGTTAACACGCGTTCTTGAGAATATCCCCCTATGTTGCATAAATTATGATTATCAGCACCTCGCGAAAACATTGGCTTCACACGCCTCAACAGACTCTCATAGGGAGCATACCTACAGGTGAGTTCA
Organism: Calotriton arnoldi; assembly: GCA_963921515.1. Taxonomy (NCBI): domain Eukaryota; kingdom Metazoa; phylum Chordata; class Amphibia; order Caudata; family Salamandridae; genus Calotriton; species Calotriton arnoldi. The sequence goes on along the minus strand of CAWUFW010015799.1, from coordinate 67,234 downwards.
ACATTATATGAATGCTCACTACGCTGGCTGAAGCAGAGCCTCGATTCCACCCGCTTAAGCACGTGCATCAATACATTTTAATCACTTTCTTTTCATGCCACGATTATTTAATTGTTTTTTTTAAAGGAGATGCACCTGCTCCACCACGCTGCTTAATCCCCCCAAAAAATGCAGTGGCCCAAGACTGAGCCCGTTTACGTAAAATGTGCTTAAATAAATATACAAACCATGCCAGCTTCAGTATGGCCAAGCTTTGCAGCTTCAGTCAGAGAGTAATTCCGACCATGTCAGGAGACAACAACAAACAAATGACAAGAATCTGATATTTTTGAGGAGGAAGGAGCAGTGCCGGCCTTAGGGTGTGCAAATTGTGTGGTTGCACACAGCCCGCAACTTAGAGGGGCCCAAAATTGTCACAGAAAAGTTCACAGAAATTTACCATGATGTCAGAGTGCCTGCCCCTCAGTGCCAGTGTTCTTGTCGGCCAGCGCTCTCAACTGAAGTCAGTTATGGTGGCAACAAAAGAACAATGGGGCCAGGAGGCAGAAGGGAGTATGTGCGCCTCAGAAGCCCTGTAAATGGACACGTCCCACAGAAACCAGGAGGCTTTTCATGGTTTCTGTAAACACTGGGGGGCAGATTTACAAGCCCCCTGCGCCACCAGTACGTCACTTTTCGTGACGTACTGGTGGCGCAGGGGGCTCCTCGATATTTACAAGGAGAGGAAAAGCCACCATGCGTGACTTTTCCTCTCCTTGTAAATACCGTCCCTTCACACGCAGCACTTTGCGGTGAAGGGGCGTTCCATGGGTGTTGCTGTGGGTGTTCCCACGCAACACCCATGGAACAAGACACATCTCCAGAATTACGAGAAATCGTAACTCTGGAGATGCGTCTGAAGCTACGCCACCCTAGAGGTGGCGTAGCGAGGCGCACCGAGGAGAAATGTTTTCATTTCTCCTCGTTTTCCTCTTTCAATGCGTGCTGCATTCTGCAGCACGCATTGAAAGAGGAAAAGCCTGTACTGATTGTTTTTGTGCAGAAAGGTGCCCCTTCCTGCACAGAAACAATCTCCATTGCGCAGGCATCCTTGCACCATGGTGCAAGGGTGCCTGCGCCCGCGCTGGCAGCTGTTTGTGCGCCAGCGCAGGGGAGAGCACAGGAATGCGACATATTCTTGTAAATATGTCGCATTCCTGTGCTCTGAAAGTGCCGCAGCGTGGCGCAGCCAAAGGGCTTGCAGCGCCACGCTGCGGCACTTTCTTGTAGATCTGCCCCCGGCTATGCCACTGCTAGCTCTGAGATCGCAGAACAGTAGCCAGTAACGTAAGGGCACAATACCTCCTTGGATTACTGTCGGAAAGTGTGCTGCATATAACGTCATTGTCGTAATCTGCTGCACTGCAGGAAGGGCGGCAGCCTCCCCTACATTGGCCTATGTTAGGGTGACCACATCTTGAGAACCAAAAACCGGGACATTTTGGGAAAATAGAAGAAGGACTACCATTTTTCATCAACAGAATGGCGCAGAATAGCAGTTCTCATAAACATAAGATCACAGAAACGGCATTAAGAAAATAAATAAAATGTAATTTCTACAACCAACATCATACATATTAATTAAATTGCTTACTTGTAACAGCTGCTCACTAACACAGCTTTATGGCACCCAAAAAAAGCCTCTCAGGGACATATTCTCAAGGACACATCGCCGAATTAGCGGCACTTTAGCGCCACGAAAGTGGCAATAAAATTATCGCCCTATTCACAAGCCTGCGCTAACAGCCGACATCGTCAGTTTACCTGCGATAGCTGCCGCCGAATACATCGCCAAGGCTGACAGCGACAACTAACGCTAATCATATGCAGAGTCGGCGTTCCCGTGCAAAAATTTACGATAACACCACTTTGCGATATTCTCAACGACCAGCCAGATCGGCGATGCGGTCCAAAAACAGGCGATAGGGCACGTTAGCAGCAGGGACTTAAGACCTGCTTTTTCCTGTTCTTAAGTAGGACGAAAACCTGCAGTAGAAAGGGAGCCCAGCCCAGAGCCACATTTGAAGACCAACAGATGCCATGGAGCTACTAATCATGCAGCTTGGAGACCCAAGAGGGCCACAACACCCACCGCCGCCACCACCCCCCGGACCACCCCCGCCCCCAGGACCACCCCCCCCCCCGGACTGCCACCGAGGCAGCGCAGAACAAGACAGCGGACGTTCCGAAAACGCACCAGCCTCAGAGACTTAACGCCAGAGGAGGTCATTGCCCACTACAGGCTCAAAAGGACAACCATCCTCCGCATCCTGACCCACATTGCCCACTGGCTGACGGTACCAACACAGCGGACAACCAACATCCCTCCGCAGACAAAGCTGCTGGCTGTGCTGCACTTGTTGGCCTCTGGTACCTTCCAACCAACAACTGCCAGAGTCGGAGGAGTTTCACAGCCAGCCCTATCAAAGTTCCTCACACCTGTCTGGGATGCCATCACCAGCTTGATACCCCAGCACCTTCACTTCCCCCACACTGCGCAGGAACAGCTGGAGACCAAGCAAGGCTTCTACACCATAGCTGGCTTCCCGCACGTGTTGGGGGCAATTGACTGCACACATGTCCTACTTGTGCCCCCTGCCGACACTGCACACAATTACCGCAACAGAAAGCACAAGCATTCCATCAATGTGCAGGCAATAGTGGACCACCGGGGACTGTTCACCAATGTCGTTGCCAACTACCCAGGCAGTGTGCATGATTCCTACATCTTCCGACAGTCCATCATCAACCAGCGCTTTCAGGATGGCACCTATGGAAATGCACTGCTCGTTGGTAAGTACCAACGGAACACACCACACACCTCAACTCCACAATCATACAACCCACAACTGTGGGAATGCACACGTAACAAAATCACATACAACATGCCAAGCAACATGCCCACCTACCAGACAAGACAACACAAGTAACTGTGGTAACAGGGGCCAGACATGTAGACAAACCATCCACAAAGTCATAGCCCCTCTGCCACACAATTGCAGAATGTGTGGAGAGGTGGGAACCAAGAATGTGCGAAGGAGGCAATGGACCCATGAATAAGAATGTACACAATGCCAAGTGTGGCGGTGATGTGCTGGACAGTCTTGAGTATGCAGAGCACAGACATGTCCATGTGGACATATACTGCTGGTGTCTGTAGTGTTGTGGACAGTGGACGCAACCATGTCACTCCAGGCAGTGGGGAAGACCTTGGACATGTAGCTATGTCGCCCCCCCTGTAAGCGTAAGCGTAGTGGGCTGGGCCAGTGTACCCCAGTCCAGCGCAGGAGTGTGAATAAATAGCCCGGGGCTCTGGGCGTGGTTCACTTCCGGGATGGCCACCAAAGTAACTACTGCGTGTGTCTCTGTGACCGCCATATCCTGACCATAGGCCCACACACACGTGGCCGACCACCTTTGACGGCCAAATTGACACCGGCGACGAGGTGGCTACGTCACACGCCACCCGGCGCACATCTCGTCATCGCCTGCAGGGGCGTGTCTGCCAGGGTGGCGCCCCTCACCCTGCCACGAGGCCGCTGCCGTGACCAGTGGTGCCTGCGCGATCCTGTGCGGCTGCTGTACCCCAGCCCGCTGGACCCCAGACCCGTCCGGCACCCAGCGGTGATTGCCCACCCCTGCGCACCCAGCCATCACTGCTCACCTGCCGCCACCGGCGTGTCTCCAAGAGGGCCCACCACGTGCCGGTGCAATCTTCAAGCCCGAGGCCCGCGAGCTTCGCACCCTCCTCAGCCGATCGCTGGCTTCCACGCAACAGGCCCCCAGCGCACCCTGCGGCACCGCACCGCGGAGTTCTATGTGTGCTGACTGCTCCATCCGGCCTACACTGCGGTCCAGCAGGTCTCAGACAAATCCATTCCAGTCTGGCCCTCCAGGCCTACTGCATCATCGCAGGCTGCACACCCGCTCAGCTCTTCAGGTGGGCCTACCTCAGTGCACCGCAAGTCATTGCCACATGGCGGTAGGCCCGTGCCGGACGCAGTGCCTGAGGTGCCACTACCTCTGTGCACCACAAGTCACCGTCCAGCCTCCAGGCCTACTGCATCATCGCAAGCTGCACACCCGCTCAGCTCTTCAGGTGGGCCTACCTCAGTGCACCGCAAGTCATCGTCCCGTGGGGCTACCCCACAAGTCCGCCTCCAGCAGCCAACAGCATGTCCTCGGTAACGCCACCGGAGCCATTCACAGTCACGGGGCCACCCCCGTCCCAGGCAGGCCACTGGAAAGCCAGGGTGGAACGTCTGGAGACGTACTCCGAAGCGCACGACATCCCAGCGCTGCGGCGGCGGACCACGCGTAGGCGTGTGAGGAGTGTGAAGAAATGGCCCGGGGCTCTGGGCGTGGTCCAGTTCTGGGCTCTGAGCGTGGTTCAGTTCTGGGCTCTGGGCATGGTTCAGTTCCGGGCTGGCCACAAAAGTAACTATGGCGTGTGTCTCTGTTGTAGTGTCTGCGCCTCCTGGCCCCTAATCAACAAACATGCAATGTAGCATGCACCCGGAGGGCGGGCTCGCCCGAATGGATAAATAAAGGAGCGAAAGACCGCTCGGGGTCTTGGCTCATACATGCCAACTGTTGTGTGTGTACCTTCATTGCCGCAGCATAAGCCAAAGGCCTAGCCTCAATCGCAGCGCGAGTTCAGCCAGGCCTGAACTCCACATTTGTGTCCGCCCTATCCTTACCATAGGCCTACACACACGTGGCCGCCCACCTTCAACGGCCAACATTACAGTGTTGTTGACAGGCTTGCGGACATGCGCAGACAGGCATGACAATGGTGTGCCGTAGGAGTGCAAGTGATGCAACCGCGCAGCGCACACAAGTAAATAGGCTCGGGGGGAGGGAGGAGCAGCTGTGAGGCTACGTAATACACATTGACTCCGCACATCCGCCAGAAGCAATACATGGCAAACATGAATCCCAAAGTCACACAAATCACACACCACAAAACTTGTAAGTCTGCCAACACAGCATGCAGAACCACCAGTTTACACTAATCTCACTTACCTCTCACAGGTGATCAAGGATATGCACTCTGCCCGTGGATGATGACACCCCTCCGAGCCCCGAACACCCCGGCCCAGAGGCAGTACAATGTGGCCCACAAACGCACCAGGGGCATTGTTGAGCACACATTTGGCGTGTTAAAGTCACGTTTCAGGTGCCTGGACATCACAGGTATAGTGTGCACGATGATCATTGCATGTTGTGTATTGCACAGCATATGTGTACGCACCAATGCCCCATGGATCCAAGTGCCAGATGCACCGGACGTTGATGAGGAAGATGAGGCAGGTGGACCACACCCCACTGCAGCTGCAGCAGGAATAGCCCGAAGGAACACAATCATTAACAATTTCTTCGCATGAGCATATCACATTGTGACAGTCCTTAGCAATCATGGAACAGCACAAAATGACCACATGAACCGCATGTGCAAATAAGTTCATTGCAACACACATTCCCTGTGTGCATGTCAGTCCTCTGCATTAGCACATCACTCTGACATGTGTAAGTGCAACATTAAGTGCTAACAATCTCACAAATAGCAAATTGAGAGGCTGTTCAGGGTGTCTCGTATTTGGAATGCCATCACAGGGTGTCAAATGTAGTACGTAATCCCACTCATCAGCGTATCACATGTGTACAAAAACATGACATGAAGGCTGTCATTGGTGTTCAAAAAAGACAACAGGCTGTCATTTGGGGTCAAATATGAAATTGCGGGTGTCATTTGGGGTCAAATATGAAATTGCGGGTGTCATTTGGGGTCAAATATGAACCACCCTGATGCAGAGATGCACCCTGTGACTCAAGTCCCACAACATGAGCAACATGGACGTAAGGGGGATGGGGGCACAGTGAACACCTCAGCAACATGGGAGATGCACACCAGCCAAAAAGCCAGCAGGAATACCTTGCGTAGAACACACCAAGGTGTCCCCTGGACATATGTGTACACGGACGTCATCCATCAATAGTAGTGAACAGTGTCAGCTAATAGGTGCAAGGTGAGAAGTCACGCGCCTCCTCACAGCTACCTGTACCCATCACTGTCAGACTGAAGCAAAACAACACTGCTACATCAGAGCATGCAAATTTGACCGTGAGGGCACGTACATGGCTGGCAAGGGTTCAACCGTGCCGGAAGGCGAAGCAGTGACATCCCCCCCCAATCCACATCACATTTCCAGAATGCAAGCAGATGACAAACTAACATTAGGGATGAAAGCTCCTTTGTCTGGACTAGAAGGCGGTGGCACATCTGCACCTCCGAGCTTGGAATTGCATGCGCCCGGCACCCCCTGAGAGATACCATAGCAGCTGATGATGACTCCCACACTACGCACAGCGCTAACCAAAGACCAATGTATACACACTCCACACACAGAAGTCCTTGTTAGCAGTTCTCTTGCATGGAATGACCTTCACACTTACGCACAGACCATCCCAGGAGTCCAACCGCTGCACACTCAAACAAATCATTGCTCCGAGCTGTGGCATCCACATAACTTTGACTTTGACTTTTTTACACACAGCCCTATTTCCTACATTGGCGTGGGGCTAAGTTGGGAAATTGCGAGATTGTTGTTTAGGAGCAATGAGGCCACAGCTAGTTTACACATTCCCAGTCATCACACTGCCTATCTGGGTCACGGTCAAACATGCGCATTGATATCAGTTCCCAGGGAGTACCTTTTTTTGGAATCACTGGCCCTATATTCATCCATACTTTCATGCTTGCTTGATCATTGACATGACACATCTGTGTGAGAAGTTGGCCTGGTATATGCTGTCCACTAATTATAGTGGGCACCTTGCACCAGTCCAAACAACCCCTTATTGGAGATAGGTTAAAGACAACCTTTATTGAAAGCTATCCTAGTGGTAGCTATGGAGAGCAGCCTTCAGGCTAAGTCTTGAAGGAATGTAAAGCAGCTTGTTTTACCAGTCTATAATCTCTTGAGTGACCAAATGAAAGAGCACCACACCAGGTATATATTCAAAATATATGTATTTATTACTAAACACACCCCTCTAGTCTCTTTATGAGGCTAGAGTTCGAAGTACATAAGTTATAAGTTATTTAAACACAGTAATAGCACAAATACACGTTTGGGCCCTAGAGGCGTACCAAACCATATACCAATAAAGTGGTATAAGAACCACGACTGAGCTAGACACTAGGCCTAGAGCCTCTAGAAGTGCTTGGACCACAAGGAACCACCCAAGGTAGTGACACAGGGGACCCACGGGGGACGCGTGCAGTGTAGTAACACAGCCGCGAATTGCCGTTAACTTCTATGGAGAAAGTCGCGGTTCGGAATTTAAAGAAAAGGGACACTTAAAGAAGGACTTGGAGCAAACCCTTTGAGAACTAGGTCGATCTGCTGCAAAGTGCTTCTGGCGACCAAGTGAAAAGTATCCGGGTGGATCCAAGGGTGGATCGGAGATCTGAAGAACCTGAAAGCAGAGGGGACAGAGTCTGGGTCACTAGCCAGTGACCAGGAAGGAGATGAGCAGATGCCCAGCCATGTCGAGTGCTTCAGGTAGGTTGATGGTCGTCTTGACTCTTCAGCCACGAGGTCCAGGAGGCGTTGTCGGCGACCAGGAGCAGGATTCGGGCTGGTACACGATGTCTGTCAAGTGCTGAGGTGTCGGTGACCGGATTGGACCCAACAGGCCTTGGCAACGGCAAGTCTCGATGAAGATGAAGATTGACGATGGTGCAGACCAGCAAGGTCTGAGGAACTCACCCAGCAAGGGTAAGTGAGGGCAAGCCTGGAGCAACCAGGGAGCCCAAGTAGAAAAAGATTGGCCTTCGTGAAGGGCTACTAGCCAACGGGCTAGCGACCGCGAAGGAGCCTCGAGACGGTGCACGTGGAGCTGGCTCACAGGACACTCGTGGAGTGTAGGCCAGTGATCTTCGGTGCAGTTGGTGCTGGAGGCTGGGGCTACTCGGAGCCCAAAGCACGACTTCGTGGGAGACCCAGAAGAGGATGCACTTGCAAATGCGTGCGATGTCCAGGGGTCACGGTTCCACGTTACCCACGACAGCTACGGGCCTCAGCTTTGCTGGGGACTCAGGGCAGCCTCTGGGAAGTCTGGAAATCCACCTCTGGTGATGCAAAGACTTCGGCGTCCGACGGGAGCTTCAGCGATGCAGACCGGACAATTGCTTCTTTGGTGCCTGCCAAGCAGGGGAGTCACTCCTTGACCACAAGGGAGATTCTTCTGTCCTCTAATCTTTAAGTAGAGCGTCGAAGGTCCAGGATTCTGTGTCAGAGTTTCGTCCAGGGATAATCTAAAGTCCTAAGGACTGGGGTCCCATACTTATACTAAGTTTAGGGGTTGGACTTACTCTGTGGTCCCACCTATGGGTGGGTCAGGGCAGAGGGGTGGCTACACCCCTTTCCCTTTGTCTAGTTCGCGCCAAAGCAGTGGCTGGAAGCCCCTGATCCGGTTTGAACTGGGGTATGCACAGGGACACCAAATGTGCCCCCAGTGCAGGACTTCAAAGCACCCGAGAGTGCTCCCGCACAGCCCCAATACACACTATCCTGTCTGGGGAGGTGGTCACACCTCCCTGGGACAGGAAACCTATTGTCCAGGCCTCCCCTGCCGGAGTTTCGGTCAGCAGCAGGAGGCCAGACTCGTGTCTGTGGCTGCGGCATCCATTTTGTGATGCCAGGGCTTGGAAAGTCAGTACCGGGCATACCGGTGTGTACATGCCTTTCCCTCTAGAAGGGTGGAATGCTACTCCCGCCGCCAGGACTGGCGGGGGGGGGGTAGTATTCCAAGATGTTTGACACCAAACACGACATGTTTCCGTGCAGCCATCCCAAAGTTAGCATTTAACGCGAGGTTATAATGCGCTTAAGAGTATATGGTCAGGCTGCACTACAAACAGCATCAGAGAAGGGTCTCCGAATGCTGCAGAGGGGCCCTGCTCTTGCAGGGGCACCCTCTCACATAGGAACCACGCACTCTGCCTTCAGGATTGATAAGGCCTGCCATAGGAGTGACTTATAGGTTTATATGTGTGTATGTATATAGTGATATAGGTAGCCTATATCACAGTAAGGGATGCATGCACCACCTTACCCAGGCTGCAGTAGCAGACCTGTGGTGTCAGTTTGGATGGCCTTCCAGGGGTGGCACAATACATGCTGCAGCCCCTGGTAGGCCTCTGAGGTACCTATGCCCTGGGTACATAGTATACCATATACTAGGGACTTATAAGGGCACTCCAGATTCCAATCAGAGATGTGCCTAAGGCACATGGAAACCATTTTAGAGAGGAAGCAGCCAGGCTGGGGTTCTGATTAGCAGGGCCCCAGCCAGACTAGGGTCGAAAAACAGTGAAGCATCAGCAAAAAGTGGGGGTAACCATGTGAAGCAGATCCTACTCTCCTACACAACCCCTCCCCAAACGTAGGGACATTAAACTAACCTTGCCCAGTTAAGTCTTCATGTTCTAAGTGGAAGTACCTAGAGAGTCCATCTGCATTGGCATGGTTACTCCCAGGTCTATGTTCCACTGTGAAGTCCATCCCCTGTAGGGAAATGGACCACCTAAGCAGTTTGGGGTTTTCACCCTTCATTTGTTTTAGCCATAAGAGGGGCTTATGGTCTGTTTGAACAAGGAAGTGAGTACCAAACAAGTATGGCCTCAACTTCTTCAGAGCCCAGACCACAGCAAAGGCCTCCCTCTCAATGGCTGACCAACGTTTCTCTTGAGGGGTCAGCCTTCTGCTAATGAAAGCTACTGGCTGATCCTGACCTTCTTCATTAAAATTGTGACAGTACAGCCCCTACCCCCAATTCAGATGCATCAGTTTGAACAATGAACTTCTTGGAGTAATCAGGACTCTGTAGAATGGGAGCAGTGCACATGGCCTGCTTCAGGTCATCAAATGCCTTTTGACAGCTAACTGTCCACTGAACCTTTTTGGGCATTTTCTTGGAAGTTAAGTCATTCAGGGGTGTCACTATTGATCCATACCCCTTGACAAATCTCCTATAGTACCCAGTCAGGCCTAAGAAGGCTCTCACCTGAGTCTGGGTAGTTGGAGCAGTCCAGTCCATGATGGTCTGGATCTTGCTCTGCAAGGGTTGAACCTGGCCTCCACCCACAAGGTGGTCCAGGTACACAACCTGACTCTGCCCTATCTGGCACTTGGTGGCCTTGATAGTCAGGCCTGCTTTTGCAGGGCCTGTAAAACATTTCTGAGGTGGACCAGGTGATCCTCCCAGGTGGAGCTAAAGACAGCAATATCATCTAGATATGCTGCACTATAGGCTTCCAGACCTGTAAGGACTGTATTCACCAACCTCTGAAAAGTGGCAGGTGCATTCTTCAGACCAAAGGGCATCACCACAAATTGATAATGCCCACTAGGGGTTGAGAATGCTGTTTTTGGCTTTGCATCATCAGCTAGTCTGATCTGCCAGAAGCCAGCTGTCAGGTCAAATGTGCTTAGATACTTGGCTGATGCCAAAGTGTCTATTAGCTCATCTGCCCTAGGTATTGGGTGGGCATCAGTCCTAGTGACTGCATTGAGACCCCTGTAGTCCACACAAAACCTCATCTCTCTTTTCCCACCATTGGTGTGAGGTTTTGGCACAAGGACCACTGGACTAGCCCAAGGACTATCTGAGGGTTCAATAACTCCCAAATCCAACATTTTCTGGACTTCTGTCCTGATACAGTCCCTGACATGGTCAGGTTGCCTATAAATCTTATTTTTAATAGGCAGACTGTCCCCAGTGTCCACTTCATGAGTGCACCAGGTGGTCTGACTTGGAGTCAGTGAGAACATGTGTCTGAACTGATTGAGCACCTGTCTACAATCAGTTTGCTGCTGGGCAGTGAGGCTGCCTGCCAAGGCTACACCATCCACTGACCCATCATCAGGGTTCTGTGAGAGCAGGTCAGGGAGTGGGTCACTCTCTTCCTCCTGTCCCTCATCAGTAGCCATGAGCAAGCCCATGTCTGCCCTGTCCACATATGGTTTTAACCTGTTGACATGGAGAACCCTGTGGGGACTCCTGGGTGTTCCTAGGTCTACTAAGTAGGTAACCTCACCCTTCTGTTCAACAATGGTATGGGGTCCACTCCATTTGTCTTGGAGAGCTGCTGGGGCCACTGGCTCCAACACCCACACCTTCTGTCCTGGCTGATAAACAGTCAGTACAGCCTTTGGTCATGCCAGGCCTTTTGAAGTTCCTGGCTAGCCTCAAGGTTTTTAGTTGCCTTTTTCATATACTCAGCCATCCGGGAGCGGAGACCAAGTACGTAGTCCACTATATCTTGCTTTGGGGGCTTGAGAGGCAACTCCCATCCTTCCTTCACCAAGCACAGTGGACCCCTGACAGGGTGACCAAACAAAAGTTAAAAAGGGCTGTAGCCAACCCCTTTTGAGGCACCTCCCTGTACGCAAATAAAAGGCAGGGCAAGAGTATGTCCCATCTTCGCCTAAGCTTTTCTGGGAGCCCTTTAATCATGCCCTTCAAGGTTTTGTTGAATCTCTCAACTAAACCATTGCATTGTGGGTGATAGGGTGTGGTGAACTTGTAAGTCACTCCACACTCCTTCCACATTGCTTTTAAGTATCCAGACATAAAGTTTGCATCCCTGTCTGATACAACCTCCTTAGGGAAGCCCACTCTTGAGAAAATTCTCAGGAGGGCCCTTGCCACCACAGGTGCTGTAGTGGTCCTAAGGGGAATAGCCTCTGGGTACCTGGTGGCATGATCCACTACCACCAGGATAAACCTGTGCCCAGATGCTGTTTGGGGATCCATGGGACCAACAATGTCAATCCCCACCCTTTCAAAGGGAACCCCCACCACAGGTAGTGGTATCAGGGGTGCCTTTGTAGTGCCACCTGCCTTGCCACTGGCCTGGCAGGTTACACAGGAGCGACAAAACTCCTTGGTGTCTTCAGACATGTGGGGCCAGTGAAAGTGAGGGACAATTCTGTCCCAAGTCTTGTTCTGGCCCAGGTGACCTGCTAAGGGAATATCATGGGCTAGGGTCAATAGGAAGCCCCTGAACTTCAGAGGTATAACCAACCTCCTGGTAGCACCAGGCTTGGGGTCTCTACACTCTGAGTACAAGAGTCCATCATCCCAATACACAGTATGGGGACCACTAGCTTTCCCAGCAGCCTCAGCAGCAGCTTGCTGTCTGAGGGGTTCAAGAGAGGGGCAGCTCTGCTGCTCCTGGCTCAGATCTGCCCTGGAAGGTCCCCCTGTCCCCAAGAACTCAACCTGGTCAGGTTCAAGCTCCTCTGGGACAGTTCCTTCCTCAGGACTGAGATCATCCCCCTCAAGAGACTGATCTTCCTTCTGAGCCAAGGGGAAGGCACTGCCTTTACCCTACTACTCCTCCTCTTGGAAGGCACTTGGTCCATTATTCCAGAATCCAAGGCCTGTTCAGTGCTAGACATTTTGGCTTGTGACCTGGTCACAGCAAACACATCTGCAGGGATCCCCAGCATTTCTGCATGGGTCCTGAGCTCCACTTCTGCCCAAGCTGAAGTTTCTAAGTCATTGCCAAGCAAGCATTCAACTGGTAGGTCTGCACTTACCACAACCTTCTTAAGGCCAGTTACCCCTCCCCAGGAGAAGTTAACAACTGCCAGAGTATGGTCTGTTCTGACATTGCTAGCATTGGTCACTTGGTACATCTCACCAAGTATAACTTGCCCAGGATTCACAAGGTCTTGTGTCACCATGGTGACACTTGCCCCTGTGTCCCTAAATGCCAAAGCCTCTCGTCCATTGATTAAAGGCTGTTGTCTGTACTTGCCCAGATTACTGGGACTCATAGAGGAGGTCATATCCATGCCTCCATCACAGACTAGGACAGCCTGAGTGAGCTCTCTGACTAGGTCAGAGCCCATCTCAGTACCCAGGGTCAACCCTACTAAACCCTTGGCTGTAGTACTCCCACCACCAACTGTAACTGCACTAGGAGGAGCAGGTGCCTTAGGGGCATTGGTGGGGGCTGGAGTTGAGTCTTTGGACTTGGTGCAATCACTGGTCCAGTGGGTCTTTTGCTTACAGACCTTGCACCATGGTTTTCTTTGGCCTTGCCCTTTTGTAGACTGTGAATCCCCACCTGAAGAAGATTTTTGGGGGCCTTGTGAAGACTTTTGATCTTTACCCTTCTCCCCACCCTTATCAGAGTTCTTAGAATCTTGCTTCTTAGGGTCACCACCTTGGTTCTGTACCTTCTGCCTCACCCTGGTTCTGACCCATTTGTCTGCCTTCTTTCCCAATTCTTGGGGAGAGGTCAGATCAGAGTCCACCAGGTACTGATGCAACAGCTGATTTTGACAGTTATTAAGAATCTGCTCCCTCATTATCAGATTGTACAATCCTGTGAAGTCACACACCTTACTGCCCATCAACCAGCCTTCCAGAGCCTTAGCAGAACAATCCACATAGTCTACCCAGTCTTGAGTCTGTGCTTTTTGGGTATCTCTGAACTTTAACCTGTATTGTTCAGTTGTTAGGCCAAACCCGTCAATAAGAGCACTCTTCAAGACCTTGTAATTATCAGCATCCTCTTCTCTTACAGTGAGGAGCTTGTCTCTACCTTTGTCTGCAAAGGAGAGCCACAATATTGCTGCCCACTGCTCCTGAGGGACCTTCTGTACTTTACAGGCCCTCTCTAGAGCAGTTATCCATTTGTGGATGTCATCCCCACTCTGGTAGGGAGGGACAATCTTGCTCAGGTTTCTATGGTCATAAGACCTTTCCCTATCTTTAGGGATATTGCTGCCACCATGGGACTCTAGTCCCAACTTTTTCTCTCTCTGTAGAGATCTAGGGACTCCCTGTCTAGAGCCAATTGCTGCTTTCTGAGTTCAAGCTGGGCTTGCTCATACTGAATCAGCCTCTTTCTCCTCTCATGAGAGGATTCCCTCCTATGAGAGGAGACAGAGGTCCCTATTGAGGTGTCAGAGTGGTTAGACTCCTGAGAAGGAGATCTAGACCTTCTAGGCACACTCATAATCCTTCCTGGGGGACAAAGTGGAGGTCATTTTGATCCTCCTCTTCCTCTTCCACAGGAGGGATTGGGTTTTCCAGGTCAGGGTCATTGTCACCCTCCTGGTCAGTTCCAGAGGGGGTTGGGGGTGTTGCTACCCCTGGCCCCATCCTCATCTTCTGCCCCACCCTCTGCACCTACCCCTTCAGTCCCTAAGGGCCTGTTGAGATCATCAGCCATTAACATCTCTCTCAGATGTTGGGTAGTGGGACTTTGGCCTGTCTTCAGTTTCCTCACATTGCATATTGCTCTCAATTCCAAGAATGGGAGTGTATCATACTTGGAGGGAAGAAGCCCAGTGGCTTCTGGCAAGGACTCTCTGGGTCCTGGCTTTGAAGACATCACTAGTGAGTTGTGGTGTATGCACTACCTACTCTAGTGTGGCCTACTAAACTCTCTTGAGTTGTAGAAAGGGTGAGGTCTCTAACCAAAAAGGCGGGAGTCTGTTCCTAGTTGGAAATATGATGCTTTTCCAAATAGTGAATGCACATTTTGGTGTTGCTTTTGTGGCAACGGAAACTGCTACGATGTTCTGAGATGTGTAGTTTTATGGGGCGTGTGGTCATCCCTACGTAGTACAGCCCGCATTGGCATGTGATCAGGTATACGCAATTGTGTGTATTACAGTTAGTGTGCAACCTTATTTCCCACGTGAAACCGTTATTGAAGGTGATGGTTTTCTCTCTGATACCAGCTCAAATTCCACCAGACGGGGCTCATCCAGCAATAGTGACTCCAGCGGAGAGAACTGGAACACTAACCAAACGAGAAGGGGCGGTAGGCAGGGATACTTTGGGTACCAACCACCACAGTACCAGCCACCACAGAACCAGGGACCATCTTACTGGCAATACCCCATGTACCCCCAGGGCCCACTGCAATTCGGACCCCCAGGCATGAGCCAACCTTTTTAGGCAGAGGTTGGGGCAGAGGGCGCGGGCGAAAAGAGGAAACCCACAAGAAAAGAGGGTACAGTGGGAAGAACCCCAGCAACGGACAATGGAAACCAGGAGTTACACGAAAAGGAGAATTTAGTAGTGAATCTGTCCACTAGGACATTGACTGAGTTGGAAGAAAGAGTCTTACAAAAGGGTCTGGGCTTCGTCCCCACTCCCAAGGTGGACCAATTCCAACAATTATGTGAATTACAACAGTTCTTCCGCAAAGTACGCCTCAGGGCCTTCTTTGACAATAAACCCCACCTACAAGTAAATGACTCAGGACTACACAATCCCTCCACTTTCACCCCCACCAGCGGCATGATACCCCATGAGGTTGCGACCTTTGAACATGCAGTCCTGAAGGACACACAGGCAACCACCAACCTGGGACATTTTTGCAATATCCCTAGGGGTGAACTGATGGCCGTTGAGACGCTGGCTAACGACCCCACAATAACTATAAAACAAGCAGACAAAGGGGGTGCCACTGTCATCATTGCTACCCTGGATTACGAGACTGAATGCCTAAGACAGCTGAGCAATAGAAAATACTATACACCAATTGCCAGCAGTCCACTGGAAAGGTTGACAAAGACTATCTCGGCTCTAGTCTTCTCCGCAGAGACCCAAGGGTGGGTTAGTAAAAAGGAAGCCTCCTTCCTAATTAAACAAGAACCTCGGACCCCTTATTTCTATGTACTACCTAAGATCCATAAGGGGACCACCCCGGTACCGGGTAGACCAATTGTTTCGGGGATCGATTCCATACTGGAACCGCTGTCACAATTCTGTGACCACTTCCTGCAACCCCTGGTAAAGCTGATTCCTTCCTATATCCAGGACACCACGGACGTACTCCGTCTATTAGACGAGTTTCAACCCACTAATGACATCGACTTCCTCATCACGCTAGATGTGGAAGCGCTCTATACTAACATCCCTCAGAGTGCCACTCTAGACGTGATAGAGGAGGAATTGAGTTCAGTAACATGGGAATATCCTACACCTCGCAGTTTCATTATGGAATGCGCTACCCTAGCTCTCACCGAAAACTTTTTCGAGTTTAAAGGCCAGCTCTATCATCAAACTCAAGGTACTTCCCTGGGAAGTACCTTCGCTCCCAGCTTAGCCTGTTTATACATGGCGGCCTTTGAGGGTAAGCTGATTTTCCATGAATCCATACCAGTCAAACATACGGTTGTGGAAAAGGTTCATAGATGATATCCTCATCTTCTGGACAGGTGACTCGCAGTCCTACACTGAATTCTTTGAATGGATCAACAACCAGAATCCATATCTCAGATTTACCAGCACGGTGTCTTCCAACCAAATTGCATTCCTGGACATAACTATCAAACTTGAGCAAAGTACTTTGTCAACAACTATGCACAGGAAAAGCACTGACCGCAATAGCCTATTGCTGTATAGCAGCCACCACCCATGGGCCCTGAAAGAAAACCTCCCCTTCGGTCAATTTCTACGGGTGAGGAGAAATTGCAGCACATTAGAGGCATTCAAATCTGAATCTGAAATCCTCGCAAAAAATCTGGCAGCACGTGACTACCCACCACGCAGTATAGCTCTCTCTAGGAAGAGAGCTAGAAATAACTAACCGCGAGGGCCTGTTAGAACCTAGAGAGAAGACCCCTACTGAAACCCTAACCTGTGTTACCACGTTTACATCAGCTTCTAACCAACTGACCAAGGTTATAAAGAAGCATTGGAACATACTTAACACTGGCGGGATGACTCTGGCACAACCGCGCTTTGCGTTCAGACGCTCCAGGAATCTCAAAGATATGTTGATTCATACAAGACCTAAGGCACCCATGGGGGGACAACAAAGAACACTGTGGCAACTACCGCCTGTAATGGGCCATTATCCATGCGGATCATGCACGGCCTGTGCCTTTACAAAAATACAGAAATAAATCACCTTCAATAACGGTTTCACGTGGGAAATAAGGTCGCAAACTAACTGTAATACACACAATTGCGTATACCTGATCACATGCCAATGCGGGCTGTACTACGTAGGGATGACCACACGCCCCATAAAACTACGCATCTCAGAACATCGTAGCAGTTTCCATTGCCACAAAAGCAACACCAAAATGTGCATCCACTATTTGGAAAAGCATCATACACCAGAATCATAACAGTGGGTCATCTTGGAGGCTTTTCCCAAAATATCAAAGAATGCCCTACTTGTCAAAGAACAGAGGTGGGTATACAGATTATCCTCCCATATTACAGGACTCAATGAGGAAATTCCTTGGAATTCTCTGAGGATTTAACATGAACAGACTAACCACATGAGAATGGGTTCCTGTGCACAGAGACGACAATACACTACCAGGGGCACACAATTACTATAAATGCAGTAAACAAACCAGCCAACATTTACCACTTTAAAATGGCCGCCACACTATAGAACAAAAAACCATGGGAAACACCACTCCAAGATGGCCGCCATTTCCAACTAGGAACAGACTCCCGCCTTTTTGGTTAGAGACCTCCCACTTTAGAAAGCAGCGACGGACTATAAAAATAGATCAGCAACTGACAACCTCACCTCCCGGACCCGGTAGATGTGGGTAGGTCGACTCGATACGTGACAACAGCACAAAAGTGAGTACTGCCAATGCGCGCGCTGTTTCCTTGCCATACAGACACTGAGGATGGTAGTTATAAATAGTTATAAATAGATAATCCCTCTAGTTTTCACCTATACCACCACCCTGAGCTATTGGCTGTCCCACTTGATGGTGATTTAGATATACATTCTGTGAACCACGAGCCCGATGAGAGTGAGTATGTGGACAAACAAAGATGTTCTCAATACAACAAGCTCCCCTGAAATATAATTGCATAAGTCATGAACCTGTTAAGAATGAGTATGTAGACTATGAATTGAGGTGTGCAAGGCAACTAGATTTTTATAAGCAGTATGACTGACCTCTGCACCATCCATGCTCTCTCCTAATTGACCTCGTGTAGCTCGTGAGGAACTCCTCTAGTTTGACCTACCGGGTACTGATGCCGCCTGGTTAGCTTACAACAATGAGTGAGTCCAAACGATATTTACCTGCTGCAGTACACTTGTGCCACTAAGGTTGTAGTTCACACTAGCTCACTTTGGGCACTCACCGTGTAGCACAGTTGTTTTTACAATGTTTTTAATTCTCTGAACTTTGGCTTTCACAATTCACTGACAGAAAACTAAATTTGAGTCACAAGGGAAATGATACTGTATATATATTCGAATGTGTACCATTAATACCAATGTCACCCTTCTCTCCCCACACAGGTAGAACCAGGTCTGACAGGTACACGATTTAGGTAGTTACCTGGTTGATGTGAGTATGTTGCCACGTCGCCAATTTTAAGTGTAGATAGTTTCCACAATATAGGTCCTGATGATTCGCATGTAGACTTTATAGTGAGCGAGAAACATGTTGACCTCATTTGCACCAATAGCGACGCTTAGACCTAAGACATAATACTTAGCCAAGCACCGCATTGTTTATATTTTTAACTAGGGTAGGAGACCCACTGATTAAAAATTGTCTTCACGGATACTCCGAACCTTATTTTAAATCACACACATACATCTACACAGTTCTGGCCCCTCACCCCCACTTCACCATACGGCTATTGGAAAAAGATCTCCGCCAAAGTGCCCCTACTACAGGGAGCCCGTTGGGTATTGCACCGCCGACCCGACGAGGAACAGCCCAGATGATGAAGCATGACACCCGATTGGGTGTGTGAGGGCATTACAATCCAATAAATGGACTCCCAACTCTGAACCCAAACGTTCAGGGTGGTGTCAATTTCCCTTGCTCGTACACTCTTCAGGAACAGCATAACCTTCTTCTTCTAATTATTATTTTACACACACACAGATATATATGTATATATATATATATATATTATATGTCAAAATTTGCTGCTAACAATAACTCCATGTTCATGTAATTTAGGGGCATATTAGCAATAGACGGCGATAAATATCGCAAAGCTCGCTTAGCGCTTTTTTATTTATCGCCGTCTATTGCTGGAATTTGTCGCCCGGTTAACGCGTAATTAACAGCGCGTATCACCGAGGCGATAAAAATTCCAGCGATAGAGGGGATATCGCCGTTTTCCATGGAACAACGCTGGTTTTCCAGCGATGTTCCATGGAAAACGGCGATATCCTTGATGATAGGGCCTGTGGTCTTAGCCACACAATCCACCCCCCATGTAAGGTATGCCTTAGTCTGGAATTTAACAGACGTTAAATTCCAGCGTTAAGGCCCAGTTAGCGCAAAAAAAATCAGCGCTAAACCGGACGGGGCTTCGTTGTAAATACAGCGAAGCACCGTTACTGATATTTTATGATGTAGTTGTGAGGGGCACGCCTACCTTGCATCTCATTAGCGATGCGAGGTGAGGCGATAGGGAACCGGGCGTTAAGGTAGGAAACACGCGCTAGCGTGTCCTTGCTAATAGTGCGATGCCATTATCGCCGCATTTCGGCCGAAAACGGCTGCTAATGCGGCGATAATGGGCTTGATAATATGCCCCTTATTTTTTTTTTTGGCCGGATCACTGATCCATCATGGCCTCAAGGAAACCATACAATTATCTGGAAAGCCACGAACGCTAGAGAGAGGCTGCAGCAGTAAGACAAAGAGGCACAATTGAAAGATATGTTAAAAAACTTCTAGATATAGATAATAAGACATCAGACTCTGTCAGTGTAATGGAAACTGAAAGTCAGGAGGAAACTGGCACTTGCTCTATGGAAGATGATTTTCAGGAGCAGATTAGTTCCAATTCTGAGGCAAGGATGAAACTGAGAATACAAGAACTATTTTGACTTCTGAAAAATCAATACACTGGGTCCACATACATGGCCAAAAACATTGAGTCAGCATAATATAGAGAAGCGGATTTTAGCCGGGCCATTCAGAGACACAGAGGGGCAGGTTTACAAGGAACTGAAGCATCTGCACAGATACGTCAGTTTCCTTGCGCCAGTTCCAAATGTTCTTGTGCCACCATGGATGCACTGCATTTACAATACAGTGCTCCATGGCGCAAGGATTAACAGATGCCTCAGAAATACTAACGTATCTGTTGGCACAAAAGTGACTCATCGCTGGAGTAACAGATAGGTGAGTCCCATACATAAAGCTTTGCGTCATTCCTTACGCCTGGTCTGAGCAGGCATAGGGATTTTGACGCAGTGAAGGTGTAGAGTGACGCAGTGAAATGTTGTAAATTTCACTGCGTCAGTTCTACATGGCTTTTTGCGTGGGAACGCCTAGCCTGCATACATTATACCTGGCGCAGGTATAATGTGATGCAGGGCTTTACAACGTGACGCATCTCCCTAGATGCCTCACGTTGTAAATTGGCCGCATTGTTTGCGCCGCCGTTGCGTCAAAAAAAGTGACGCAATGGCGGCGCAAGGGGCTTGTAAATCTGCCCCAGAGAGAGACAAGAGAACCTATCTCAAAACTTATGACCACGCTTCACACCTGTGCGTTTCTATAAAACCCTTACAAACAATGAAAGGATTGAGAGACAGTGGCTAGTATGCTCCAACACAGGTGATGCAGTATATTGTTTCTGCTGCAAATTGTTTGGTAAAGGGTCAGGCAAACTCTCTACTGCAGGATTTAGTGTCTGTGCACATGCTGGAGAATACCTGCATTCACATGAAAAGTCTGCAGATCATATGCGGCACATGCATTCATGGTATGAAGCACAAAGAAGACTTTCCACTTGTAAAGGGGATTGATCGGGCAGAGCAGACCTTACTTCAGTCTGAAATCCGATATGAGAATTCTATTTTGCAGCATCTTATGAAAATAGTACAGTTTTTAGCAGAACAAAAAATGGCTTTGAGGGGAACCAATGAGAAACATGGAATCATTCAAAATGGCAGTTTTCTGGGTCAAGTAGAACTGGTTGCTGAATATGATGATCTCATGGCAGAACACATTAGAAGAGCTAAGAAAAAGGAAATAGCAGCTTATTACCTAGGGAAAACAATTCAGAATGAAATCATTCAACTTATATCAGAAAACATCCAGAAAAGATTGCTAGATATTATGAGGTCTTACAAGTATTATTCATTCATACTGGACTGCACACCAGACATAAGTCATCAAGAGCAAATTACTCTGATGATTCATGTAGTTAATGTATCCTCAACTATCCCATCAGTAGAGAAACACTTCATGGGGTTCATACCTGTAGATGACACAAGTGGTGAAGGGGTTCATACCTGTAGATGACACAAGTGGTGAAGGGGTTCATACCTGTAGATGACACAAGTGGTGAAGGGGTTCATACCTGTAGATGACACAAGTGGTGAAGCCATTAGTGAAGTACTTCTGGCAAACTGAAAGATTTTGGAATACCTCTTGAACACTGCCATGGTCAAGGTTACAACAAAGGGGTTAATATGAGGGAAGACATTCCGGTGTGCAGAAAAGAATACTAGACAGGAACCCCAAAGCAACTTTCATTCCTTGTGCTTGTCTTTCTCATAATCTAGTCTTATGGAATTCTAATTGTTATTGTATTTATATAGAGCTTACTACCCCTGACGAGGAGTCAAAGCGGTTTTCGGTAAGTAGCATTCTACTCCAGAACCCAACCAGGATTAGTGGTGGATTAGTATAGGGAAATATAAGTTCATTTGAGTGGTGGACATGCAAGCCTGTTAGTTGGATTGAGCAGGATAATGGAGGGATAGAAGAGGAAAGAGTCTAGAAAGTGTTATAGTGGAGATGATAGTACTAAAATGAGGGTTGGGATTAGTAAAAGGAGAGATAGAGGAGGAAATAGTCTCTAGAAAGCAGCAGCGGCCCGTGCAGTTAAGAGCGGTGGGGCCAGGTTGGGGTGGGGGGGAATTTGACAGACGACCACGAGAGAAAATTAAATAAATAATTCATTTGCCCTCGTCATCGTCTGTCGAAATTCCCCTAACCCGGCCCCACTGCTCTTACCTGCACGGGCCGCTGCTGCTAGAAAGGGATTAGGGAGATCATAGTAGTAAAATGTTTTGCTAGCGCTCAGATGCCATCTTGCCGAATGGTGTGGTCTACGTTTAAGTTTCCTAGCTCCATGATGGCTTCACTGTACCCTAAGATGTTTGGTAACAAACATCTTGTCTTAATAAATCCTCACTGATGCCAGTGTTGGATGTATTAATAAATGCACACAGGAGACCCTTTAGAAGGTCCCCTGAAAGCCTGCCAGGCACTGGTGTGGTCTGACTAGTCTTAGCCAGCCTGCCAACACCAGACATGTTTCTGACCTCATGGGGTGAGGGCCTGCGCTCTCAGTGGCCTGGAACAAAGCCTGCTCTGGGCGAAGGTGCTTCACACCCAGGACGGGATTGCCTTCAAAGATGGGAAGCTATAAAGGCGATGCCGCCTTTTAAATGCAACCCAGGCAGCTCCAGCTAGTGGAGGATGCCAACCCCCATTTCCTGCTCCACATTTGGCAGAAGGACAGGCAGGAAAAATAGGTAAATTAGGAGGTGGGCCCCCATTAAGCCAGCACCACCCTTAAGGTGGGGCAGGCGATGTGGACCCCACTTTTCAATTCCCTCCATCTTGGTTTGTGATGAAGTTAGCCAATTAGGTTCAGGGTAGTGCCCCTTCCCACAGGAAGTGGTCACTTAGACGGTGTAGACACTCTACAGTTAGGTAGCCCCTAAATGTAGTATTTAGGTAGCATCCCTGGACCCTGAACTAGAGATTCAACAGACACAAAGAAGAAAAGGGCAAAGAAGAGCTGCTAACCCGAGGACTGAAGACCTGCTGCAGAAAATTGGCGCCAAACCCTGCCTGCTGCATTAAGGACTCAACAATCGTGGTGTGCTGTCTTGTCCTACAATTGTGAGGCCTCCAAGGACCCGGAGCTCCTCCAGCCTTCTACAAATCACCAAGAACTTCATTGTAGTATGGCTACTGCTCATCTGCAGTCTGCAGGCACCGAACTGAAGAATCGGGTTGTACCGACTTGCTGCTCCCAGTTGACTCTGATGAAGCACCCAAACCAAAAGTGGCACACCAGCTTCTGAGTGTCAGATCTGTCTCCCCACCAAGTTTGGAGGCACCAGGACCTACTGGAGCCGTGCCACACCAATACCCGGGGTACCGGACCCTCTACAGCATTAACCAAGACGAAGAGTCCAATCCGGACTCCAACTGTTAAGGAAGCAAGCACCTATCCAGAGACGTAGAGACCCTTGAGATCCACTTCATGAGTGGTCCACTTGTCTCCAAATCGCCTCTACAAGATGCCTGCTCCTGCCTGGAAGGACATCTTGACGTTTGTCACCCGGCTGACCTACTCTGCACCCATCCCGCCCGGGCATGGGCACCGACGAACCAGCTGTGCTCCTGTGTTCCTGAGGACCTTGTAACCTGCTCCCTTGAGTGGGACCCCTTGGACTTCCTTTAAGTCCCCTTGTGCAGTGTGTTTTCAGGTGGCCCCTTCTTCATAGCGCACCAGCTGCTAACGACCTCAGCACCCTGCTCCCGGATGAATCCGGGATGCTCTTGAGAATCCACTGGTGGAACATTGGGGCTGGCCTTGCTACCTACCTAAATCCCGAAGGTGAACCGCGAAATCCAACTGCATGATTTTATATGCATTTTTCTATTTTTTCCCCATTGACTTCATTGGTGCGTAATTTTGCACAAAAGTAATTCATTTTGCGAACTTTGAAAATTGAAAAAACTGTCTTTCTTTGGGTATTTACAGAGAATATACCACATGTTTGCAGCATCAACAAAAAGATGGGCCATACTTACCTCTTGTGTGAATACTGCAGTTGTAAAGAGGCCATCAGACACAGGATGGGAAACCAGAATTGAGTGTGAAAGTTTTCTTCAACTATACCCCTGATGTTCACAGAGCATTGATAAAAGTTCTGGATGTGTCTAATCTTGATGGACAGATACCATCTGAGACCCAGGGGCATTTGTACAAGCCCCTTTCGCCACCACAACGTCACTTTTATCGACGCTGTGGTGGCGATAGGGGCTGCGCCTTATTTACAAGGCAGCGTTAAGCCACTAAATGTGGCTTAACGCTGCCTTGTAAATAAGGCCCCCTTTCACGCTATGGTTAGCGTGAAAGGGGTGGGCAGTGGGTGTTACGGTGGGCGTTCCACCGCAACACCCATTGTTTTTTACGCTGCCCCCTATGTACAAGGGTGGCGTACATAGGAGACAGCGCCAAAATTAAGACCAGGTAAAACCTGGTCTTAAGTTAGCGAAACAAGGAGAAATGCATTATTTCTCCTCGTTTTGCTTTTTCCATGTGTGCTGCCTTGTGCAGCACACATGGGAAAAGCAAAATGCCATGTATTGGTTATGTACAGGTAGGTCCCCCTTCTTGTACATGAACAATCTAAAAAAATTCCATTATGTCACTTTCATGTGTGCTGCATGAAGCAGCACACATGAAAGTGACAAAATGGAATTTTAGGATTGTTTATGTGCAGGAAGGGACACCTTCCTACACATAAACAATCCTCCCTTGCACGCAGACACCCTTGCACTATGGTGCAAGGGTGCCTGCGTTGGCGCTAAGTTGCTAAACTTAGCGCCATCGCAGGGGGAAACGCAAGTCTGCACCACATTCTTGTAAATATGTTGCAGCCTTGCGTTTCAGAAGTGGCGGAGAGAGGCGTTTAGCCATGACGGCTAACGCCTCTCTCCGCCACTTCCTTGTACATATCCCCCCAGAGTTTACAGAATGAGGTTCACTCATTTCCATTTCTTGTCAGCATTGTTATCTGGTATGAAATTGTAGGTCAAATTAATAAAGTTAGCAAATTAATGCAGATTATTGACATGCAGTTAGATGTTGCCAAAGTTCTGCTGAAAAGTACTCAGGATTACATGAAAGAGTTTTGTGACACAGGATTTGATAAAGCCATTGAAGTTGCCTCTGAGATAGATAGCCTCGTGGTTAGATGATCCAGTGGAGACCAGCTTTGAGATTGAGAAGAGAACAAGAAGGAAGAAACAGCATTTTGATTATGAAGTAGAAGATGATCCAGCAATTGAAGCAGAAGAAAAATTCAAAATTTAATACTTCAATGTCATTGTTGATAAGGCAAAAGACACACAGATGATGGACAGAATGCAGAGCAATTCAAACATTCACCCCCAGTCAATAGATCTGGGTTATATCCATCATTCTTTTGCTCATCATGCCACCCCAGTTTAGACCCAGCCATACGCAAATCAGTCTTGACCCTGTGCCTCATGAGAACAGTCCAGACCGAACTGCCAAGTCAGGTCCTCCCTGGACCGGAAATAAGCATCCTGGGAACGGTTTCGGGGCATCACCCTTCATCAGCCAGACTAGCTTGAATCCAGTGGCACAGTGAGCCCGGGACCCACGTCTGGGCATACCCGGCGCACTTAGGGCGAGAAAGCAAAAGACACAAAGATGATGGACGGAATGCAGAGCAAATCAAACATTCACTCCCAGTCAATAGATCTGGGTTAAATCCATCGTTCTTTTGCTCACCATGCCACTCCAGTTTAGACCCAGTCATGTGCAAATCAGTCTTGACCCTGTGCCTCTTGGGAACAGTCCAGACCGAACTGCCAAGCCAGGTCCTCCCTGGACCAGAAACAAGCTTCCTGAGACCAGTTTTGGGGCATCACCCCATATCAGCCAGGCTAGCTTGAATCCAGGGGCACAGTGAGCCCGGGACCCACGTCTAGGCATACCCGGTACACTTAGGGCGAGAAAGCAAAAGACACACAGATGATGGATGGAATGCAGAGCAAATCAAACATTCACCCCCAGTCAATAGATCAATCCATCGTTCTTTTGCTCACCATGCCACCCCAGTTTAGACCCAGCCATATGGAAATCAGTCTTGACGCTGTGCCTCATGGGAACAGTCCAGACTGAACTGCCAAGGCTGGAATGTTCCCATTGGGCGCAGGGTCAAGACTGATTTGCATATGGCTGGGTTCAAACTGGAATGGCATTGGGAGCAAAAAAACGATGGATTTAGGCCCAGATTGCTGTATTGGGGTGAATGTATGACATTGTTCTGCATTCTGTCCATCAATTGTTCTTTTGCATTTGTCACCCTAAGTGGGGCGGGTATGCCCAGACGTGGGTCCTGTACTCTCCTTACCATTGGAGTCAAGCTATTCTGGCTGATGAGGAGTGAAACCCCTGAAACTGGTCCTAGGATGCTTGTTTCCGGTCCACGGAGGACCTGGTTTGGCAGTTTGGTCTGGACTGTTCCCATTGGGTGCAGGGTCAAGGCAGATTTGCATAAGGTTGGATTCATGCTGAAATGACATGGGGAACAAAAAAGATTAAATTAGGCCCAGATCCCTGTACTGGGGTGAATGTATGACATTGTTCTGCGTTCTATCCATCAATTGTTCTTTTTGCAATTGTTGATAAGGCAATCAGCAAACTCAAAGAATGATTTGATCTAATAGCAACATTTAATAACAGATATGGGTTTGAGCCCCAAGTCATATCAGGTAAACCCTTGGAAACAGAAGAGCTCGAGAAAAAGTGCAAAGATGCAGCTACATATTTTGAAGAAGACATTGCAGGGGATGAACTCATCACAGAAATTAAAAGCTTCCAGGGTCTGTACAAGAAAAGCCATTCTGATACAGAAACAGCACGTACTGAGTCTGCTCTCTCTGTTCGCATATACATGTATGACATCTGCTTGCATAAAATGTATCCCAATTTAAACATCATTCTAAGAATGTTTCTGACAGTTCCTGTCACAGTAGCCTCTGGGGAACAATCCTTCTCAAAGTTGAAAATTATTAACAATTACTTGCGCTCTTCAATGGACCGGCTTGGCACTGATATCAGTTGAACATGAAGTTGGATGAACTCGCGACTACAGTGAATTAATAATAGAATTTGCAGGATGGAGAGAATGGAGGAAGTAGCATTATATATTATTCTATTACAGGTGCACTTGTATACTTAAGTTTTACTTGTGTACTTGTTAACAATCTACTAAAATAAAATGATCAGTAATGAAAAACAGTTTGACTTGTGTCATGGGGGGGCCCTTACTGTATGATCTGTACAGGGCCCGAAATATTCTAAGGCCGGTACTGCGCTCATGTACCATCAATGAGATGCTCCTTGATGCAAAGTAGGGCAAAGCAGTGAAAAGCCCTACACTCTGTTACTTTAAAGCTATTTTCCAGCTGTAGAAATTAAATCCCAAATTCAAGACTTTGTGCCAGTTTGCGTCTCTTGCACAAAATCTTGATAAATCTGCCCTGAGTCACATTTTGCCTTCTGTACATGGCAAAATGCATTTTACCGGTAGCAAACGGCCCGATGGGCCGTTTGCGACTGGTAACCGCTTTGTACATCTGGCCCTCAGTAACTTTTTGCCGAATGGCATTTTACTTTTGCGATTCGGTATTAGGAAGGGGCTTGTTTAGGGCGTCCCTTCCTAATACCGAATAGCACTTGTATGTATGAATGTTTTGCAACCAGGAATGCAATCGCAAAACAATTGCAGTTACCACCAACTTACCATTCGTAAACGGGAAGGTGTCCCAAGGGACCCCTCCCCTTTGTGAATGTGGGCGCCAAACTTTTTTAAGATCAGACAGTGGTCCCACAGACCATTGTCTACTCTTAAAAAATGAAAAGGTAGATTTTCATTTTTGAAATGCATCCTGTTTTCCTTTAAGGAAAAAGGGCTGCATTATTCAAAAAAATATTGCTTTATTTAAAAAGCAATCACAGACATGGTGGTCTCTTGACCCTAGCAGGCCACCATCCCTGTGATTGTAGCCATTCACAATGGGTTGGAAATTGCCATCTGCCTCATGAATATTGATGAGGCAGGTCCATTTGCGAGCTACTGCGAATAGCTAACAGTGTCAAATACACTGTTGTATATCGCAGTTTGTGATTTCCCTATGGAGAAGTGCTAAAATTCGCTATTAGGAAATCGTAAACACGTGATTTCATACATCTGGCCCTAAGTTATTTGCCCAGGTTCACAGGATGTTGAGCTTTCCGCCCGACTGGAATCCGGTTCCCCAGCTTCAAAGCCAGCCGCTCTAGCCTTTACGCCACATACTCTCCCCAAGAAGAAAATTGAGAAGTTACCGTTTCCATAATGTCTGAATCGGGGGTAAAATTCCTCAAAAGAAAAAACGTCACTCTACGTCTCTCACCGAACTCCTGAATGTGGACTTCAGTTTCAACGAAATGTTTAACCTTATATGCAACAGCGGTATGGTATGCTGTTTGCCCGCCTGTGTGCTGATGGAGCAGGGTAAATGTAAACATTTTAACCTCCTAATATTTTCGTAAAATATTAATAAACATGTTCGTTTAAGTAAATAACCAACAATGTATGTTAAGGGTTAAAGGTAACACGCAATTCTGTGTGCAAATTAATTGACTTTTAATTGTTTATGTGTCTAACATAACATAATATTTGCGTACTAATTAAATAATAAATGCATGATTTGTGCTTTTTAAATAAAACGTGTGGTTGCAAAATAAAGCGATGGTAAGTAAGGGACAGCTTTATATGTTGCTTCTGCTAGGTAATACCTAATTGGGGTACGTAGAAAGATGGGAGGGAAACGAAAGGGTTTATATTTCTTTCTTTTAATAACATTTTGTTTATCTTTGAAAAAAGTGCGCTTAGGCCTGCCGAGCTGCAATATAAAATGGCCGCGAGTTGCTAGAGTACTCATGAGCGGGAGACCATGTGATAGAGGAGAGAGGCTGTGGAAAAGGGATGATCACGTGCTGATGCCGAGAGGCTAAGATGAAAGTATGGTCAAGGCTGGTGTGACCCTTCTGAGCAGATGTGTGCCAAGATGATCAGCAAGAAGCGTGAGAAGCCTGACTGAATCAATAGACGGAACTGTATTACACAAAATGTAACAGAAAAAGATACAATTTGGACTGATCGAAACGGATGAGCAAGTGCATGAACTGTGGGAAACGATGCTTGCATGGACATTCCACACGGAACTGGTTAAGACCAGGAAGTTTGATTAAAATGTATATGGACCTGAATTTTGACCAATGAGAATGAATCGCGCCATGTAAGAAGAAACATTTTATGCTGTAAGCTAGAATTAGGGTATAAGAAGACCTACTCTTGGTGGGAGGGGTTAGAATGCTGTTCGAATGCTGCGGGAGATGCTGCAGAAGTTAGATGCTGCGTGAGTTAGATGCTGTAGATGGGAGAAGTTGCGGTTGCTGATGCTGACGAGCTGATGCTGCTGCTGTTATTTTCCTTTTCCAGTTGAGTATAAAGATGCTGCTTTAGGAGAGCTTTTTCCTGATAGATTTTATTTTAGAGCTATTAGATTTTTCCCAGACAGATAGATAGGTTGTTCTTTAGAGTTCGTATCATGATGATCCTATTTTTCCGTCTAATAAAAGTGCATTGCAATTCCAAATTATTCGTATATTGATAATAAATGTAATGATCTGAATAATAAGCTAATCTCATTTCCTGCATTCAAAACTTATATAAACTTTATTATTCTTTAAACGAATGACTCAGTGATTCTTTAGCTCAATGATTAAAATGAAATGTTAAAAAGTTTATTGTGATTGAGCTGGTCTTAATCACCATCAACTGATTCCTACTAGTTGGTCCATCGACCAATGAGCGGAATACCTTAAAAGCAAATGAGAAATATTATGTCATTATAAAAGAGGTATCCCGTCTCCTTCCAGCGAATCGTTTTTCTCCTAGGTTCATGACGGAGGAAATCCAGGGAACAAATGAGTAAGTGAATGTATATGCGGTGTTATGGGCCCCACCGTCATATGGATATAGTGTGTGTGTTAGAGAAATAATTGCACCTGGATGACCAAAGCATAATAGGAGAATTATTTTTATTGTTAGCGCTGGATCAGATTTCTTGGTAGCAGAGTTATGGTTACTATAGATTAGTTTGGTGATTATTGATTATAGATTATTGATAAGTTCATGTCTAACACTTTTTGTTGAGTCGCGTTAAGTTATATGTAAGTTTTCACGCTTCCGGGAAGTAGGAAGTGGAACACGTGTGGCAAGAGAAGTCACATGGAATTTTACACTGTCTGAGTTCATTTTTTGGTAATAACACAGGTTGTGTTATAATAGGGACATTTTGCGTGTAAAAGGTGTGTAAGTGAAATAGTGATCGGTTTTCTTGTGAAACTTTGGCCTTAATTCTCAGGAGCAGTATAGTCTCCACATGTGTTTTATCCCCAGAGAAACGGGTTTACTGATTGCTTGAAAGAAGGGTAAGGTAGAGGGAAGTGCTACTTTATCGGCGAAACTGAAAATTCTGTGGTAGGGTAGAGGTAAGCGCTGCCTACTGGAAAATACAGAATTCTTGTGTAAATGGTCAAAGCTATCGTTTCGGTTTAGCGAATCAGACAATGGAAATGTGGTTAAAATGTTGTAACTAACAAAAATTGTTGAAAAAGAAATTGCCGATAAATTTTGTAAAGGAGGGGTCAAGAGCAAAAGTGACGTAGACAAAAGCCGCGCTGGGATTGGACAGTGCGATAGTCACATGAGAACAGGAGCAGGACTGACGTAGACAAAAGCCGCGCTGGGATTGGTCATTGTGCGGGAGACAGAAATCGCTGTGATTGGAGTGTTGGTGTGAGTCGCGCTAGTATTGGTTGAAATAACGCATAGGGAACAGTGTTGAATTGCAGATTGTTTAAGGAGAAAAAGGTTGTGAATCATGTTGTACTATGAGTATGGTAAAGAGAAGACATCATGGATGTCGAAAGTTAAGAACTTCTTTAAGAAGGACAAAAAGGTAGTGACTAGAGAGGGACAAATAATTCCTCCGCCGAAATCACCAGCTTCACATATGATGCTGAAATATGGATATCATACATGTATATGGTTAGAAAATTGGACAAAATACACCAAGAATGATGGAGCATTGGCTTTCCCTGAGAATGGTTCATTTAATGTAGCTGTACTACGGAACTTGAGAGAAAAGATGGTAATGCTAGAACCTAGACCTAGACCGACACAGTTTGAAACTTTAACGGAATGGGAAGATGAGATGTATGAGCGAGAGAGATCCAGAGGATTAAAGAATCATGAGTTTTTGCCTGGAAGGTTGTGGGGAATAAATCATGAGGACAGAGTAAAGCGTTGGAGATATGCTAACATGACAGGAGGTTTGTTTCCAGCTTTTGCAGTAGAGGAAGAAGCAAAGAGTAAGTGTACCGAGAAAAAGAAACATGTAGTGGTAGAAAAGTATGTGTATGGTGGTAGTGAAACAGATGACGAATTGCTGGAAGATATTTTAAACAGAAACCCACCTCCATACCAACAGACTTCTGCGGTGGTGACACCTAATGCACCGCCAATGGAAACTGGGAGGAATAAAAAACCCGAACGAAGAAATGAAACAAATAGGTCACAAGAAACATTTAAAACTTCACAAAATGAAGAGACAGAAAGTGACAATGCAACTGAATTAGCAAAAACAACAAAAGAATTGACTGAGAAAATAAGAGAATTGACAAAGAATATGGAAGCTGTAACTGTACCAGTAACGATAGGTCCAGTAATGCCAATTTTTGAGAATCAGAAAATTAATGAACATTCCTTAGTGATTCCCATGAATTCACATTTGCAAAGAAAAAGAGAAGGGATGGAACTGAATAATGAAGGGGCACACAATTTGGCTAGTACGTGTAGACCAAGCCCACCTACAAATTTGACGATAAATGAGAATGAGATTAGGAGAATGCCTATGGTGACAGAGTCCGCATCAGGAACACCAGAAAGAAGCAGCGATTGGATAGAATTAAATAGTACGCCTGTAGGTCCGACTCCAGAAGAGTTAAACGAATGGATGAAAGCGCTAAAAGCAAAAGAACCAGAAGAAAAACCATTAGATGTAATTAGGTTGAAAATAGACATGGAAGAGTTGATTTTGGGAACAATTGGAACAGAAAAACTAAAAAATTATCAGGATGATGAGATTATGTTTTTGTGCAAGAGTCTTACTTGGAGAGCTAGAAATTTACATGACAAATTGGAAGAGATCGCAAGTGAAATAGGAGTAGAATTTGTGAAAGTAAGGACGTTGCAGAAACCGTACAGAGTAGATTTTTGTGAGAAAGACATAGAGAATTTGAACACATCAGGAAGACTGACCCAAATAAAAGAGCTGATTGTTTTATTGAGAAAATGGGGTGATGTGGATAGATGGAGAAATAGATGGTCAAAGAGGAATGAGAAAACAACAGATAAAGCATCTTTGGCTTTTGCGGTAACAGATAGGGAACCAGTTGCTAGGGAATACCCGATGAGAGAAACACCAGGTGGTAGTTATGTGCATGTTCCGTGGACCAGACAGGATATACTGTCATTTACAAATGACTTCCCCAAATTGAGAGAGAAACCAGTAGAATGGTACAGACAAGTGGAAAAATTTGTTAAAGTGTCAAAAGTACTGTGGATAGATCTGGATGGATTGTATGATATAGTAGTGCCAGCTGATTTGTGGACAGAATGTAAGATTACCATTGATTGGCCAACTGTAGAATATCCAAGGGATGCTAAAACAGGAGCGCCAGGTCCAGAAGTGATGAGGAAGTACGACCAAGTAGTTACCTTTTTGAAGAATAAAATTCCACCAAAAGAAACAGATTGGGTAAAAATAGACAGAACAACGCAGGAAAGCAAAGAGTCAGTGCACGCCTACTATGAGAGATTGTTGTTGGTTTTCAAACAGTATAGTGGTTATGAGACACTGAGTGAGAAGGATATGAGTCATTTTGTATATAGGTTTGTGTATGGATTAAAACCAGAGATAAGTGAAATGATTAAGCAGCACTTGATTGGTTGGCAGAATAGCACAGTGGACGAAGTTTTGAGATATGCTAAGTATTGTAGTGATGAAATTGAGAGTAAACAGCGTAAATTGAAAGAAAAGGCCATGTGGGCACAGGTGAAAGTTGTAGAGAAGGAAGAAGCTCAATTGAGTAATACTGGTAGTGAAACAGGACAGTTTAAATCCCGACCTAATATAGGTAAAGGAAAAGGACAAATGAGCATAGATGAGGCAAAGAAAAAGTGGCCATGCCACAACTGCGGAAAGCTAGGACATTGGAGAAACGAGTGTAAATTTCCTCCAAAACCTAATGTGGAAAATCAATCATTAAATTCACAGGTGCAGAGTGAGGTAGTTACTCAACAAGGTCAGGTGCCACAACCACCACTTCCCAAGAGTGTTAACCAACAGAAATACAGTGCAGAAACAGGATTTTACGGAGGAGAACAGGTAACACAGTTGCCGCGTGCAGCTGCAATTTCTCAATATTGGTTACGACAGGATGAGGATGACACGGATGAAAGTTCATGACGGTGTCTAAGGGTGGGGAAGAGTGCGTGCTTGGCGCAACTCTAGAGGTAGATCAGTCTGGTCCATTTGTGGATGGAGAAGTGAATGGTGCAAATATAACATTCCTTGTTGACACTGGAGCTACCCGTTCTACTGTTAGGTCAGTGGAAATTCCAAACCTTCCTCTCTCAGGTGAACATATCCAAGTGGTTGGAGTTTCCAATCAGCAAATTAAAACGCCTCTTACTAAATTAGTAAAGGTAAGAATTGGTCCATTTAGTGAAATGCACCGATTTGTGGTATGTGATTGTAGTCCCGTGAACCTTTTAGGACGCGACTTATTGTGCAAAATGAACTGCACTATTTATTGTACCCCAGACGGAATTGCATTTCAGACTCCAGATGAGGATGTGCTGTATAAAATGACAATGGTGAATTTAGAACCAGAAGTAAATGGTTTGTTTCCTGTATTTGATGCAGAGAAAATCCCAATTGAATTGAAAAAGACAGTGAAAGAAGAGGTGTGGGATTTTACAGGAGAAGATGTAGGATTAATGAAAGGAGTAGATCCCGTTAAAATAACAGTAAAAGAAGGAACGAGTTACCCAAATACGCCCCAGTATAAATTGACTCCAGAAATAATTGAAGGAATAACGCCAGTAATAAATAAAATGATTGAACAAGGGATTCTAAAAGAAATAATGAGCAGTCCATGTAATTCGCCAATAATGGGACTGAAAAAGCCAAACGGAACATATAGAATCGTACAGGATTTAAGGAAGGTAAACAAAATTGTTGTGCCTTGTTGCCCAATAGTACCGAACCCTGCTGTGATTCTATACCAGATTCCACGTGAAGCAGAATGGTACACAGTAATTGATTTATGTCATGCATTTTTCTCTATTCCATTGCATCCAGATAGCCAGCCATTATTTGCGTTTAGGTTTGGAGAGCGTATTTTGGCATGGTGCCGAATTCCTCAAGGGTACACAGAAAGTTCCTCAATCTTTAATCAGATCCTAAAGAAATCATTGGAAGACCTAAGAATGCCAGAAAAGTCAGTAATGGTTCAGTATATTGATGACCTACTGGTGGCATCAAAAACGAAAGAAGCATGTGTCAATGATACAATTGCTTTGCTGAATCATTTAGCAAAAAGAGGACATAAAGTGTCCCCTTCAAAATTGCAGTTTTGTCAACAAGAAGTCCAGTATTTAGGGCATAAAATTGAGAAAGGAGTGCGAAAGGTAACGACTGAAAGAATAAAAATGATTCAAGGAATGAGAGCTCCAATGACACAAAGAGAGGTAAGAATGTTTTTGGGAATGGTTGGATATTGTCGACAATGGATAAGCGTTTTTTCACTAATTGCTAAACCATTGCAGAAACTGACAAAGAAGGATGTTAAAGATCCTTTTGAAATTAATGATGAAGAAATGAAAGCATTCAGAGAGTTGAAAAAGAAATTGTGTGAGGCTCCAGCATTGGGAATGCCTGACTATGAGAAAGATTTTGAGCTGTATTGCAGTGAAAGAGATGGATGTGCATTTTCAGTTTTGGTGCAGAGACATGGAACTATGAAAAGACCAATTGCATATTTCTCAGCTGTTTTAGACCCTGTAGCGAAAGCGTTGGCTGGATGTTTGAAAGCAGTTG
Organism: Calotriton arnoldi; assembly: GCA_963921515.1. Lineage (NCBI taxonomy): Eukaryota > Metazoa > Chordata > Amphibia > Caudata > Salamandridae > Calotriton > Calotriton arnoldi. The sequence goes on along the minus strand of CAWUFW010015799.1, from coordinate 32,120 downwards.
CTGCTACTTGTGTGAGTCTGGAACAGAGTGAAGGCATAGTGATGGGGTATCCATTGAGAGTGTATGTTCCCCATTCTGTGGAAATTCTTTTGACAAGAACGAAAACCCAATACATGACACATAGTCGGCTGACTAGGTATGAAAAGGTAATTTTGAGTGCAGATAATGTGACCATTGACAGATGTTTGAATGTGAATCCTTCAACATCATTGCCAGATGAAGAGAGTGTGATTGAAATGGATGAAGTAGATCACGATTGTCTGAATGTGCTCAAATACTGTACAAAACCAAGATCTGACATACGAGATGAGCCTTTGAAAGAATCAGATTATATTCTGTTTGTGGATGGCTCATGTTTAAGAACGAGTGATGGAGTTCTAAGTGCAGCATATGCAGTTTGCACAATAGCAACTGTATTGGAAGCATCTTGTCTGAAAGGTGTACGGTCTGCCCAAGTCGCAGAATTAGTAGCTCTGATTCAAGCATGTAAATTGGGAAGAAATGTACGGGTTACGATTGTGACAGATAGCCAGTACGGCTTTGGGGTTGTGCATGATTTTGATCAGATTTGGTCACAAAGGGGTTTCTTGACGTCTGCAGGAACGCCCATCAGAAATGGAGATTTTGTGAAAAGGCTGCTTGAGGCGATACAGCTGCCTAAACAGATCGCTGTAGTGAAGTGCAATGCACATAAAAATGGGGAAGTCTACATTACTGTTGGTAATAAATATGCTGACGAAATGGCACAGTAATGTGCAAAGAATGTGGTTTCTTTAAACAAATGTCGGGAAAGAGAGCATATTTCTTGTCCTTTGCTTTTTACTAACTCTATTGAGACATGGGATGAGGTGAGACAGTTACAAGAAGCTGCAGAGGATGAGGAAAAAGATACCTGGATAAAAGCAGGATGTAGAAAACATGAAGAAACTGATGTTTGGGTTTACAGGGATGAGAGACCAGTTATGCCTGATAGCATGATTTCTGACATGGCACGGATGTACCATGGACAAGCCCATATTGGGAGAGATTCAATGATCAGACTTTTTAGACAAACGTGGTATAATCCAAAATTCAGAGCCATAGCTGAGAGTCTTTGTCAGAGATGTCTTATTTGTCAACAGTTAAATCCAGGAAGGAAAACAGTAGTGAGTCTAGGAAGAATAGGACGAGAAGGGGGTCCTTTCACTAGAATGCAAATGGATTTTATTGAAATGCCACCTTGCAACAGAGTAAGGTATGTCCTAGTGGTCGTCTGTTTGTTTTCCCGTTGGGTGGAGGCATACCCAACAAGAAGGAATGATAGTATTACGGTAGCAAAACTTATGCTGCGAGAATTCATTCCGAGGCATGGTTTTCCAGTCACGATTGAAACAGATAGAGGAACACATTTCCAAATTGAATTAGTTAAACTGATTTGTGAAGTACTTAGTATTAAACAGAAACTGCATTGTGCATACAGACCAGAGGCTTCTGGAATAGTAGAGCAAGTGAATGGAACAATCAAGAACAGGTTAGGAAAAATGTGTCAAGCTACAGGACTCAAATGGCCAGATGCTTTGCCATTAGTTCTGATGACAATCAGAAGTATTCCGGAAAGGAAAACTGGACTCAGTCCACATGAAATAATCATGGGACGAGCAATGAGACAAGCACAAGTACCTGTCAACAAGCTACTGACTATAACTGATGATCTAGTGCTGGATTATTGCAAAGGATTGGCTGATGTGGTGCGTTCTGTGTTTCATCAGGTTGGACCGGATGCGACCACTCTTGAAAGAAAACCAGCTCACGACTTGAATCCAGGAGATTGGGTTCGAATAAAAGTCCACCGGAGAAGAAACTGTTTGGTTCCTCGCTGGGACGAACCACGACAAGTGATCCTGGTGACGACCACTGCAGTGAAGTGTGCAGGAGTGAAATACTGGGTACATGCCAGTCACACCATCAGAGTTCCAGAACCAAAAGATCGACATGTGAGTCGACATCTGGAAATATCAGATAACAGTTCAGCATCAGAAAGAGAAGAAGAAACAAACAGGGTGCCAGAACCTGAAGATCGACCTGTAAGTCGACATCTGGAAGACCCAACTACAAGTGCAACGATAGAAGAAGAAGAGGAAATAGAAGAAATAGCTGAAGTTCCAGAATTTGAAGATCGACCTGTAAGTCGACATCTGGAAATATCTGACACCAGTTCAGAATCTGATACAGAACATTCGGATTGTGAAGAAATTCTAAGAAGAAATTGGAATTTTGAAAGCATAAGAGAAGAAACTGAGCCAGAAGATAGTGACAGTGAGCAACCAAGTACAAGTTGTGGTAAAAATCCTTCGAAGATAATATTAATAGATGAAGAAGGGAGAGTTTCAAACAAAAAGCTAGAAAAATCGGAAAATCCCCGAGGAGCAGTAGGGACAGATAGTCACACACAAGAACAGGGAAATTTAGAAGCAGATAGAGAGACTGACAAAAATTCGGAAGAACCTCGAGGAGGGACAGAAATAGGTGAACGAAGGAAGATAAGAAAAGAAACACAAGTAGAAGAAAATGAAATTATAAGTTTCAAAATAAGAGGAAATAACGAAAGAATTGAAACAGAGTCTGAAGAAAGTGGAGAAGAAAGAAGTGAAAAACTAGAGACAAGAAAAAGAAATTGGAAAAAAGAAAGAGAAGAAAAAGGAAGTGAAGCAAAAGGCCAAGAAAAGGAGACAATTGGCCCAACGAAGTAAGAAAATTAAGATACAGAATCATAAGGTTGGATGGGAAAAGTGCTGAACAAGTGAATGAAATAACAAGTCAAAGAGAGCAAGAAAAACAAGGTGGAAAACACTTGCAGAAAACGAAAAGAATAAAGAAGGTAAATCAGAAGTATAGATCGCCTGAATGGTTGTATAGTGCTTTGACTAGTCACAAAGAAGAAAGGAACACTCACGAAAACCCAGAACAAAGAAACCTGATGGGAGAAAGTGAAGTGCAACAAACGTGAAGCAACAAACAAGAAGAAGTTTAGATAGTTTTACCGGATTTGACAAAACACTGATCTGATGAATTTACCGGATGTGACAAAGAAAGAATTCTGAGAAAGAATTAAAAGAAAGTACCAAGCAAAGACAAAACATTGGAAGTACAGAGTGGCAAGCAAGTCATTTCTGAGGTGTAGTGACACAATTTTCTAGAAAACAAATAAATAAGGTTATAAAACAAAATGGAGAATACTAGAGATAGAAAATGTAAATGTGAGTTTTTAAGTAGATGGTGCAAGATGTGCTGTTTTTGTACAGGATTATTAATAACAGTATGGGTGGTTTTAGCAATCACTATTCCAATTAGTTTAGCTGTAGTAGAAATGTCTAATAACACTGAGCAAGAAAAGGAGCTAACACTCAAGAACCAGTTATTTTAAAGAATAGTGCAGAATTACACAAGGACAAATCAATAACAGATTTTTCAAAAAATGTTTTTACTAAATTATTATATGAGTATGTAGAAACAATGGATGTAAGAGATTGCTATGTTTGTATGCAGTTGCCTGCATCTGTAGCAGAGGGTGTGACTTATCATCACCTCCATTTGACGTATGGAATAACATGTAGTGTTTTAGCAAGTTTATTTTATAAAACAGGTAGATTAGAATATTATTACACTGACATAAATAAGATTTTTGCAAAAGTTTCTGTAGTTCCCGAGCTTAACAAAATAAAAGAGGGAAAGACGTTTGGTGAATATTTTTTAGAAAATAAGATTTTAACATTAGATAGTATAATTAGGTACAACCTTACCTGTGAGTTAAAGAAAGAAGAAAAGGTATTTTTAGAGATGGTTGAAGAGAGAAGAGTGAAATTTCAAAGAAAAGTGATAGAAGGGACAAAAACACCTCTTTGGGCGTTTGAGGAAGACAATCATGACAAGAAAAAGACAAATGCAGCTATGACTCTGGATTGGCCCCAACAGGGAAGGTTGTGCATTAGAAGAAATAAGACAAGATATGACAATTATTTTGTGGGTTCCAGTAATTGCCATGACAATTACCAAATTTTAGGTGGATGGGGAGTCAAAGGGGGAAACGATCCAATATTTCCAGGGATTTATTATGTATGCGGAAATAGGGCTTATTATAGGTTGCCGGACCATTGGTATGGGTCATGTTACTTAGGCCTGGTCTTTCCAAAGATTTTTCATATGGATAGAAAAGAAAAAGGAACACACAAAATTATAAATACCTTTACACGTAGAAAAAGGGAAAGTTTTTCAGAAATAGTGGGTGATATTTTTGGTACATTGATACCAGCAGTGGGAGTATCTTTGAATGCATTTAGAATTCGGAAATTATCCACAATGGTAGATCGTTTATCTACAGATACTGCTGGAGGGTTCTTGATGGTAAATACCGAGATGGTTGCCATGAGAGCTATGGTGATGCAAAATCGTCTTGCCCTTGACATTCTTTTGGCAAAGAGGGCGGAGTCTGTGGAATGCTGAAAGTCCAACATTGTTGCACTTACATTCCAGATAAGAGCGAAAATATACAGAAGTATATAACGAATATTACAAATTTGCACAAAGAACTTGTTCCACTGGAGGTTGAAAGTGCTTGGGGAAAACTTGGTAAAGGGTTTTCTTCTGTAATAAATTGGTTAACAAGAATGAGTGGATTAATAATAGGGAAAGTTATAATAATAGCAACCGTGATAATAATAATAATATTAGTACTGAAGCTTGCAATAACATGTATAAAGAGAAGAAGAAGGCAGAATAAGATAGAAAAAGAAAACATGATAAACAAGGAAAAAGAGAGAGAAATGGGTGAAATAGAGTTAGAAGAAATAAAAGAGAACATGTACAAGAAAACGAAGAAACAAGTTGAAAGGGATACAGTTGTGTAAACTAACAAAAGCAAACGGATAAAAGATATATGCTGTCTGAGAAAATTGTATAACTTGGGTTTTTGTGGTGATATTAAAAATCACCAAAGGGGGGAGTTGATGGAGCAGGGTAAATGTAAAAATTTTAACCTCCTAATATTTTCGTAAAATATTAATAAACATGTTCGTTTAAGTAAATAACCAACAATGTATGTTAAGGGTTAAAGGTAACACGCAATTCTGTGTGCAAATTAATTGACTTTTAATTGTTTATGTGTCTAACATAACATAATATTTGCGTACTAATTAAATAATAAATGCATGATTTGTTCTTTTTAAATAAAACGTGTGGTTGCAAAATAAAGCGATGGTAAGTAAGGGACAGCTTTATATGTTGCTTCTGCTAGGTAATTCCTAATTGGGGTACGTAGAAAGATGGGAGGGAAACGAAAGGGTTTATATTTCTTTGTTTTAATAACATTTTGTTTATCTTTGAAAATAGTGCGCTTAGGCCTGCCGAGCTGCAATATAAAATGGCCGCGAGTTGCTAGAGTACGCATGAGCGGGAGACCATGTGATAGAGGAGAGAGGCTGTGGAAAAGGGATGATCACGTGCTGATGCCGAGAGGCTAAGATGAAAGTATGGTCAAGGCTGGTGTGACCCTTCTGAGCAGATGTGTGCCAAGATGATCAGCAAGAAGTGTGAGAAGCCTGACTGAATCAATAGACGGAACTGTATTACACAAAATGTAACAGAAAAAGATACAATTTGGACTGATCGAAACGGATGAGCAAGTGCATGAACTGTGGGAAACGATGCTTGCATGGACATTCCACACGGAACTGGTTAAGACCAGGAAGTTTGATTAAAATGTATATGGACCTGAGTTTTGACCAATGAGAATGAATCGCGCCATGTAAGAAGAAACATTTTATGCTGTAAGCTAGAATTAGGGTATAAGAAGACCTACTCTTGGTGGGAGGGTTAGAATGCTGTTCGAATGCTGCGGGAGATGCTGCAGAAGTTAGATGCTGCGTGAGTTAGATGCTGTAGATGGGAGAAGTTGCGGTTGCTGATGCTGACGAGCTGATGCTGCTGCTGTTATTTTCCTTTTCCAGTTGAGTATAAAGATGCTGCTTTAGGAGAGCTTTTTCCTGATAGATTTTATTTTAGAACTATTAGATTTTTCCCAGACAGATAGATAGGTTGATCTTTAGAGTTCGTATCATGATGATCCTATTTTTCCGTCTAATAAAAGTGCATTGCAATTCCAAATTATTCGTATATTGATAATAAATGTAATGATCTGAATAATAAGCTAATCTCATTTCCTGCATTCAAAATTTATATAAACTTTATTATTCTTTAAACGAATGACTCAGTGATTCTTTAGCTCAATGATTAAAATGAAATGTTAAAAAGTTTATTGTGATTGAGCTGGTCTTAATCACCATCAACTGATTCCTACTAGTTGGTCCATCGACCAATGAGCGGAATACCTTAAAAGCAAATGAGAAATATTATGTCATTATAAAAGAGGTATCCCGTCTCCTTCCAGCGAATCGTTTTTCTCCTAGGTTCATGACGGAGGAAATCCAGGGAACAAATGAGTAAGTGAATGTATATGCGGTGTTATGGGCCCCACCGTCATATGGATATAGTGTGTGTGTTAGAGAAATAATTGCACCTGGATGACCAAAGCATAATAGGAGAATTATTTTTATTGTTAGCGCTGGATCAGTGCTCTCCATTTCCAAAGCTTAGCTGCCCTCTTGCGGCATTTTCCAAGACCATAAAATCTATTTACAAATTCACTATATTTAGAATAGAAAAGGTCACCGTGTCGAGACCTCGCTTTTCAGGAAGAGAGGGGGAGGTAAGCCCTTAGAACTGTTCTCATACCATCGACAATAACTTCTGTCTGCATAGCAAGAGTGTTCTTTGCGCCACCTAGCGGCACTAAATCAGCGAGTTCCAGTTGTTTAACTGCCTTACTCTTAAAATGCAAAGTGCTGGGAACATAGTGGAACAATATCTTAACTTTGTTTTCGCACTGATTGAAAAATCTCGCTGTTTCTATCTGGAACCAGCAAGGAAGCTCTAGCATCAAATACTTACCAACATTCTGCAACCAGAAAGAGATTTTACCAAACAGTAAAGGGATGACATTACCAAAATGGCATCTCCTGACCTTATGCCCGATGATGAGATAACGGGAAACCACAATGGATGACATTAGACCCAGTTCAGGAGAATTGAAGGTGTGGCTTTTGACCCCGATGACATCAAGAGAAATAATTGACATGACATAAATAGGACCTTAGAGGGGCGTGGCCACCCGTAATGTCACTGACGCATATCTTCATCAACAATCATTCTAACTGCGTAGCATTGTTGCCATGAGCCCCAGGGCGCACTAAAAATAAGAGCATACAAGTCCGCTAGTTGGGTAGGAAACTACCACACTAATCAGAGTTAAGTGGGCCCCAGTGCCACTGCACCTGCTGCACCATTGATAGGCACTCCCCTGGTTGCCATTCAGTTACCCAGGGAGTGTCTGCAAGGCATACATTTTTATTTACCTGGCTTCAGAGGATTGTTGGTAATTCCCTGCCTGCTCAGGGAGCTAACTTCGACCTCTTAACAGGCTTAATAGCTGGTTGTAACAAAAGCAGTAGGCTCCCGTCAATAAATCTGTAGGTTATTGCCAAAATAGCAGTGAATAGCCTAATTGCTAAATTAGTAGGGTTGACAAGTAGGCCAGCAGAATCACACAGTATCCCAAAGTTAACACGTGTCTATGGCAATCCCCCATAGGTTTCACTGACTATTGAAAGTAGGGCACTATGGTGGGATCTGTCCTGTTTTTCCTATCAAGCACCCTATATTTATGTCAAAACAAAGACCTTCTCTAAATCATATAGTGAAGGGAAATCAGGGGTCCTAAAACTGGTTGGTTTGTAAATAGACATTTACTAAATATGGCTGCTGTCGTCTCATGTGCTGTTGGGCAAACAGGCTGCCTAGTGCCACGCACACACATTTGTCGCCACAGTTCAAAGATATGTGTGTCTGTGCAGTCTAGCATAGGTTTTGTACTGGGAGAGGTAACCTTCCAGTAAAACAGTCCTATGCTCAAAACATTTTGAAAAAATATTTCACACATTGGGAGGCAGATTTACAAGCCCCTTGCGCTGCCAGTACGTCACTTTTTGTGACGCACCGGCAGCGCATTTCTCTGCCCCATATTTACAAGGACAGGAAAAGCCACCCTGCGTGACTTTTCCTGTCCTTGTAAATATGGCCCCTTTACACGCAGCACTTTGCATGAAAGGGGCGTTCCATGGGTGTTGCTGTGGGTGTTCCCACACAACACCCATGGAACCATACTCATTTCCAGATTTACGAGGATCCGTAAACCTGGAAATGCATCAGTATGCTACGCCCCAAGCGCAAAGAGGGGAAATGTTTTAATTTCTCCTCGTTTTTTTCCTCTTTCAATGCGTGCTGCATTCTACAGCATGCATTGAAAGAGGAAAATGCCTGTAGTGATTGTTTTTGTGCAGGAAGGTGCCCCTTCCTCCACAAAAACAATCTCCCCATGACGCAGGCATCCTTGCACCATGGAGCAAGGGTGCCTGCGCCGGCGCATGGCAGCTGTTTGTGCGCCAGCGCAGGGGAGGGCACAGGAATGCAACATATCATTGTAAATATGTCGCATTCATGTGCTCTGAAAGTGCCGCAGCGTGGCGCAGCCAAAGGGCTTGCGATGCAGCGCTGCGGCACCTTCTTGTAAATCTGCCCCAGGGTGTGTGCTGTACAGTGCAGCACAACATTTCACCATTGGAAGTGTGCAGTACAGTGTAGCAAAAATCCAATGACTGAAATGATTGGAAAAATGTAGCATTTCTCCAACTTAACACCTGTTTTAAGGAGGTGTTATTTTTGACTGTAAAAGGAATCTTTGCAGATCTGCCTTGCGTCAAAAACCATGGGTGGTAGCATGCGAACGGCCCAATACCACCCGTGGAATGCCTCTTTGACATAAAGTGCTAAGCAGCACAAAGCAGTATTTGTGCTCATTTAAGGGCGATTTTTCATGGCAAACAAATGTTTGTGCTGGAGAGTAAATACTTTTTCAACACTTTGTGCCAATTTGCATGACTTTGCAGCAACGTAAAGTGTTGATAAATCTGCCCACGATCTCTAAAGATGTGCACTGAGGAAAGAGTAGCAGCTTTTCTGTTTCTGCAAAAGTAAAATTTTTTCAAAGAGGGCAGAATTCGGTAAGGAGATAGTGAGTCTTAAAGCCCATATGATTTACATCTGTCTTTATACTGTCATGGGACATCCAAATGGTAGATAGCTGTTATCTGTATCCTTATAGTCCTCTGTTCTCGGTGAGGTGAATGTACTTGTGAAATGATTGGTTCAAGGTTCTGCACTAGGTCATACTTGCAAGAGTGATGCATCCCCAGTCATACAGTGCCCTCAACAGACCAATAATTGGCATCCCTTTGAACCAAATCTCTGTTCTTTCTTAGCTCTGCTTTTCTGAAGGTTCTTTCCTTGTGTTTGATAAATACCTCTTGTTTAGGGGTGTGTAATTTGTTTTCGTATAATGACATCATTTTTTTTTTTAATGACATGTAATTGCATGAAGTGCATCTCCGGCACCTGGTGCCAAACAATGAGACCAGAGACGCAATTTTTCAATCCACGTTTCGCAAGCATGCAACCCATTTTGTTTCATCCAGTCTGCTCCTGCCTAGCTATTAGTGGCGGCTGCCTCGGAACGGGGATGAAAAAAATAAATAAATAAACTTACCCTCTTCGCCGCCGCCACATGAGCAGCGCCGTGATTGGTCTGAGCGGCCTGTTTAGACGCTCAGGCAGTATCTGGGAGGCTGGGCATGTTCTCCACCGGGCTGTGCGACACAGCCCAGTGGAGAACATGCTAAATGCACATGAACATTTGGCCAGTCCTTCATGCACACTTAGGGAGTGCAAACTACTCCTGCTCCCTCTGACAGTGGGGAGCCCAGCCCCGCCCCGCACCTAACATAGTTTTGAGTGGCTCAGAAAAATAAAATGATAATAACTTCTTGTTATCATTTTATTTTCCTTTTGCACTGCTCACCGAGCAGTGGGGCGCTGCTCCTCCTCCTTAGCGAAGGATCCGCCACTGCTAGCTATGCCTCATGTTCCCAGCTCTACATTCTGGCCCACCACTCCCGTAGTCAATGGTGGCACCAGGGTGTAATGCCCTGCCACAATTTTAATGAGAGGGAGGTGGTAGCGCCATGTTTGTTTTACGAGTGCCACCTCCCGCTCATGTGGGCAGCAGGCCTTCTCGTGTAAAAAGTAAATATATTAATTTGTGTCACCCAGTGGCGGCCGCCACTAACAAAGGGTGGTGAGGCGGGTGGGGGAAAACGTGTGGGAGAGCACAGGGGGGCGTGTTAGTAATAGTAACAAAAAATAACTTACCTGAAGCTGCCAGCTGCCTCCTGCATCGCATCGCTCCTGCTGTCCTCTTTCTGGTCCCAGCAGCCCCTGGGACAGACTCCTATCCAATCCCCGTGTGGCAGAGCAGCACGGGGATTGGCCTGAGCGGACTGGAAAGACACTCTGCTCAGGTCATGGAGTCTGTGGGGTTTCTCCAGCCTGTATGCTGAATGCAACTGGGCTGGAGAAAAGCTAAGTGCGCATGGGTTTTTTGGTCGGCCTGAGACGGCCAGCTAAACACAAATGTGAACATAGGGAGTGCACAATCATTCTCCTCCCCATCCCATGCCCTGCCCCTCCCTGCACAAGCTGGCTTAGAGCCGGCAAACAAAAAATAAAATGATGCTAGAACGTCGTTTTATTTTTCATTTGCTGGCTCTGCGCCAGGCAGTGGGGCGAGGCTCCTCCACCATTGCAGAGGAGCCGCCGCTGGTGTCATCATATTCACAGTGAATAGGGCTCATGTCAGAGCTGCAATATGCTGGCGTCATTCACTTAAATGCATGCACTTTTTGCACCAGAGTGGCTTTGTTTCCAAGAAGCGGGCATGTAGTATGTTGGGGTTTCTGTATACACTTTGGGAAGTGCATTTTGTCCAGAGAGTAGTGAGACATATTGTCAGCTTAACAGGGAGGGCGTAGAACTGGATGATTGGCAGGGGAGAGGATTGGATGCCAAGTGAATCATACTGCCCAGATTCTGGTCCACGGTAAGCTAGATATGCTTAGACTGATGTATGGGACATCAGAAGGATAGTCTGATATATCAAGGGTGCAGGCTTTCCTATATGACATCTGTGACTGTTGCTTGTACAGTTTCCATCTCTGTGAAGTGCAGTGCATGAAGTAAGACTGACTTTGCCAATACCTTTCAGAGTGTCAAAAATAGCAAAAATATATGAGTGGAGGAGCGATATAATTTGTAGGAAACAAAGTGTAGGACAAGAAGCTATTTTATGTTTGGAGTGGAGTTGAAGGAGAGAAAAGGAATGGTTAGTCAGGCAGTAGATTTGTTTGCTTGTAAAATACTATTTTGTATAGAGTACTAATTGCTGTGCTCTTTATTTTTTCTCCTTTGAGGACAACCAAAAAGAACCAAGAAGGGTAAGATGAATACCACCATACATAAAATTAAATTACAATATTATTTAACATCAAAATATGTTTACTAATTTATTACAAAGTTTAATTAAACTTGCAGTCTGCAGGAAATCTCTGCCTGACCCCTGCCTGCAGCCATATATTCCATAATCAAGTTCTTGGAAAATCAGGCTGATTGCTGATGCTGATACTGCTCGACTCCAACATGCCCCGTCTTCATCCTGTTGCAGAGGAGGTGGCTGAGAAAACTCAGGGGCATATTATCAAGGGCTTTATCGCCCTATCAGCAAGTTGTTGCTAACAGGCGTTAGCGACAGCTTTCATGCGATAGCGGCCGGTTTTACCATCGCCTTGCATGCCAGTGATAATTATCGCTAATGACATGCAAGGTAGGCGTTCCCCACTAATAGCGACTGAAAACAGTCGCTAACACAACTAACCCCTATTAACAAGGCAGGCAAAGCGATAAAATAAATCACGCTAAGCGCGTTTATCGCTAGATTTTAACACCTGCTACTGAGTATGACCTACCTTTTTAAAGTATAGGAGGTGGATTGTCAGGCTAAATCCATCCTTGCCTTAATGCGAGAATATCGCTGCTTTTCCAGCGATATTCTCACATTTTGCCGCTATCGCTGGAAATTTTATTGCTATGGAGATAAACCTTGTTAATAGGGTGTTATCTCAGCGATATTTTCCAGCGATAGGCGGCGTTAAAACAATTCGCGCTAAGCGCGGTTAGCGATAAATATCGCTATTCCTTGATAATATGCCCCTCAGTGACTGGAGTGAACTCAGGAAACGGGAGTCTGGGAGTCTGGCCTGCTAGTTTACGAGGCTCCAGCAGGTTTACCTGGCCCATACCTTCAGTGACCCATGCCAAGTCCACCTCAGCCTGCAACGGTCAGATGCTTGCTCTGCCTGCTTGCCAGAATGCCATAATTGGTTTTGTCCCCGTCTTTACCCGTCCCGGCCCATGACCAGTAACCCCGGGCGGGATCCCGGGGGTGGAGGGCTGAGGCACACTGGAGCCGCCCCGGAGTGGGGAGATGCTGAAGGAGTGTTCACACCAGGGTTGAGGGACGAGGATGGCAGGAGACAGGAGTCAACCCAAGAACACCAGAGAGCCTCAGCAACAACCTACGTCTTGTGCGTTCCGTGCCTGGTGGTCTTTGTCTTGGCTGCAGCCAGACATAATGGACCTTCTTGCAGCGGCTGCAACAGCCTCTGCCCCTCCATTGCTACCTTGCTGTGGTTGTTGAGCAGCCGGGAGGTAGCCCAGTAAATGGTCTCCAGTCTGCTACGCCTCTGGGGCCTTGTGGAGAAAAAATCACAGCCTGTAGAGAAAGCTGAGCTTAGCAGAGCTAAGTGCATCTAAGAACGTAACGTGGCATTTGAGCCTCTGAAATCCAACTAGGCCTTTGCCCCTCATGTGAAGTTTCCAGCTACCCTTTTTCTAGTCTACACCTGGGGGATATATCTGTGTCTGGTAAGGTGTTTTCATCACTTTTCCAGATTCATAACACCTGACAGTTCAGACAAGCAGCCAGGAAAGAGGAAGAAAGATCTACAGAGCAAAATCGGTGTTTGTAAAAAACAAGAGGACTGCCTAAATCCACAGTTAGCCGAGTAAGGCAAGGTGACTACCAAAGATGTAAGGTCGACCAGCAAGCAGGGTTCTAGGTCGTCCCAGCTTGCCATCTCCTGCAGAAGCGGCTGGGTGCGCTCGGGTCCCGGGGCATGAGCTCTCTTGCTCTGTGTCCGGCACGGTCCCTCTAACCCCCTTGGTCTCTTCACACCTTGCACCCAGGAGTTGATGTTGGGTGGGGCTTAGGTGGGGCAGATGTTGCAGCTTAGTAGCCGGAAGTGCCGGAGTTTAGAGACCTGGCAAAGGAGGCCCCAGTGTGGCTTGTAGTGAGGCCTGCCTTCAGCACCAACCCTATGAGAAGTCAAAGACCTGTGTCCTTCCAGGATCAGTGAGAACTACCAGTCCAGGAATTCTCCCATTAATCCCCCCCTTCAAAATAATATCTCTGGTGCAGACTGGGTCACCCATTTTGCCTCTATTTACCACACTGAGGAGGACCCAATCCTGTCCGCCGCTCTTCACACCACTTTGCAGGATTTGCCCCCTTTTTGCTAACTTTGGAGGAAGTTGAGTCGGCCATCCAGCACAGTAAGGGAGGGAAAGCCCCAGGCCCAGACGGGGTACCAATGGACCTGGTGAAATCCATGCCCAAAATGTGGGGCCCTCTCATTACGAATACTTTTAACACTTCCCTATCTCTTTCTATCCCTCCCTCAGGGTCTTCTGCATTAATAGTCCCCATATTAAAAAATAGAGATCGATCATCGCCCAAGTGTTATCGACCAATTTCGCTCATTGATAGCATGATCAAAATCATTGGCAGAGTCATTTACGACCGCTTGGTCGAATGGGCAGCTGATGAGGACATACTCTCCCCTTTTCAATTTGGGTTTCAACCTAAGTTAGGTACGAACAATGTCTGAATTTGGCTTTGACAATCTTCAAATATACTAAGGCCAAGTGCTCCCCCATCTATTTAGCTTTTATGGATTTATCCACTGCCTTTGATTCAGTGAACAGAACCAAAATTTGGTTAATGTTGCTAGATCCCCCCTGGTGAATTTTGTATACTGTCTGCACTTGGACCTCACCGCCCGGATCTGTTTAACTCCGCTTGGCGAGCTTTCTTCTGAATTCTCTTTAAAGAGTGGGGTGAGGCAGGGTTGCATATTGGCGCCTCTTCTATTTATTTTATTTATTAACGGTTTAACAGCTCACCTAGCCTCTTCCCACACAGATATACCTAGAATCACAGGCTCCCCAGTTCCCGCTCTGCTATACGCAGACGATGCAGTACTCCAAAAACCCTGAGACACCAGGTGGACTGTTTTGTTTCCTTTATGCATAAGCTGAACCGTAACACTAATTATTCTAAGTCGCACATCATGGCCTGTGGCCCAGGTAAACTAAGACTAAATAAAATCAGTATTAACAGGCATGATTTGACGTCCGTTGAGAACTTTGTCTACCTGGGATTAAATTTTAGTTCCTCAGGGTCATGGAATCCCCATTGTGCTCAGGTCTGTACCAAGTTAAGCAAAACTGCGGGCACAGTTAGCAACCTCATCAGACCGCAAATTAGGGGGACACTGTCTCCACCTTTGAAAGTGTTTAACTCCCAATGTATCAGCGTGGCCACTTAATGAGTGAGAGTTTGGGGTTCTAGCAAGTGCGGCTCCATTCAGGCAGAGGAAAACCGCTTTCTCTGAAGGCTTTTAAGTGCACCCCCTTCCACCCCCACTCTCACCATGCACTTCGAGTTAAACCAGGGTTTTATTGAGGATACGATTCAGATGGCGCTGCTTTTATTATGGGTTAGCATCTGGTTGAACCCAGCTGCCAAACTCTGTAAGGATATTATATCCGACTATATGACGTTGGACAAGGCTTTCTCCATATCATGGTTGAGCTATTTACGAGATACTTTCGGCTCCTTCAGCATACCCTGGTGATACTCTGAACGCAGCCATATTCCTAATAACGTCAAGTCAGAGGTGAAATCATTCTTTAAGGCTCACCGAGCAAATATCAGGCTGAAATCTGAGCCATCCAAACCCTTGGTGCTGCAATACTATAGTCTCCTTTATACTGACGACTCCTCACTGTATTTGGCCTTGGATTTGTGTAGATGGGAGCGATCTTTACTTTTTGGCTTCAGAGCTGAGACAATCTACTGGTCTCTCCTTTTAAAAAAAATTTTAGATCCAGAAGGGAACACAGTCTTCTGTTGTCCCTGCAATAATCACACTGTGCACTCTTTGTTGCATTTTATGTTTTTCTGCAATTTGCACAGTTTAGCATGACAGCACTTTCTGATTCCCCTATTAAGGAGGCTAAGCCTTCGTCGCTGCAGTCCCACTCTCCTTCACTTACAATCCTTGCGCTCCCCTGAAATTGTCTTTTCTGTCTGTACCTTCCTGAAAGCAGCAATTAGGACCAGACACACTATGTTGGGCTAGTCTGACACAGCATTATGCTCAGCATGGCACTGATCCAGCGATCAGGGATCAATAAATTTTCACTAACATAGGCCCATTTACACTACCCAACTAATCCCTTCACACTGGGGTTCAGTGTGATGCAAGTTTATTCCTAACTCACTAAATATACTTTAGAACCTGCATTTCTCTTTACAAATAAGTGTGTCGATGAACCTTTTGGTGTTGACTAGTTGATGACAATAATTATATACCATTCTATACATCTATACTAATGAAATAATAACAGACTCAATGTATATTTTATGTTGTTTATCGTAAATAATGTAAGAAATAAATGCTCATCAAGTACAGTTACACTTAATGCAAATCATGGATTATCACAGAGAGAAAACATTGGCAATGTATATATTCAAACTCATATCAAATAAACAAATGCATTGAAGGAGTGGATAGGCGTAGAGAGAAAAGTTTCAGAGACAAAAATACATTTGCAAGTGAATATGCAAATTAAGAAGATCATCTATACTAACCCAAGTAAGATTCAGGGAAACTACCCCACTGGCCAGTTAGGGCAGGAAGGCCACTCATGTAGAGTCAAGTGACAAAGATTAAATCAGGAGTCAGGAAACATGTAGGCCTCTATCTGGAAACAGCAAACCGACAATAGCGATGATCTCCCGCTAGCTAAACACCAGTCGAGCCCAAAAAACCATACCCACCGGGGACCTTCAATTATACCCTAAAACCTAAATGTCCAACCCACATTTGTTTCAAACTGAACACAGTATTCATCTCCCATTGGCTAAAGTTGGGGGTGTTCTGTCACACCACACTCGTCATGTTCATTTTATTAGACACCCTTTTGTTCAAGCTTTAAGCATTACATCAGAATCATCCCTAGAAACAATTCTAAATATCATCATAATAAACACTTTCTACAGTTCCTTGAATGTTGCAAATCTCTACGCCTCTTTTGTTCGTCTCTGCCATCTCGTGAGGAAGTGGCATTCGCTTGCATTTGTAATCTTATCCTCCTTCTTCCGTAACCTTGGCAGACAGTCAGTACACTCGAAGGACACTTCTATTGCCTCTGCATTCTCTCCTTATTCAAAGCACATTTATTTTGTAAAGTTAACTCAAAACTGGCATGCAGAAGTGTAGGCCCAAGTTTACTTTTTCTACAAGAACAGAACACAAAACATTTATTATTTTCAAGAAATGTAATTTCACTTTGCGCACCATCCCAGCAATTGCACTAACCCATGCACAACCCATGTTATGAATTTCCTAGTGAAATGTTATTAACGTGCACAAAAGCAGCATTATGTTTTATCAAGCAGTTTGCGGCTTAGTTTTATGCATTAATACACGTATTAGTTTACACATGCGCATAAGCATTTCCCCATGTTTTAGCATTTATTAATACAAATTTTCACCGCACACTGTTAATATGTGTTACTGAGGATTTAATCCGAGCAGGTTTTATTTACGCAAAACCCTGCTCCATCAATCCCCCTTTGATGGCGTTTTGAGCCATCATCAAAATACCCATCACATACAAGTTACCACTTATTTAAAATACCGTACTTCTTTCTCGTTTTACTCTGTAATATTTTTGATATACCCCTCAAGATTTTTACTTTTTCAGGAATATAAGTACAGCATTGTTGTATTTTCAACATGCTACAGACTCCACCCTCTTTTGCCAATAATATATCAAGGGCTAGTTGATTTTGCAAAACCGTTGATCTAATTGCAATCATTTCAGTATCAATCATCAAGAACCCACCAGCAGTATCCGTTGATAAACGATCAACCACTGTAGACAATTTTCTAATTTTATGTGAATTCAGAATAACTCCAACTGAAGGTACCAGTGCTCCAAAAATATCCCCAATTATTTCTGAATAACTCGCTCTTCTCTTATTACGTGTTAGTCTTTGTTTCATTTCATTAATTCTATTATTCTTATCTACGTGGTAAACCTTCAGGAATACTATGCGTAAATAACAACATCCATACCAACCTGTAGGTAACCTATAATAAACATTCTTACCACACACATAATATATTCCCTGGAAAACAGGATCAGTCCCTCTTTTCAGTCCCCAACTTCCTTTTATCAAGAAAGTATGCCCACATTCACTAGAACCAATAAAATAACTATTACGTTTAGTCTTTTCTCTAAACACACAAAGCTTTCCTCTATGTTGAAAATCTAGAGTCATGGCAGCGTAAGTCTCACCCTTTTTATAATCACCCTCTCTAAAAGCCCATGGAGGTACATGTGACTTTTGCTCAGCAGCTTTCTTTTTGAAATCTCGTCTTCTATCTTCTACCAAGTTCATAAACTCAATTTCTTCATGCCGTAGCTTACAAGTTAGATTATTTTTATGTGCTTCTATTGTATCTATTGGTTTGTTACTAATGAAAAAGTCTCCCATATATGCAGCATAAACGGGACCATAAACAGTTTTTAAATCTCTCCTAATAGGGATTTCTGAAAATATTAAATCAAAATTAGAATAATAATACTCTAGTCCTTCCCTCTCATAGAACAGACTTGTTAGAACACTACAAGACACACCATATGTTAAAGGTAGGTGATGGTAAGTCACCCCCTCTGAGACAGACAACGGTAATTGCATGCACACGTAACAATCTCCCGCATTCATCGTATTAACGTATTCATAAAGTAACTTAGTAAAAACATTTAATGAAAAATCATTAATTGATTTATCATGATGATAAATACTATCATCGTCTATTATATTAATATTTATACTTTCTTTAGTAACAGTATCTATTCTTTCACTTCCCACGCCATTAATATTATTTTTGTAATTAGTCACCATTAAGGCAGGGACAATAACAATCAGTGTTAACCATACCAACATTAGTAGTAAGACACTACATAAGCAAGCATTAATACATCTACATTTAAAACCAGGGGCCATATTATCAAGAACGGGCGATAACATTATCGCCGCTTTAGCGACAGGAAACTGCCGCTAAAGCGGCGATAAGAAGCTTGATAATATGCCCTATAGAATTCCAATAGAAGCCCAGGTTTGATGTCCTTCACACCAGAACCTGGGCTTCTATTGAATTCTATAGGACATATTATCAAGCCCCTTATCGCCGCTTTAGCGGCAGTTTCCTGCCGCTAAAGCGGCGATAATGTTATCGCCCGTTCTTGATAATATGGCCCTATGATTTTGATATCCAGTCTCTGTTTCCTTTGCCATTTTAGACTCTATATATAAAAAAAGAAAAATCTAAGAAAAACCTAAAAAATCTAAAATCTAAATCTAAAAATCTAATTTTTGAAAAACTTATCCAAAACCATCTAGAGTAGTGTATCCTTACACTTAAGCCTCTCTTCTTTACCCCCTCTTTTTTGTTTTTTTATATCTTCTTTTTCTTCAAATCTTTTAGAACTTTCAGAATACTCTTCATTGAAATTGTTGCACCTTTATTTTCACAGTTCTTCTTAAGGTGGCTTCAGTTTGTTTTGATCACTTTGATCAGTACCAGCTTCTTTCTCTTTCTGATCTGTATATTCAATATCTTCCAACACTACATGTGTCCATTCTGGAGCTGTGTATTTCTTATATGGAATTCTTATTCTCCTTGTTTTTCATACTGATTCTTCTTCTGAATCACTTTGTCCAGTTTGACTTGATAATTCATTTATTTGATCTGGCCTTTTCTTTTCTAGAGTGTATTTCAGTCTTTTCACTCCTTTTGGCCACTCATCACCTTTTCTTGCTCTCTTAACTTGAACTTCCTTTTCACCTTCGTTGTCAAGTTCGCAAGTTCCTTTATTCAGTTCTTTTCTCTGTTGTACTTGCTCTTGATTTTCAGCAGTCACTTTCTCTTTTTCTTTCTCAACAGCAGTCTCTTGAGACCAAGTAGCTGGTGCCCACTTTATTCGACTTGTACTTGGTTCTTCTTCTTGTTCAGCTTTCTCAGAGTCTGTAACACTAGATTCTATAGCTTCATGCTCTTCAGCTTCTGGTTCTTTTCTCTGCTTTACTAGTTGCTGCTCTTCTTCTCGTCTTTCAAGTGGACTTGGGACTCTTCTTGTATGACTTGCATGAATCCAGTTTGGCAAGCCACCACACTTCACTGCTGTCGTTGCACCAAAATGATCTGATAAGGTCCGTTCCACCTGGGTTCTAAACATGACTTCCTCTCGTGTTTCTTGACAAGAACCCACTCTCCTGGACTTAAATCATGTGCTTGATCCGGTTGTGTTGTGCTTGCAATTTCTCCAACCTGATGAGACACAGAACGCACCAGATCAGCCAATCCTTTGCAATAATCAAGCACTAGATCATCAGTAATATTCATCAGTTTGTTTGCTGGTACAATTGCTTGTCTCATGGCTCTTCCCATTAGAATCTCATGAGGACTCAATCAAGTTCTTTTATCAGGAATGCTTCTAAGACTCATTAATACCAGGGGTAAAGCGTCTGGCCATTTCAGTGTTGTAGACGCACACACTTTTGACAGTCTGGATTTAATAGTGCCATTAATTTGTTCGACCACTCCAGATGCTTCTGGTCGGTAGGCCCAATGCAGCGTTTGCTCAATTTGTAATGCTGCACAAATCATTCGAATTATCTCATTATTAAAATGAGATCCTCTATCTGTTTCTAAAGAGACTGGAAATCCATATCTTGGGATAATCTCTCTCAAAAGTAGTTTAGCAACTGTTAGGCTGTCGTTTCTCCTTCTTGGATAAGCTTCTACCCAGCAAGAAAACAAACAAACAACAACCAACACATATTTCAGTCCATTACAAGGGGGAAGTTCAATAAAGTCAAGTTGTAGTCGGGTAAATGGTCCTGCTGCTTTTCCAATTCGACCCCAACTAACAACTGTTTTTCTACCTGGATTTTGCTGCTGGCACACTATGCATCTCTGACATAGACTCTCTGCAATGACCCTAAACTTTGTGTTGTACCATGACTGCTTGAAGAGTCTGATCATAGCATTTCTTCCAACATGTGCAATTCCATGGTACATCCTTGCCATCTGAGACAGTAAGCTATCTGGCATTACTGGTCTTCCATCAACATACACCCACACTTCATCTTCTGCTTTTTTTTCACAACCTGATTTCATCCAAATTTGTTTTTCTTCTTCACTTGCTTCTTCCTGAAGCTGTCTAATTTCCTCCCATGTTTCCAAAGAGGAAAACATCAAGTGGCAATTTGTATGTTTTTTTCTCCACCCCTCTGTTTATTGCAATCGAATTTTGTGCACAGAAACGCACCACTTGGTCTGCGTATCTGTTTCCTTTTGTCACATAGTCATCTCCTGACTTGTGTGCTGAACATTTTACCACTGCGATCTTTTTGGGCACTTCTAATGCATTCAATAGATCCTTCACATTTTTACTGTTCCGGATCGGTGATCCTGAAGAAGTCAGAAATCCTCTTTGCATCCACAATTGACCAAAATCATGCACCACCCCAAAACCATATTGACTATCAGTGAATATGGTTACTCTCAGATTTTTGCCAATTATACATGCTCTAGTCAGCTCAGAAATTTGAGCAGAATTTATCCCCTTTAGACAGGATGCTTCAAGAACCATAGACACTTTACATACTGGATAAGCAGCACTCAATGCACCTTTTTCATCTCTCAGACAAGATCCATCCACGAACATCACACTATCTGACTCTTCTAGTGGAGACCTTTATGTCAGGTCTTGGTTTCGTGCACAATTCTGTCACATCCAAACAATCATGATCTGCTTCATCTATCACTTCTTCACTTGGCAACAAGGTTGCAGGGTTCAGTATTGTACATCTTGTCACTGTCACATTTTCAGCACCCAAAATCACTCTCTTATACCTAGTCAGCCGACTATAGGTCATATGCTGAGTCCGAGTCCTTGTTAATAGGATCTCAACAGAGTGTGGCACTGGATGTCCCATAACAATTGACTCACTCTGCTCAAGACTCACACAAGTAGCAGCCACTGCTTTTAAACAACCTGGTAATGTGGCAGCCACTGAATCCAAAGTAGCAGAAAAATATGCCACTGGACGACGTGCCATTCCATTTTTTTGTGTTAAGACTGATAACGCACATCCATCTCTCTCACAACAGAACAATGCAAAATCTTTCGTGTAATCTGGCATTCCCAAAGCAGGTGCTCGACAAAGACTATCTCGCAATTCAATAAAAGCTTTCATACCTTCTTCATCCAATTCAATCGGATCAACCACATCTTTGTGAGTCACCCTCTGTAGAGGTTTTGCAATCAATGAAAATCCACTGATCCATTGTCTGCAGTATCCAACCATTCCCAAAAACATTCAAACTTCTTTTTGAGTTTTAGGAGGACCCATCTGCAAAATCACATTGATTCTTTCTGGTGTTACTTTTCTAACTCCTTTTTCAATTTTGTGTCCCAAATACTGAACTTCTTTTTTACAAAACTGTAATTTCGCTGGTGACACCTTATGCCCACCTATTGCCAAACGATTCAGTAAGGCAATTGTATCTGTCACACAGGCTTCTCGTGTTTTTGATGCCACAAGTGGTCATCAATATATTGGACTAACACTGAATTTTCTGGCATGATCAATGACTCCAAACACTTTTTCAAAATCTGATTGAAAACCGAAGGACTCTCTGTATACCATTGAGGAACTCGGCACCATGCTAAAACACGGTTTCCGAACCGGAATGAAAACAAATATTGGCTATCCGGATGCAAAGGTATCGAGAAAAATGCTTGACACAGATCAATTACTGTGTACCATTCCGCATCACAAGGAATTTGATAAAGAATCACTGCTGGATTTGGCACTATTGGACAGCAAGGTACTAAGATCTTATTAATTTTGCGTAAATCTTGCACTATTCTATATTTTCCGCTTGGTTTCTTAATCCCCATAATAGGTGAGTTACAAGGACTACTCAATATTTCTTTTAGAATACCTTGCTCAATCATTTGATCAATTACAGGAATTACTCCTGCTGTGATTTCAGAACTCATCTTGTACTGAGGAGTTTTGGATATATTGCACCTGGTTTAACTGTAACCTGAATAGGATCTACACCTTTCATCAATCCAATGTCTTTTCCCATAAAATCCCACACATCAGGTCTCACTGCATTTCTCAATTCTACAGGTAAATCTTCTTCTGTGAGCAATGAATATAAATCATTCACCTCTGTCCCTTGCTTTGCTAACATCATTTTAAAAGCAACATCCTCATCTGGTGTTTGAAAAGCAATACCATCTGGCGTACAATAGATGGTGCTGTTCATCTTACAGAGCAAGTCCCTACCTAAAAGGTTCACCGGACTCGTATCACATACCACAAACCGATGCATGTCTCTGAATCTTCCAATATGAACTTCTATTGGTCTTGTTATTGGAGTCTTAATATATTTATTTGAAACTCCCACAACTTGGATAGTTTCTCCAGAGAGGGGTAGGTTTGGAATTTCTGCTGCTCTCACAGTAGAACGGGTAGCACCAGTGTCCACTAGGAATGTAATATCATTACCTTCCACTTTTCCATCAACAAAAGGACCTGACTGATCTACCTCTAGAGATGCGCCAAGCACGCACTCTTCCTCCCCCCTCAGGCACCGTCATTGAGATGAGTCTGAGTCACTCTCTGGACATTGCAACAAAACCACTTGCACGTTTTGATTCTTACTAACTTGTTCACCTGCGTGAAATCCAGAAGTATCTCTGTACTTGAGCATTCACATTATTTGGCATAGGAGCTTGAGGCACCTGTACTTGTTGTGTCTGTGGTGTAACTACCTGCTGCTGTTGTTGCTGTTGTTGATTCACAACCACTTCATTCTGCATCTGCGGATTGAAATTTTGATTCATTCCATTATTCTTCAGTAAAGATCTACACTCATTCCTCCAATGTCCAAACTTTCCGCATGCATGACAAGGATATTTCTTTTTCATTTCTTCTCTATTCATCTTACCTCTACCCCTACCTCCATTTGTTACCTGACCATTCTGATTTTGTCCTTTCATCTGAAAATCTGCTTGAGAACCATTGTTTCCATCCTTCTGTTCTGCCACTTTCACCTGTGCCCACATCATTTTCTCTTTCAACTTCTTATGCCTTGACTCAATATCATCACTACAATATTTAGCATATCTCAGAATCTCATCAACTGTTTTACTCTGCCAACAAATCAAATGTTGCTGTATCATGTTACTAATTTCAGGTTTCAATCCAAAAACAAACCTATACACAAAGTGTCCCATATCTTTGTCACCTATACTTTCAAAACCACTATACTGTTTGAACACCTGTAACAATCTTTCATAATAGGCATGTACTGATTCTTTGGGTTCCTGGGTTGTCCTGTCAATTTTAACCCAATCTGTTTCGTTTGGAGAGATTTTACTCTTCAAGTAAGTAATTACTTGATTATATTTTTTCATCACCTCTTCTGAAGGTGCTCCTGTTTTCACATCTCTAGGATATTCCTCTCTAGGCCAATCAACAGTAATCTTACACTCAGTCCATAAGTCAGCTGGAACTACAATTTCAAACAAACCATCTAAATCCTTTAGCAAAACTTTCGAAACCTTTACAAACCTCTCTACCTGTTTGTACCACTTGACAGGTTTCTCCCTCAACTGGGAAAATCATTCGCAAAGGATAATATATCCTGTCTTGACCAGGGAACATGAACATATCCACCACCTGGAACTTCTCTCATTGGGCATACCATTTCAGCCTGTCCTGTTTCTCTTAATGGAAATAAAGACGGATTTTTACTTGCAAGTATTTCTTCCTTCTTTTTCGCCCATCTATCTTTCCACCGATCTAAATCACCCCATTTCTTCAAGGTATTCATCAATTCTTTTATTTGCAATCGTTTACCAGACGTATTCAAACTCTCCAAATCCTTATCAGTAAAATCCAATCTATACGTTTTCTGCAAAACTTTAGACTTTTCTATGTCTACTCCATATTCTTGTGCAGCTTCTGCCAGCCTCTCATGTAAATTCCGTGCTTTCCATGCAATATTTTTACACAAAAATAACAACTCTTCATCTCAGTACTTACTCAATCTTTCTGGACTTTTTGTACCAATAATCATTTCTTCCAGATCCACTTCCAATCTAGCTACATCTATACTCGATTGTGACTTTTTGTTTTTCATTCCTCTTATCCAGTCATCTAACTCCTCTGGCGAAGGATCCACCGAACTCTTTGATACTGGAGTTATTCCACTTTCATTCTGCACTATTTTTCTAGGATCCATCTGTACCCTTCTTTTTGGTGTTTCAATTACATTTTCAATCACTGGTAGATCAATCAATGAAGTACTCGTCTCAACCTGTTCTGATCCGCCAGCATTCCTAGCATTATTCACGGGAATTGTCAATGCATGTACTCTCGATATATTCTGACTCTCACCATACAATGGAACTATAGGACCGATCGTTACTGGTACCGATAATGCTTCTGCATTCAGACTCATCTGACTAATTCTCTGAGTTAACTCCTCTCTTGTCTTATTCAACATGTCAATCTCATTTTCCTGCAACACTACTCGAGAATGGGAAGCTACCGGAACTTGTGTAACCTGTGAAACGTGTGGAGATTGTAGGGCTTGTGGAACCCGAGGAACTTGAATCTCAATTAGTGGTGCATTTGGAACTGTTTCCCCTGAACTTTCTTGATATGGTGGAGGTCTTTTTAATAATATTTCCTCTAGCAACTCATCGTCAATCTCATCTGAGTCATTATCTTGTTCTAAGTCTCGTAGGGGCATATTAACAAGGCTCGGCGATAAATATCGCAAATCGCGCTTAGCGCTTGCATATTTATCGCCGGCTATCTCTGCAATTTATCGCCCGGTTAGCGCGTTATCAACAACGCGCATCGCCGAGGCGATAAAATTCCAGAGATAGCGAGGTTATCGCCGTTTTGCAAGGAACATCGCTGGTTTTCCAGCGATGTTCCCTGCAAAGCGGCGATACTCTGCTGATACGACCCTGTGGTCGTATCAGCAGAATCCACCTCCTATGTCTAACATAGGTAAGTCAGGATTATAGCAGACGTTAGATTTTGGCGAAATCGGCCGTTTTCGCCAAAATTTAGCGTCTGCTATAATCCTGTGAGCTGCCTTGTAAATATCGCGATGTGCACATCGGCGATATTTGCAACGTAGCCCATCCGGAGTACGCTCAGTAACGCCCACTTTGCATCTCATTAGAGATGCAAAGATGGGCGTTGAGGGAAAGGCGATAGTGCAAGGATTCACGCGATAGCGTGACCTTGCTGATTAGGCGATAAGATTATCGCCGCTTTTCGTCCGAAAATTGTTTATCGCCTCGTTGTTAATATGCCCCTAAATTATTCTTTTTCTCTTTACTTTTGCCTCCAGTCTGATCTTCAGCAACTATTACTGGATATAATCCATCTCCACTTACATCTCTCCTCCATCTTTTCTTTTGATCATCACATCTAGCCTCAGAATATCTCGTTATTATTTTCCTGTATTTAATTCCATTCCTGTCTCTCTCTTGTTTATAAGCCTCATAATCCCATTCCTCAAGTGCTTCATACTGCGTAGGTCTAGGACTTGGTTTAATGAATTCATTCGTCCTCTCAAGTTCTCCAAAATCCTTACATTAAGGGGTCGATTCCGATTTGGGCCGGAAAAAGCACCGACCGACTCGGAGCCGGAATTTATTCCGACCGACACGTACCTGTGGCGCCCGACACGCCAAGTACGATGCAAGGCGTGCAAAATCCGACCGACACGTACGGAACCCAAGCCGAACGACCGAGCCGCACGGAAAACAGCAATCCGGCCGGAAAAACACGCGAATCGAACCGACCGACACGCACCCGGAACAAATCCGACCGAAACGTACACGCGAACTCCAAACCGCTAAAGTACGATGCAAGGCGCGAAAACCACGACCGAGTCGTACGGAGGACAAGCCGTACGACCGACACGCCATACAAAACCGAGCCGAAGTAACACAAAACACCGCGACCGACGCGTACGCAGCATAGAAAACTGCACAAACACAGCGTGAACGAAACGAAGAAGACCGTACGAGACAACTGCAGGGTCCGACTCGGTCACAAGAACGTTTCCAACATGCACAGACAGTACAAAGGAAAAATTACACAAAAAAGGCCAAACAAGCAATTACAAAGCCAATAAATACTGGGGGGGGTGGGGACAGAGAACAAAGACACACCCACAACTCCACCCATATAAAGGACACAAATCCCAACCATGATCCTTTGCAAATGCCATTCTACTGCCAGCACCCAACAGACAGCAACCACACACCCACAGCTCATCCCTCACACAAGCCACACACCATCAGCACACCAACAAATACCTACCTCACATACACCCAGCAAAACACACACTCACACACCCTCACCTGCACACCAACACACACATCACTCACCATCACCACCCATCACCATGCCCCCCAAGAAGAATCACAAGTTCCTAGATTGTGAATTGGAAGTCATGGTAGAGCGAGATCCTCAGGGTAGAGCCACAGCTGTTTGGCGCACTGGTCCAACAGACCCCCATCTCCCAGAAAACCAAGATGTGGGAGAGGATCATCAACAGGGTGAACGCACAATCACCATGTCTGCGCACAAAGACCGACATCCAGAACAGGTGGTATGACGTGCGCAGGAGGGTACGGGACCTGCTCAAGAAAGACTACCGCCTGAGCCAATACACCGGCAGTGGCCCTCCTGCCAAGCCAGTATACCTCAGGCCCTGGGAGGAGAAGGTGCGGGCCATCCTTCCGCCAGTGAGCGTATATGGACTAGAGAACATCCCAGAGCCTGGTGAGTACACAACAAATGTACACAATATTCTGCCAAAATACACACACACATCACTGTCAAGGGGAGAGTCAAACCATGCACTCATAGCAATTACACAGCAACCAGAACAGAATCATCCCAAAATGTGTATGTCAGTCAGATAAACACAACACATGCCATCTCAAAGTTACATTTAACCGTGTCATCACATGTACAAACACAACTACAACTACAGCTAGGCAGTGGCACAAATAGAACTAACAAACACATCCACACATGTAGCCACCACTACAACACCAACACACAGTGAAGACCACTGAAAGAAAGGAATTCTGTGTAT
Source organism: Calotriton arnoldi (assembly GCA_963921515.1). NCBI lineage: Eukaryota > Metazoa > Chordata > Amphibia > Caudata > Salamandridae > Calotriton > Calotriton arnoldi. Next base: position 4,446 of record CAWUFW010015799.1, on the reverse strand, counting down.
GCTGGGCAAGTCAGTGTAGCCAATAGCATCATGGGAGTCGTAGTCACACATATTGCCCCCCCACAACTGTCCCATCAACACCACCATGAACCATGCGCACATCACAGGGAGTGGAAAAGGACTCACAAGATGGCTGACACTGGCTACTGCTGTGGGGAGCACAAGGCCCTGCTGGCAACTGTGCAACAACCAACAGCAGGACACCACTGACTGACATCCTGAGAGACAACTTCCACTCCCTGCAATGGAAGCACGTTCCATGGTGGGATATCTGGCTGGGTGGGAAGGAGGACTCGCAGCACTGACCATAGTCACAAGCACCTCCCTCACACACACCCTCAACACATACTCCACATAACCCACCTGGGAGAATGCAATGCCACACATCCTAACTCAAGATCCCACAAAGAACCTCCACCCTGGGTTATGTCGTGTGAAGCACAGGGACACTCTTGGGACTTTCAGCCAAACAACTGCCAGGACAACACTCCCAGCCATCCTGTCAGCACAGGCAGCCCACCCCACAGGGAAGCAGAGTCAAAAGGAAGGAAGGATGGGCATGCTGGGAAGGGGGTGGAGGCAATAGCATGATGGGAGTCGTAGTCACAGCTCTACATCCCCCACCACATGGCCCAGCAAGCTCACACTCACGCATGCACATCCCACAGAGAGTGGAAAGGCCCATCAAAGATGTCTGACACTGTTGCTGTGTCGTGGGGATCACAAGGGCATGCTGGGAACTGCACACCAACCAACAGCAGGACACCACTGTCAGCCATCTTGCCATTGCTCTCAGACCCACACACACTGAACTCCCCACAAAAGCAAGTAAGTATGGGAATGCTGGGAAGTGGGGTGGAGGCAATAGCAGGATGGGAGTAGTAGGCACAGATATTGCTCAGCCTCACAACTGGCCCATCAACACCACCCTGAACCATGCTCACATCACAGGGAGTGGAGAAGGACTCACAAGATGGCTGACACTGGCTACTGCTGTGGGAAGCACAAGGGCATGCTGGGAACTGCACACCAACCAACAGCAGGACACCACTGTCAGCCATCTTGCCATTGCTCTCACACCCACACACACTGAACTCCCCACAAAAGCAAGTAAGTATGGGAATGCTGGGAAGTGGGGTGGAGGCAATAGCATGATGGGAGTCATAGTCACAGACATAGCTCACCCCCACAACTGTCCCATCAACACCACCCTGAACCATGCTCACATCACAGGGAGTGGAGAAGGACTCACAAGATGGCTGACACTGGCTACTGCTATGGGGAGCACAAGGCCCTGCTGCGAACTGTGCACCAACAAACAGCAGGACACCACTGACTGACATCCTGAGAGACAACTTCCACTCCCTGCAATGGAAGCACGTTCCATGGTGGGATATCTGGCCAACGACAGCTGGAAACGCTGTCAACAAATGCAATGCAGATATGTTCACACTAACAAATTATAGAAATGCCCAAATGAAAATGCAAGACAATATGCCTGTATCCCCGGCCTGTGACGACTTAGGACAGTACCGTGTGCAGGCCCAGGCCCAGAGAGCTGGTCACAGCTATGCAGGTGTGTCAGCCAGTGATGCCTGCAGAAGCATAACGCCCCGTTGTGGCCTTGTCTCTCCCAAGCCCAGAGTGATGATGGGACACAGCAGCACGCTGAAGGAGTCCCAGTCCCAGGCTCAAGAGGAGGACGGAGCCTCACTGAGTAATCGATGCAGCCTCTGCCCTCACTCAGGCTGACAGAAGACCAACCTGGCGCATCCGGTGCAAGTCAACATGCAGCATCCAGCAGGACCACAGCTGCACCAACTCAGCAGGACCACCCAGCCTCACCCCCTGCCCACCCCTACAGCGGCTGTCCTTACAGATACCATCACCACTGCCGACATGGACCAGAGACAAGAGGGCAAGCACCAGCTGCAGGGACCCTGGACCAGCGTGGGGCCATGGGCACCTGCCACACACCAACCCAAGGGGACTCCAGGAGTCATCTGTCTGCCACTGCACTGCCCCGCACACATTGGCAGGGGTGAGTAAGGAGGAGTGAGACAGAGCTCGCTGCCTTGCAGGAGGATTTGCTGAGTGTGCATGGTGATACACAGCTGGTGCAGCATGGCCGATGCGTGCCAGTCAGCACCAGATGCAATGGTAGTAGGGCTCCTCAGGACATGAGACAGCAGCAGGCTGCCCATCCCGCTCCGGCAGGCTCACACGCTGTCCCACGTGGAGGTCAAGTGCAGGGCACTGTCTGAGATGGCTGGCGAGTGCACACGGGACATTTTGTCAATGCCTCCGCCAGATGAACAAGCAACCCAGATCCACACATCCCATGTATACCAACAACATCTGGATGCTGAGACAAACTGCAGCATGCAAACACAGGGAGGGAGGATGGCTCTGGCGGAGGTCCCCTGCACACATGGCAGCCTGAGGGCCCCAAGAGAGTGGGCGTCCGAGGAGGGGCAGAGTGAGAGGCCGATGGCCCAGCGCAGCTCCCAGGAAGCCTAGACCTGTTCTGGATGTTCACCTTTGTGCACAGACTGTTCACCCCTGTTGGCAGCAACACCAGCTCACTACATTGCATGGGGAGTACAAGATGGACCAATGTCGCGGACAGCTGGCTGATGCCTGGGATTTTGTCTGCCAGGACTTTCAATTCACTGAGGAACTTCTGATGCCCCAAGATGCCTGCAGCACTACCCATCTATACTATTCACACAAGTATGTCACAGTGAACGCATAATACACCATGCTACCTCTTGTTCGTCTGATTCAACGTGGGTGCTATTGTAGGGATGATAGACACACAAAATCACCATGTTGTAGTGCGAACTGCAGCTTAGCCAGAAGTACAACACAGGCATGTGAGTACAAGACAGCGTTGACATATGAGGAGACACACCACCAGGGCCACAGCACGCATACACACCTAGGCACATCTGACTCATTGCCTACACTGAAATGTTGCCAGGGAAGGCGGTGCAATGCACAGACACACACCTATTCCCAGTTGTAGTCAAGCCAGCCCACAGATTCGACAGTAAGCAAATGTCAGTCAAATGTGTGACCACAGACAACAACGCATCACGGGAATGAAGCACGGGTTTAATTACACAGTTGCTAGCATGCCAACAACCACTGCAGATGCAAGATAATCCCACCTGGCAGCTAGGCACATCACTCAGCAACTGTAGAAGGAAGGATCCATGGGTGCAGCACATCACCATAACAGGGACTTACAACAGCTACCACCCTGGAAGTACAATCACGTCGTCGAGTGGACTACAGTGTAACCAAACGGATCTGAAACGTACACCTGTGAGACAGAAGTAGACACACAGTCCAAAGCAATGGAGTACAGGACAGAACAGCAAAACTCATGCACAATACATGTTACAAGATACCCACCCAGAACCAAGTTAGCATGTCAACACTGTTGGGAGTACAGCACACCTGTAACCACCCATGCATTACACACATCCCAGTCAAGTAGCCCAGACAGCACCAGAGCACCACCTACACATATCATAGTAACTCCATCATTGACATGACACCTCAGGATATCTCACATTCAGCTAAAGAAGTTGGTGATGAGCTGTGTGCGGACATCACCCTCATCATCATCATCATCACTGGCATCGTGGTCCAGGCCAGGATCCTCCCGGTGCGATGTTGGTCATGTCATCCTGGATGAGGAGCGCCAACTCCTTCACTGCTGCCAGGTTGTGGAGCATGCAGCAGGCGATGGTATCTTGCACACGCTACGGGGGCATGGCAGGTGACCCTCCTGGTCTTGTCCAGGCAGCGAGCGCTCTTCAGGAGACCAAATGATCGCTCAATGCTCTCTAGTCCGACCATGTGCCTCATTGTAGCGCATCTGGGCAGGTGTCACAGGGTTCCTGAGGGTGTCAGCAGCCTACGGCATGTTGGGGTATCCCGAGTCACCTACGGACAGACAAGTGCACATTAGCTGACTTGGAAAAGTGGGCGGAATACTACAGATCAGATCACACACAGTGGCACAAAGTCAGTACACACCGACAAGCCAGGCACGCTGGTTCTGCATCTGTGCCATCATCCTGGGATCGACTGCTCCTCATCACCAAGGCATCGTGTGCTGAACCAGGAAGCGGGCACACACGTGTGTGATGGTCATGTCTGCAAGACACCACCAGTGCATTGACAGGTGGTAGTGCTTGCGGTTACGGTCGAAGGCCTGCTCCTGGGCGGCTGTAGGTGGTACCAAAGCCACATGTGTCCCATCAATGGAGCCAATGACATGCGCATCCTCCCCAGGGCATAAAAGTCACTCTTCACGTCAGTGAGTCGTCTGCAGTCTAGGGAAATAGATGTGCCGGTTCAGGAAGAGCAACATTGCCGCCCAAGCATCGCCAGGGCCACACGGCTGAACATGGTCTATGGCATCCACCAGCA